>QXMI01000114.1:0-233730 GCA_003568695.1 Protomyces arabidopsidicola
AAAATTTAAAACCGCGCACTCGCCTAAATTAATCACCACCGGTATTGTATGAGGAAAGAGGTGCGCGAAAGTGTCGCCTCAGGACTACTGCGCTTGTAGTAGTCTAGGAGTTCTTGTCATGAGGCTCATGAAACTGAATTTGACAACGATCTTGTCTTATGACGTAACTATGCCTTTTCTTCATCGATGTAATAGCTCTTCCGCGACTTGGAATTGCCAGGTTCATCCACCTCTTTGTACATCCCTGGCAACGGGCCTTCTTCTGAACAGCCAGATTTTGTGTCTGACAGTCAGCGAAAGTTTGAGCTTACAGCCGACCGCGTTCGTCCGGCTTGATGACTGGTATGCGACAGTCATTTCTCTGCTGCAAACCTCAGACAATTCGCTTTCATCGAGCGGATCGACAAATTCACCCTTCATCATATGATGACCTACTGACGCAGGTACACATCTTTCTTGGATGTTACCTGAATCTGCACATATGCAGCTCCTGCTTTACTTTTGGTAGTTGCAAGATTTCTGACGGTACACCGAGCGTTTCGGTTCAAGCCAAATGTCTGATGTTGCTAGCATAGAGACAACAGAGAGACGACTGCCCAGATAAGTCGCCAAGTCGAGGCGAATGCGATAGGCTGTCAGTTCCGACTTAGGCTGTGCTTCAGATGCAGATTCTGGTCGCTCAGATGAAGGCTCACTTCGTGGGACATATAGAGAGGTGTTTGAACCTGGGCGGAAGCCAAGAAAGAGCCTATCATCAGACATGATGTCTTCAATGGTTGCGTGTTACGTGTTTGCACTATAGACAATTGTAATCACACTACGTGCCCAAGGAAGCATACGCCGTGCGGTTCGATAACTTTACATTAATTTATAGCAATATGTGCATTAATTTGTCGATAGCAATCTAACCTTTTGAAATTTCAAACAAGAACTCCCAAACATTGACAAGAAATGGCTGCGCTTATCAAGATATGACTCCATCAATCGATGCACACATATACATGAACAACAACAATGCGAATATTTCCATCATTTATCTAATAAAAGTTTGATGTTTGATGATACCTACTCAATTTATAGGCTCACATTTTATGTGAAAGAGTTGGGAACCTTTTGTCCCACCTGCTTGAACACAAAACAAATCAGATCTCAATATTAGACCTAAAGTGACACCTCAGGTAATATAGTAGGCAGATAGGAACACCCTGTGTCCTTGGATAAATCTTCTCGGCTATTTTGGCGAACTGGAAGAAAGCTTGATTCCGTTTTCACCAACTTTCAACATCAGTTTCATCTACGCCTTTTAGACTTACAAGAGCGTGATTCAAGTTGCAGCCTTGAATTCACAGAAAAGAATGACGAAAACGACACAAAATGATCTGAGACAGACTTCGCTTTGTCAACGAAACAAAATGAAATTCTGTGCAATGGTTTGCGGAAAACTTGAGAATTTTCTTTTGGTCAAAATGACTGGATTATCCAAAAAAAAAAAAAAAGATCAAATCCTCTTTCCTCAGCTTTCCTCAGCAAGACATCGATGGAGTCAGCTTACATTTGAAAAAAAAAAAACGAACTGAAGATCCCAGGCAGGCGATGTGTGAAGGATTTCCGAGGGGATATGAAGAGCAGAGTGTCTACATTGTAGACAGGATTTGACAAAAGGAGTAGGTGAGGGCCAAGATAATTTGTGACTTACAGGTTAAGGCAGCATAAGGCTGTAATTATATATTAGAATTGCAAATAAGCATAATGAAAATCGGACAAGCTCGACCAGCGTTATCATTGTGGAAACAAAGACTTCGGAGGAGCGAAGTCGAAACGTAAGCCAAAAGTGCGAGCGCGACCGCATTGGAGATCAAGCCTAAGGCGATGATAATGCGAGCGCAGGTGTAAGGATACTTAGGGGAAGATTGTGGTGATAGGTGATGGTCAAGGGAGACGGGCCGGGAAGAGGCATGAGTTCAAATGGGACGAGAGTTCCATGCTGGTTCAGTACACAATGCCTACACAAATCGCGATGCCTCTAGATAGGGCAATCTTCTGCGTAGCAATCTAGAAAGAAATTTCCAAAGCAAACAGTCTGTTTGGTGACACTGCTTGAGATCAAGAATTGTGCAACTTTAGTCATCTGATGCAGTGTAACGACTGGGCTGAAGAGGGTGCAGAAGCTGATTGAATCAGCACGAGAGACTGGGCAGAGCAGGGTGAGGCGACGTCGGAGACACTAGACAACAGGAAAGGTAGAGAATGAAACTGCCAATGTACAAAGTTGGTGAATGGAGATCAAGGCAGCAGAAGGCTGTCCTTTTATCTCCATCAACTAGACTGAAGCAGATGTCGGCATAATAGAAGGTAGATGGCTACAGCAAAAAGGGCTGAGGCCTTGAGGACAAAGAGACAGAGCTAAGACGATATCTCCTTAGGCCGAATAAAAGCAAGCATCTGTTGGAGATGCGGAGCAAAATACTCGACGAGCCTAGCGAGTAGCTAGGCTCGGGCAACGTGGTTAAGCACGAAGCGAGTGTCGCAGAACAGAACAATGAAGTAATACCGTTACGAGTTGTAACGGCAGGGGACAAAGGATAGTAGACTCACAAAAGGATTGTTCTTTGTTCTGATATTGTGGTTGACCCATCTGGTGGCGTGGTTGTGCCGGAATTCGGTACTTGTGATTCAGTCCGTGACATGCAGGCAACAGGTTTCAAAAATGCCACGGTGCTTTTCGATCGTGCTGCGTTTCTTTGTCTCTAGAAGACCAATTCTACAGGCGCAAACAACATGAATGAAAGGAAAATAGGTTGATCGCTTAGATTTTTGCATAGGGTGAGTCAAGAACTTTGGTGAGCACGCTTGAAAGGCATGGGCCTGGATTTTGCTATTCAATATCTTTACTTAACATAATCAGAAGCTTATTTGAGGCCGGTGTAGCATAACTGTAGAGGTTTCTTTTGTGCCAAGGAAGTCGTCTCTCATGGTTCTCAAAGCTGCCAGGCTGTCAGACAAGCGGTTATTTTTTTTCCTTATGCAGGATAGTAATTCACGGCACAAGTAGTGTGGTATGGCAGCAACCGCACCCAAGAAGCTTTGCCATTATTCGACTGAATTGATGTCCAGAAATTTTGAACCAATCAAAGAGAAAGGCATGCGATCAAATTTAAGGTTTTGTTCATTAGACCATCTGTCCGAACTGCTGTCCAACTCTCAAAGTTTGAAGGGAAAGAAGGAAGCCTAGTAACCCTACCTTCAATCAAGTATCGAAGAAGGCATCAAAAAGATGACTTTGGCAAGAGAACTAAGATCAGTTGACTACGATCTGGAGTCTTTCTCAAGTTGTAATGAAAGCATTCCTTGACCCAGCATTCCAACTGACAACTTCCAAGGCAGTCATATAACGACTGGCTGAGATGATAGAACCTGATCAATCAGCACGAGCGACTAGCAGAGCAGGGTGAGGCCACGTCGAAGCACTAGACAACAGGAAAGGCAGAGACTAAGGCTACCAACGTACTAAGATTCTGAATGGAGAACAAGGCAGCGACTAGACTAAAATAGATGTGCAAATGACTGATAGAAACAAAGGTCCAGAATGTAATGGTAGACCTAGAGTGGGTTGGAGACAGAGACGAGGAGTAATGCCTATGCTGGAGACAGGCGAATGAGAGACAGAGATGAGGAAATGAATGAAAGAGGGAAAAACAAGAAATGGTCAATTGCAGAACTGAAGTGCGAGAAGCTGTTCTTATACAGAACACCACTGAGATACAGGAAAGCCAAGTTGGCAGGCAGGCTCGACTAGCAACATATTTGAAATTGTTTTTTGTCCCGATGGTGTGGATAATCCATCTGGTGGCTTGACTGTGCTGGAATTGGGTGCTTGTAACTCAGTTCGGGACACGAGCAAGTCGTGAAGCCCCAATAAACTTGAGCCAAACTTTGAACGCCTGGGGTCAGAAGAAGCGGCGTAGCCGAGGGCACGACCACTCAAACCAATCAGAGCATTTTAAGCTGCTGAAGTGCGTCGCTATATCACGAGACCATTCTACTGCTAGTACAGCAGCCTCGACAGTGGGCTTAGAATCGATATGACGCACCTGTCTGAAGAACAATACTGATAATCCAGAGGAGCATGCAGCGCTTGTGTCGCTCATGTAAGCAATGTCTACATTAAGATAGCGAGCGACATTGTTGAATAAATGCATGACGTCCAACTCCAAATGATGCTCTAAAGTTAATGGCTTGGCCCATTTTTTTCCTAAGGTCATCGGCACAGGTTCAAAACTTTCATATCAGCATGACCGTAGGCAAAGACATCTTGTAGACGAACACATCTCGAAGAGATTGTAAGCTTGCTCTGGCATACGTTCCCAAGGTCCAACGTCAATGTCTGAAAAGCCTAAGCCGTCAATTCTTTGTAAGTTATTCGTAGATCCGTAGCAATCGATTACACTCTACCTCAAAAGCTCACAGAACGGTAGCCATCCTTGTTCCGTCAAATACTTGGCAGAGAGGAGAATTGGGACGAACAGCATTTTATGTCTTGATCGATACAGCTTTAAGAAGAAGCAACGTAATGTATTTAGTTTCATTACAATAGGTCACCATTTATCTAGACAAGGCATGCATGCGTATACCTCAACTACTTTTCTTGCACATCCTCCCATTTCTTTCCCGTGAGCAGCTGATATACTTGACTGTACTTTTCCGAAGTGGCCTGTACAACATGAGCCGGTACCTCGACACCCTCCTTTTTGTCAATCTTATTCTCTGTGAGCCAGTCCCTCAGGTACTGCTTATCGAAAGAATCTTGTGGTTGACCAATCTTGTACTTGTCTGCTGGCCAGAAGCGCGACGAATCCGGCGTCAACACCTCATCAACAAGCACCATCTCGCCAACATCGTCCAGGCCGAATTCGAACTTGGTGTCAGCAATGATGATGCCCTTTGTTGCAGCATAGTCTCGAGCAGCAGAGTAGAGACTCAGTGCGAGCTCTTCCATCCGTGCTGCATGGCGCTCGCCAATAATGCCTGCTACTTTGCTTGGGTGAATGTTTTCATCGTGATCTCCTTGCTCTGCCTTGGTACTCGGCGTAAAGATGGGTTGAGCAAAGGCCTCTGATTCTTGCATGCCAGCAGGCACTTTGATGCCATGGACCGTGCAAGATGTCTTGTACTCTTTCCATGCTGAACCAGTGATGTAGCCCCGTACGATCGCCTCGATTGGCAAGATTTGTAGCTTCCGCACAAGCATGCTCCGGCCGATGAGTTGACTTTTATAAGGCTGCACTTTTGCCGGCATATCTGCAATGCGCGTTGTAATGAGGTGATGTTGAGTGATATTCGATAGTTTGGCAAACCAAAACTCGGACAATGCAGTCAGAATCTTGCCCTTGTTAGGGATGCCATTGGTCATGATGACATCGTAAGCAGAGATGCGGTCTGTTGTAACAAACAAGAGCTTGTCGTCAAGTGTGTAAATGTCCCTCACCTTGCCGCGCGCTAGGAACTGCAAATCAGGCAGGGAAGTATCAATGAGCGCAGAAGGCGATCTATTTACTGCTTGATCACGCACCATTTGCACAAAGTATTGATGCCATCGATTATCTGTCGTGAGCTCCGGGTGGAAGGAGGTACCCAAGAAGTTATGCTGCCTGACTGCGACAACAACAGTCTTGCTTGCATATTCAACACTTGCCAAGACTTGAGCGTCACCATGGACAGCAAGGACAGCCGGTGCCCGGATGAAGACTGCATGGAACGGGTCAGCGCCGAGAATTTCCGAGTCAACTTGCGCTTCAAAGGAGTTGATTTGCCGGCCAAAGAAGTTGCGCTCAATCTCAACCGACATGCCACCAAGGATGTACTGTCCGCCTTCCTTCTGCGATTTGATGCCAGTGCTCGTTGTCTTTGTGATTTTATCTGCAAGCAGGATAAACCCAGCGCATGTGCCAAAGATGGGCTTCTTTTGCTCCTGGGAGAAGGCTCTGATCTCATCGCCGAGATCTGAAGCCGCCAGCTGTTTACCAATGACGGTTGACTCGCCGCCCGGAATAATGATACCATCCAGTCCTGCGAGATCTGCCGTGGTCTTGATCAAGCTTGGCCGAACATCCGCAAATTTGGACAGCGTATCCATGTGCTCAGCAAAGGCACCTTGCAGGGCCAGGACTCCGATCCTGAGGGCTGCCATGGACTGCTCTGCGAATGTCTTTTTGGTGTGAGTTGTCGCAGCTCGTCGCTTTGCAACTTTTTTGTTTGCAGTCGCGACCACGCTCAAGACAAGCACCAGAACCAGCAAATTGCGTGAAGGAAGACGGAGGAGCTGCAGAATGTCGAGAGGCAGCAAGATGATTGGTTTGCTTCAGCACAGGCTGCGAGTCACACTCAACGACTCGCGGCAGATCACAGGCCAACTGCTTGCGTTTGATGCGCACATGAACATTGTGCTTGCCGATGCCGAAGAGTTTCGCAAGCTGAAGCGCAAGAGTGTTGCGGCGCCACAGCAAGAGGAGAAGCGCACACTCGGTCTCATCATCCTGAGAGGCGAGTGGATCGTGGCCATGACTGTTGTTGGTCCACCTCCGGCAGACCCACGCGATCGGCTTAGAAAGGCAACACATGGACCAGGATCCGGCAAAGCTGCAGGGCGTGGACAGCCTGGCGCGGCGGGCTTGATGGGTATCGCTCCAGGAACACAGCCGCTAGGAACACTTGGCACACTTGGCTCTCTCGGAGCACCGGTCAGTAGGGGGTTGCCTCAAGCACGGTGATTCGACCACAGCTGTTCACATACATTATGCTATGCCCTTGCTATTGCTCCTTGAATGCTGCCTGCTTAAGCAGCTTTTCTGCTTCTTGTGCTGCAGGGTTTTGCACTTGATGCGGCTCTTCACCATGACCACGCTCTATCGCCTCCTTGACACGTCGCTTACTCGCTTTGGCTCCAGCCCCCACCTCTTCGAAGCTGTAGAGGTGCGCCTTAATGCCAACGCCGGGAAAGACATTCGCATGCAAATACCCGAGCCATTTCTCTACCACATCGGGGTGTGTATCCTTGATGCTAATCATGCGCTTGTATGTGATGCGCTCGAAGTTCTCCTGGGTCTTCTTATGCACAAACGGACCCCGAGGAACCGTCCAGCGCTCCGTCTTTTTCGGCATGGGCACTGGACCTTTTGCTGGCATGCCAAGGTGGAAGGCGGCCCGCATTGCAAAGTCGCTGAAGAAGGTGAGGGAGGAGACATCATAGGAGCGTAGATGTAACTGGCAGGCAGGAACATTGCCGTCTGTCGGTACCCGCGATGGCTCTAAGTAGGCCGCCATGACGTGGTCAGGCAATGCTGCCTCGCTCTCTTGTGCTCTGGCTCCCTCGCGCGCATCCATAGCAGAGGCGAGCGTCCGCTTTCCTATCTGGCAGGGCCTGCAAGCAGCTACCCTTGCCGCGCCTGTCCGGAGCATCTGTAGTACTTTATCTGGTATCAGTTGGTGGATGCTGAAAAAGACTTGAGCGGCGACCACACTCTACAAAGCTGAAGGACTTTCGCGTTTGTATCGACTAGACTTTATCAGGCTCTTTACAGTACCATTCAGGCTCGACATCTGCTCTACAGATATGATTGGACTCAAAGCGACACTCAATGTCATCGACAACTCGGGCGCACAGATTGTCGAGTGCATTCGCGTCCTGAAAGTACGTTCCTCTGTCGTCGCAGCTTCTGGACTAACAACAGGCTGGCTCACATGCCCGGATAGGTGACGAGATTGTCTGCGTTGTGCAGAAAGCAAGGGCTCTCGGCGTGCAGGTTGGCAACCAGGCTGCGACACAAAAAGTAAAGCGTGGAGACATACGGCATGCCTTGGTCGTACGGACACGGAAGGAGATGAAGCGGGCAGATGGGCGTTACATACGCTTTGACGACAATGCCTGTGTCCTCATCAACAACAAGGGCGAGCCTATTGGATCGCGCATCCTCGGCGTCATTGGCGCTGAGCTACGGGACAAGAAGTACAGCAAGATCTTGTCTTTGGCCCAGCGTGTCGTATGAGATCTTCTCATTCTGCACTGATGGACATCTGTTTTATAGCATAGCGTCAACCATCCTTTGATGGCTATCCATTTTAAGTTTGAGTTCCTTGACCTATACCTCATCCTACATGTCTTTCATACTGGACCGAGTGCCCGAAGACCTACGGGCTCCATTCATCGTTGTACTCTGCTTCGTTTGCTTCTACCTCAACAGTGTCTATGCCGTGCGCAACACGACTAATACGCCCACAGACAAACGCTTCTTGCTTGTGGTTGCGCATCCAGACGACGAGTGCATGTTCTTCAGTCCAACGCTGCTCAATCTGACTTCGCACGGTAATGCCGTGCATGTCTTGTGTCTGAGCAATGGAGATGCAGACAAGCTTGGCAAGCTTCGCAAGCACGAGCTCGTCTCGAGCTGCACGTCTCTCGGGGTGCAGGCTGCGAATGTCACTTGCGTCGACACGCCCGACTTGCAAGATAGCATGACGGCAGTGTGGGCTCCCGAGAAGGTTGCACACCATCTCAAGCTACATCTTGACGGCCAAGAAGCATTTCACGCGCTCATCACCTTTGATGCTGGAGGCGTCTCGGGTCACCCCAATCATGCCTCCATCCTGCCTGGTATTGAGCAGCTCTTGAATCCCGTTGCTACAAGCAAGCCACTGGCAAAGTCTACAAACCGGAAGCCCAAAGCCAAAGTTGCACAGGTGCAGCTACAGGGCCCAGCTCCGGAAGTTTGGGTCTTGATGACAACCAATATCCTACGCAAGTATATCGCCATTCTTGATGCATTCTGCTCCCTCACGCTCATCACTTGGCGCGTTGCACGTTCACCAGGTAAAGGTCCCGAGAAGCGCCGAAATTGGATGACGTTCATCAGCTTGCCACACCAAGTCTTTCGTGGGCAACGCGCCATGATTTTTGGGCACCCGTCGCAAATGAGATGGTTCCGTTGGGGATGGGTAACGCTGAGCAGGTACATGTACATCAATGAGCTGCATCGTCAGATGTAATCATCGCCACTGGAGATTGAGGAACTCAACAAAACGTTCCTGCAGTTGCGCCGCCTCACTCATTCCGAGCCTACCCTGCAACGTCGAGAATTGACGCTTCAGCCGTTGAAGTTGAGCCAATGTCACCTGCTGCATGGGCAAAGCTAAGGGCAGTCCGGCAACTTGCATTTGGCCACCAGCACCCATGCGTTGAGCGTCGATGATAGTTGAAATGACAGCTTGCGTCGCGCGATTCAATTCATACAAGTAATCACCTTCACTTGCCTGCTTCATCACAGTCGACGCATTCGGCCGCGCTGTTTTTGCCAGTACTAGAGCCTTCCATATATCCTCCATCGGTGCTGCGGCATCATCCGTGAGCATCGTGAAGCATGGTGAGTCCCATCGTGTCATCGGATTGGGCTCTTCATAGCGAAAGATGAGCTCGTCCATGACTTGTGCAGTGTAGCCGGTGCCTTGGTCTTGCTGCCGAGCTTCGTTGTAGCGTCGACATGTATCCGGTGGACATCCAATCTGTACTAGGCAGTGCGGTGTACCGACTGCTTTTGCACTGCAGCTCAGTTGATATCGGAAGCCCTTGATATAATTGAGGCTGTCATTGATGACAATACATGTTTTGCTCAATTCACGCTCGATAGCACTGAAGAGCAATCCGCGAGCTTCTTTTTCGCGCCGTGCTTCCGCGTAGGCAGACTTGTGCACGCCGAGCGAGTCGTCCGAGATGAGAACCACCGTGTAACGCCTGATCTGAGCATCCTCCGCCGCGTGAATGCGCTCTTCCAGTGCGGCTTTCAGTCTACATGCCCAGAGAGACTTACCTGCTGACGGGTAGCCAGTGATGGTCAGCAGGGGCATCCAGGCTGAGCAGCACGGAAGTGTTGATACTGGGAGTGTCGTGCCAGTGCAGACACAACTCGTCGCGTCGCTACACCACAACTGCACCAGGACGAACGCGGCACACAGATGCTGCAATACATTCTGCTCGTCTCGCGGCAGGGCAAGGTGCGCCTGGCCAAATGGTTCATCACCCTATCGCAAAAGGACAAGGCCAAGATCGTGAAAGATGTCACACAGCTCGTTCTGGCGCGACGGACAAAGATGTGCAATTTTCTCGAATACAAGGATACAAAGGTGGTCTACAGGAGGTATGTCTCCATTGCTACTCACAGTGCTCACCGCAGATATGCTTCTCTTTTCTTTGTCGCTGGCATTGAGAACGACGACAATGAGCTCATGGCGCTGGAGGTGATACACCGCTACGTGGAGACGCTCGACAAGTACTTTGGCAATGTCTGCGAGCTCGACCTGATCTTCAACTTTCAAAAGGCATACTTTGTCCTGGATGAACTCATCATGGCGGGCGAGCTGCAAGAGAGTTCAAAGAAAAGTGTTCTGCGCGTTATCGGGCAGCAAGATGCACAGGAAGACCTCGAAGCAGAGGAACAGGGACTCGGGCAGTTTCTCGCAGACATGACGCGCTAAGTCGCCTGTCGCGACGACGCAGTGTAGCATGATACGAGACGCTGCTCGATGCTATGTCAGTATGACGTAGGCGAGGCGATCGGAGACATCCTGGAGACATATAAAATACAAGATGGCGCTTGACATGCAAGGAAGACAACACACAGGTAAAGATGGCAGCAAATACAGCAGCCAACGTAGCGGAGCGCGTAACGGTAAGAAGTATATAATGAAGCCCATGCTGACACCCCTTAGACCGACCAGCCGAGTCTAGCTCATGCAAATGCCAATCCTGCCATCGACGAGGAAACGTATGCAAAGGAAGGAACATCGATGCAGGCTCTTGCTTGGCTTGGCAGCAACCACGTAGAAATGGTCGAGTCGAAGCAGCCAAAGCTCGTGGACGACCACGACGTCATTCTCAAGATCACTGCCTCCACGGCATGCGGTAGCGACTTGCACTTGTACCATGGCTCTGTTGTTGAGATGCAGAAGGGTATGCCCACTTGTTAGACGGCGCAAGCTAACGGCAGGCGACATTCTTGGGCATGAGTTTGCCGGTATCGTGAGCGAAGTGGGCAGTGCCGTCAAGGACGTCAAGCCGGGAGATCGTGTGGTTGCCTCCTTCCAGGCTGCGTGTGGCAAGTGCTACTATTGCAAGCAGAAGCTCTCCTCGCAATGCCTCAATACCAATACATCGTCTGTGGAAAATTACCTCTATGGACAGCGCACGGCAGGCATGTTTGGGTATTCCCATCTGACCGGCGGCTGGTGTATGTCCTGCCAATTCATGTCCATGGCTAACAGTAGGTGGTGGTCAGACAGAGATGGTACGTGTGCCTTTTGGAGACGTCAACCTCCTCAAGCTGCCAGACTCTGTTCCATTTGAAAAGGGTTTGTACTTGTCCGACATCCTCTGCACTTCCTACCACTGCGTCGTTGAAGCAGACGTCAAGGAAGGCAGTATCGTCGGTATCTGGGGGCTCGGTGCTATCGGACTTGCATGCATCAAGTGGTGCGAGCTGAAAGGAGCCAGGCGCATTATTGTAGTGGATAAGCAGGAACGCCTCGCCATTGCCAAGAGCAAGTTTCCACATGTTGAGACCATCGATTTTACCAAAGAAGATGTGCAAAAAACCATTATGCAGTTGACCGAAACAGAAGAAGCGCCCGGTCTCGATGCAGCACTCGACTGTGCCGCTGGAGAGTATGCTCAGTCCTTGTTTCACAAATTCGCCAGGGCCGTTAATCTCGAGACTGACACGCCTGAACAATTGAATCAGTGCATTACCTCTTGCAAGGGCATTATCGGCAAAGTTTCAATCGCAGCATTGTATGTCGGTATTACGAACGGCTTCAATGTTGGAGCAGCCATGCAACGTGGTGTGAAGCTCATGTTCAATGGGCAAGCCCCAGTGCACCTCTATTGGCAGGAGATTCTCGATAAATACGTTGTCACAGGCAAGTTTGATCCCCTCGAAGTCTTTGTGACGCATCGCATCAAGTTGGAGGATACAGCCAAGGCGTACACGTACATGGATGAGCACAAGGATGACATGATCAAGTGCTTTATTGAGACACGCTTCTCGGAGCCTGCTTGCGCGGGCAGTCCTGCGTTGACAAAGCTGTAGTTGAGGTAGTTGCGATTGTAGCGTTATTCTGCACCAATGAGCCAGCTGACGCCGCTCGTGAGACGGCTCTCGACTGCTCCAACACTGCTACCTACCAGTCCAGCCAATTGATCACGCTTCCGTACGCGCTGGCCGTCATCTGCCTGAGATTCGGCGCCGAAGGTCATAGCTCGCGCAGCCTGCGCTGCCTGCAATAGTGATTTGGGCATTTCAATCATCCCGCCATGAACGCTACGAGCGCTCGACTCACGCGAGAAGGACGGCACGCCTGCACCGCCTCCAGACAGGTCGCGTTCTGTTTGTTGCAACCGTTCATGCTGCTGAAGCAATGTATGTAAACGGTCTGCTGGACATCGCACCAGAGCCTGCTCCACAAGGCTGCGCTGGGCAGCAACAGAACCAAGACGGTCTGTCGGATACTTGCTCACCTGGTAGGCCACGCGCCAAGCGCCATTATCACTGTCAGACTCATCCTCACTCTCAAAGGCCTCACGCGCCAAGACTAGCGCGTACCCAAGGTCGTCTTCTGCGAGTGCTGCGTTTGCCACAATCTCCATCAAGGTTGTTTCATGCAACCGCTCCGTCTCCGGCAAATTGAGGGCCACTTTGAGATTTTGCAACAAGCCAAGGAGACGTCGCCATCGTTTATACATGCCTGGAGATTGTAATGCCTTTGCAGCCAGGTCACGTAGAGATTCTGCAGTCATACGGCGCAGCTCAATTGGCATGTAGAGGTCATGCTTGAAGGTTGCGAGTTCTGCCGATGCATCTGCCAGCAGCTGTCCACGACGCACTTCATTGTTTGTGTGCTTTGGATGCAGCAGGCCTAGAATATTTGCAGCAGGTTGCAGAGATTTGTGTGAGACGTCGGCAGCATTGTCGAATGCCTCGTAGAATGCTTGTAGAAGTGCATCCTCGACTTGAGGTGCTGGCAGTGGTCGCGGCGAGGTAGTGATGTATGTGTTCTTCGCAATGCCCAGAGAATCCTTTTGCAGACACGACTTAAGTAGGGCAAAGTCAACTTCATTCAAGTCGAGACGTGTAAGAATGGTGCCGGACAAGAGTAGTTGCCGCAAGCTTTTGAAAGTATCTTCTGAACGCTTGACACTGAGAACGCGCGTGAGCTGATGGCGTTGCGTTTGACTATCGGCCAATGAAATGGCAAGAATGTCGCGTATGGATGGGTTGTAGCGCGAGGACGCAAATTGGCGAGATGCTTCGACAAAGGATTCCAGCCGCAGTGCAGAAGAGCGTACAGGGCGTGTCAGCATGTTTGGGCGCAACAGACTTTCTGCAGATAACAGAGTATCAATCGACATGTCGATATCTGCAGCGGAGATGCCACTGTTTGGAAGATTGGATTTGAGAATTGACAAAATCTGGGAAAGGTGTGTTGTGTGGATCTTCCTTGATGCAGGCCGTGGTTCGTGCAAGTAGCATGCACCGAGGATCGCGGAGAGCAAGCCCAATTTCGAGTCGGCAAGTTCAGCATCATGCGCTACAACATAGCCAAGAATAGAGAGTAGTAGTTCAGTTGATGAAGCGTGTTCGAGAATGAACATTTGAAGGGCGACATCAAAGCCTGGTTGATTCTTCTTGCGCGGGACCCATACGTGTTCCAACATGTCTCCGACTTGATCAACATTGAAAGAAGTAAACATCATTTCTGTTAGCTCCTTGGCCTGCATCGTCTCGAATTGACTGAGTGATAAAGTTTGCTGCGCTTGTATTGCTAGAAGTGGCTGTAGCATTCTGCAGCGCCAATCAGACAGATGGTCTGGAAACGCTTCGAACAGCGATAGTGAGGGCCCAACTTGACCACTGACCCGATCAGCAGATCGGATACGACGCTCAAGAAACTGATCTAGGCTCAGTTCATCAAGAGAGATGTCTTGCATCGCTAACATTACTGTAGGTAAGGAAGCATCGATCTCTGATAATTCAGTGGCGGTAGCAGTTGGCTGTTGCGCGACTACACATTTGACAAGCTGAATGTACTGTCCCTGGTCTACGGTCTCTGGAACAAAGAGCAGGATATTCAGCATTTGTTGTTGGAGGAGAGCTCTGTGCCGTGCATAGTGCACGGCAAGTGAGTCGAGCGCTGCCGTCGAAGCGTAGAGCAGCGCAGCATATTCTGCACGTAGCTTGTCCATTGGCCTATCTAGACATGGCCTGGACCTTGCACACCCACAGTTCTCAGTCATCTTCGCGCATTTGTGTCGTTGGATGCATATCCCTAACCCTAACAATGTCGCCGCTTCTCGACTCCCTTCCAGCAAGCTGATCTCCCCTTCCAGAAGACAACAGTACGCGGCCATCCCTCGGATCCTCTTCAAGACTTGTGCAGAGCGTTTGTTTTTTGGTCCAAGCACAGACATGTCGAATTATAGACAGCAACACGCCGGACACAGCAATGGCCCTGCGCATTCCCAGGCTAACGCGCGTGTGATTGAGCGTCAAGGTGCCAGGATCTTGTGTATCGCTGATATCCGTGGAAACCTCGCATCCCTCAACGCTCTTGCCAGTCAGCATCAAGCTACTCATATCTTGCACTCTGGCGACTTTGGTTTTTACGACAAAACATCCCACGACCGCATGACTGACAAGACGCTGCGTCACGTTGTTCAGTACTCGCCGCTCGTTGGTCCGAGGCAGCGTGGCGATGTGTATGATACCCACCCGAAGAGCGATATTCAGCAGCTGCGAAGTGCTGTAGCTGCAGCTGAACCCTCAGTTCTTTCCGACTTGTCAGAGTTTTTGGCAGGTCGGCAGAATCTATCTGTGCCTGTGTATACAGTCTGGGGATCATGCGAGGATGTGCGTGTTCTTGAAAAATTTAGGTCTGGTGAGTACAAGGTGCAGAACTTGCACGTCGTGGACGAAGCGTCGTCACCCTTGTTGGCTGTGGGCGGTCTTTCCCTGCGACTGCTTGGTTTGGGCGGTGCTCTTGTGCAGCACAAACTCTTTGACAATGGCGAAGGGCAGTCCACTATTGCTGGAGGTCAAGGCATTATGTGGACGACGGCTTTGCAGATTGGTGAATTGCTGCACACCGCTGACCGGACCTACAGCACAGCAGAGACTAGGATTCTGATGACGCACCATGCTCCTGGTCGAGATGGCTTGCTTACGCAGCTCGCTCACACCGTCAAGGCTGACTTTACGCTCTCTGCTGGTCTTCACTTTCGCTATTCTTCCTCGTATAGCGACTTTACCGTCTCGCCGTCCGTCTCCCATTTCGCTCAAAAGCTGGTGGCAAGTCGTGCCGCCTTCTTGGCAATTTATGATGTCGTCAAGCCGGAGCTGACAAGTCTGCTAAGCCCTCCACAGGATCAACTCTTACAAAGTGTCCTCCAGATGGTTGAGTCCATGCCGAAGGAAGCATCTGAGACGGCACTGCCGGTGGAAGGTCCCTTCAAAAATACATGGCATTTCAACTTGCCTGACGCACAGTTTGGCTCGCTTGTGCTTGCTGTGCAGGACGGTCGTATTGCTGAAGAGAGCAAGAGTCAAGGTTTCAGTTTCGGTTATCGGCGTGGTGGTACTGCACCGCAGGCTGGCCCTGTTCAAAAAGCGCCACCGGTCGCACCGCCAAAGCAGCAATCACAGCAGCAACACCCTGAGCTCCCATCGACACAAGCGAATGTGCAGCGCCAACGTCAGGCTCAGCCAGAAAAAGCTGCGACGCCGCCTCCGATGAAAGACACGCGTCCAGCTCCACAACCATCAGTCAGTGCTGTTGAAACGCCATTACCTGCAGCTTCTGCAGACACTACACAGAATGCCGCAAAGTTAGCAGAGGCACAGTCACAGCCATCGCAGCCGCAGCAACAGCAGCGTCCAGGCCTTTGGGTGCAGCCTTGCCCTAGCGCTGAACGTGCAAAAGAGCTTTTCCCCTCTAGCACAGACTGCATGATCAAAAAAACGGCCATGAACAAGCCTTATGCTTACGTGTACTTTGCATCACAAGCAGATGTGCAACAAGCACTCAAGGGGTGGCTTTCACTAGATCCTGCCACGCAGGACGGCGTTGCTGTCAAGGAGATGCGCATCGACGGTGGTCACAACAAAACCGGTCCTGGCTTTGGCCGTGCACGTGGCGATAGTCGCGGAGGTCGTGGTGGAAGTGTTGGTCGTGGTGGCAGCAGAGGTGCGCGCGGTGGTGGCCTCGGTCGTGGTGGCTCAACAACAGGCAGCGTTGGCGGTCCTGCTGCGCCGTCTTCAGTGCCTGCTCCAACCAGCAACTGAAAGATCGTCTCTCCTTGAAGCAGGACTGGCCCTATCTCTTCACATTGTAGCATCTGCATGACAATTTACACATATAACACGAGTAGCAGATGAAGCAGATTCTCATAGCATTCTCAATATTTTCTCTCTATGCCTTTTAATGGTGGTGCTCTTGTGCTTCGTCGCCAAGATGTTCCATGCCTGCGCCGACGTTGCCTTGACCAGACTGCTATGTTAGAGTCTGGGCAGTTCACTGAGCAGCTTACTAGAAACAAGATGCTCAAGCCAAGAATACTAGCGATAAAGCAGATGAGGAGGAAGCCTTGTTTGACAGGCACGGCGCGTGCGGCCTCTTTGAGCGACATATTAAAGATGTAGAGCCGCGAAATAAGAGGATCAATAGGCGGCAGCAGACTGAGTGTCCTTCAGCTCGTAGCAGCTGCGAGCAGCGTATCAGCCTCGAGCCAAATGTCGTCGTGGTTGTGAAGGCCGCACAACGAATAGATTAAGAACTCATCGACTGAAGGCATTATAGAATAGAGCAAAGATCTCGCGTAATGTATATCAATCATAGACAAGCGCCTCATGTTCTCTCCGTTGCCGCTCCGCATCTAGCTCTGCCCTTCGTAGTGCCTGGCCTGACATGCCTTGTTGCTTCTTCAGCTTTTCAGACAACACGCCGCCCTTTTGCGCCTGTGCTTGTGCTCGTGCTTCTGCGGCACGGAACGCTGCTTCCTTGGCATCCCCATCCGCTCTCAGCAGACCTGCACCTGTCTGTGAGTCATTTGAAGGTGGTGTGACAATGGTTGTTGGAATTGAGCCGTGATAACCTTGGCCGCTTGCCTTGCTTGGGCCTGCAGGCAGCTTAGGAGAAGATGCGCCGCCTAGGATATGCGCCTCTGACTTGCGCGTCGTCTGTGACCGCCCTTCCTTTTGATTGTCTTGTTTGCGACCGCGTCCGGATGACGAGGATGACAACGCGCCTGCAGCAGTAGCAACTCCTGGTGCCGTCGCATGGCCTTCATTTACAGAGGGTTTGGCCAAGCAAGAGCCCATGCAAACGGCTGGCTCTTCTATGAGTTGCTTGACAGACTGGTATGTGGTTAATGCTACAATTTATGCTAAACGACCTTGTACCGTGTGCCACCCTCATCTGCCAGCGTACCCTCGCTCAACAGCCGCCGCAACTCCTTGACAGCCTCCACCACGGTCTCCTCCGAGGGCCCTTCAATCAAAAGGTAGAGCTTCGGCACGCCCTCGACAGCAGTCGAGCCAGGCTTGACGTATTGACCCTGAGTTGTGATGGATGTACCAGTCGCCTCAAGCACTTTTGCAATGTTGGTCCGGTTGGTGACATTCCAGCGCGCCTTTTGAGGATAGTCATTGATCTCCATCATGGCACGGAAGTCGCCGGCATCGAGATTGTTTGATGCCTTGACTTCTGGCGTTACCGCCTTGCCTGCACCACCCAAGTTGAGGCGGTTGTTGATGGCTTCGATACGAGCCTTGGCAGCAGCAACAGGGTCGAGTGAGCGCGTATCCTTGCGAGCAACAGGCCGCAACTTTGCAGAAGAAGCAGAGACGCGCTCCACTTTGATGGGAGCATCTGCCACAGCAGAACTACCAAGATCCTGAACAGCAGCCGCTTCCTCGGGGTTGACACGATCCGTATCAGCGAGGGCATCATTTTCAATACGCTGCTCTTTCGCCTGCTCATCCTCATCCTCTTGATCATCCTCTTCGCCATAAATCTTGCGCTGCACCTTCTTGGCCAAATCGCGGCTCTCGTCAAACTTTCCAAGGCCTTTACCGCCAAAGCCGGATGCACCTTGACGTTCCGTGCCAGCCTTGACTTTCTCCAGGAATGCGTCCGATAGTTTCTTGAGAGGTTCTGGAATCTCAACGTGACTGAGACGTAGAGCTTTGGCAATGTCGGCAGCATAACGTTCCTGATCCTCACTCACAAACGTGATTGCTGTGCCCTTGTTACCTGCACGCCCAGTGCGACCTACACGATGTACGTAGTCTTCCATGTGGTTCGGACAATCATAGTTGATGACGAGCTTGAGCTGTTTAACATCAAGACCGCGAGCCGCGACCGACGTCGCAATCATGATGGGAAAGACACCTGCTTTGAAATCAGAAATGGTATTGTCGCGGTCCGCTTGATCTTTGCCACCATGAAGCGAGTTACATGGATAGCCCTTGCGCATAAGCTGCGCAAGTAGGTTGTCTGCTGCTTCTTGTCGATCAACAAAAATGAGCGTTCGAGCATCTTCATCACGGTTGTACAGCTCGCCAAGAATCTCAAGGACGCGATTGAACTTTTGCGAATCTGGATCTCGTGGTCGAACTTCGACAATCTGCGTGATCTCGGGAGCAACAACACTGCGTGCACCGACCGTAATCTCAACCGGCTTCCCACGAAGAATTTTACGAGCGAGTGCCTCCATAGTCCTAGGAAATGTTGCCGAAAATAAGACCGTCTGCCGCTGAGGTCTGATATTGTTAAGAATCTTCATAACTTGAGGCTCAAAGCCAAGATCAAACATCCTGTCTGCTTCATCAAGCACACAGTAGGTAACACGCTTGAGGTTGGTGACGCGACCTTGATTAGCGCTTAGCAAGTCTATCATGCGTCCAGGTGTACAGACAACAATTTCAGCGCCACGTTTGAGTTCTGCTATTTGATCCTTGATGGGCGGACCGCCATAAGCGCAAATGGCACGCAGGTTGAGTGCCCGGATAAATGGTTTGCACTCCTTGTGAATTTGTACGGCCAGCTCGCGAGTCGGTGTCATGATCATAGCGATGGGGCCTTCGCCATTTGAGAGAGGACGCTGGTCCATAATATGTCGAAACATGGGAAGCAAAAAGGCAACCGTTTTGCCGGACCCCGTTTTAGCAACGCCAATGGCATCCCTACCCGCCATGATGGCTGGAATTGCCTGCGCTTGAATCGAGGTCGGTGTATCATAGCCAAGGCGACGGATGGTCTCGACAACTGGAGCAGATAGACCACATTGACCCCAGTGTGTCATGGGCTTGGGACAGTCTTTGCCACGTATCACGATGCCGTCCAATTCGAGCCGCATCGCATCCACTTCTTCTTCAGTCAGATGCGCTAGCTCTTGGGGCTCAATGTAAAATTCTTTCCTGAAGGGCTCGTAATTCTCTTTTGCATGATCCACGGTGGCGAAGTCCTTCTTCTTTTGCGCAGCTCTACGAGCGGCAATAGCGAGTATGTCCTCCTCTAAATCTGAACCGACGGCGTCCTCTCTGTCAGAAACATCATTTAGTACATCTTGTGCAGACCGAGTCTTGGCAGCGACGGGTGCAGCCAGAGCAGTGGTATTTTGAGCCATGAATGCTTCCAAGGGGTCCACTTCGCTTTGTTCGTCCATGTTCATTGCTTCATTTGAGTCTTCAACCTCGGCCGTGTCAGGTATATGGCGCTGCTGTGAGTCCATTTCACCAAACCCAGACACCTTATGCCCCTTGACTGGTCCCTTCAAGCTGCCGAGGCCGGAAAACTTGACGCCTGCGCTGGCAAGCATCTTTGGTGCGCTTTTTGATGAAGCAGAAGACTGTGTTAAAGCCAACTTCATACTGGATGTTTTAATGGGTTGCAGAGGTTCTGACATCGCCTCTCGCTTGACTGCTGGGGATGCAGATCCACTCTTTGCTTCCATCTTTCGTCGCTGCCATTCGAGAAACTTTTCCTGGCGTTGCTTGAGCTTTTCCTCCTCTGTCAATGCTGGAGCTATGCCGTTAGCAGCAGTGTCTGTAGTAGAGGTAGGCTTGTCGAAGCGAGATGCACGCTCATGTCCTGCATCTGCACGTTGCGCTGTTGGTGTGCCGCACCCGCGTCGTTCACGACGGGCTGTGGATAATGTATACTCTGCTGGAGGCGACAGTCTACCCTCATCGCGTACTGCTCTTACTGGTCTATCTTTGCCAGAAGGTGCCCAGCGGTCATTGCGATCCCACGCACGCTCAGTGCGCCGGTCGCTTCGATCTCTATCGTTTCGCCCGTCCGATTCGCCATCATCTCGCCGTCTACCATGATCGCGAGGTCGATACGGACTTTTACTGCGTTTGCGCCTGCCACCGTCTCGCGCTTGTGGTGGTGAGCGCCTGCGATGTGACGAGGTGTGATGCCTTGCTGGACTGCGTGAGCGGTTGCTATCGTATCCCATGGCAGGTACCCTTCTTTTATAGGAACTAGGTCTCGTTCAGCCTATTCCTAGGTGTCTAGAGGTTCAGCACACTGTGAACACTCTTCTGCGCTGCTCCTAGAGGTGTTGTACCGCTCAGGGTGTAGTCGCTCGACGTCGTCGCTTTCGCAAAGAACAAGTCAGCTAACGACAAGCTGCTACGAGCTAGTAAGAGACTATAGGACTGCTGGAGAAGTGAATGCCTCCGAAGCAAGCATCAGGCACTGTGCCTGCTCACTCGCTGCTGGATCTTCAGGAACAGCGCACGGAGCAGACTATTGCACGCATCAACCAAGCTACTGAGCAGCTACTTGCGCGCTTTACTCAAGTGACAGCGCTTGCACAGCACTCCGTAGAGCGTGAGGCTACTGAAGAAGGCGCTGATGCGCCTGCTCGTGCTTCAAATGCTCAGCAAGCGGCACGCTCCTTGCAAATAACGAATGCTACAAGCGCCATGGTGCGTGCTTTTGACGAGCTGCGTCGTATCGTCTATGAAGTCAAGGAACTCTGGATGCTTGGCGGAGATGTAAAGCTGAAGGACCGAACAAACGAGCTGGGCACTGACCAAGAGAGCATGTCTCTTATGGAAAAGCAAAAAGTCATGGCCAATGCGGCAGCTGTACTCAGCGGCTTTGGTGCATCTCTTGTTTAATTTATGTGTCAATACTCTGCAAGAGACGCGCTAGTTCATCTCCATCAAAGGGTACTCGGAAAACATCACCGAGGCCTACCTCTTTACTTGCGACGATAATCTCATGGTCGAGAAACTCGCCAAGCTGTGCTTGGAACGCGCTCTTGCTGCTCACGGCGAATGCTCGACTCGCAAGCTCATACAGCCTGGAGGACTCGACGCCGGCGCCATCATGACTGATTTGTTCCTCCAGCAATAGCTTGAAAATTGTCTTTGCATTTTGCGACAAGGTCTGCAGGATCCAGCTGATACCACGATCGCCCATGAGTCGCTGCTTGGAGGCTTTTGCATCAAAGATGCTCGGCTGAAGTGCCGTCTCAGCTGCATAAGGCTCAAACGTGGTGGCATCATGGTAGAGGAGATTCAACGCACTCGTTTTGCGTGCATCCCAAAGCATAGGTGCTTTGACATGGTCGATGCTAACAATGGCTTGCGTGCATGGGTGCTCGAGGATGCGCACCAACATGCTTTGCGCTTTTTCATTTCTCAAATTTTCTCCATCAATGTTGTGGATGAGCACGATCAGCGTTTCGTCTTGGTCGTCGAGTGCTCGCAACACGGCCGCTACATCGGAACCCGTCTTTCCTAGGGCTTGCGTTATAGTGGAGCAAATTCTCCGCATATCTATATTTGGATGATAGCCTTGGATTGTGACGCAAATGTGCCAGGATGCAAAGTGTTGTTTGAGGAATTGCTCGAGTAGCCGTTTCTTGGAACCGTAACCATAGAGACACAAGGTGTGACCAAGTGTTAGTTGCAATTGCCATTCAAGAAAACATCCGACATGGGCCTTGTGTAGTTGTTCGATACCAGCCGCATAGGGAAGCTGGTACGACTTAAGCATAGTAAGACACTCGGATTGCGTTAGGTACGGGACTTTTTCCAGCGTATTGTTGGAGGTCTTATCCTTGCTGGCCATCTTCCCAAAGTACACATCCGGGCCGTCCGTGATAACTGGTGCTGCCTCTTCATCGACGTCTTCTATGGCCACTGATAAGTTGTCTGTCTTGCCATCTCTCGACCCTTTCTTGGATGGTGTGGTATCGCTTGGTTTGACTTTGACGCTGGATCGACTCGGCGTCGCCTTGCCGGGTGTAACACGAGTACGTCTCTCCCTACTGCTTGGTTGCAGGTCTGCCATGCTAGGCGCCCTGCTTGATCGAGTGGAGACGCGTGTGGAAGATACCTGACGCGTTCTCGGCGGCGTAGCTTTGAGAGGTGTCGACCTCAACGTCCGCCTCGATGCCGAGCCCGGGACCTGTCCTTTTCTCGCAGGCGACGTTCCTATTACCCTGCTTGGCGTCCCAACGATCTTTGATGGACCAGGCAAGACTGATGCTTGCTTTGCCGTGAGCTCATCATCACTCTCTTCCCTCACAGCCTTTACAGCCTCCTTAACTTCCTTTCTAGGTGACTTGATGAGAACCATGATAGGGGGCCGCTTCGAGGGCGTCAGCATACTATCTGGCGACTGACTCGCTGCACATCGTATTGAGCGTGTATTGCGTCCTGTACTCCGCACATTCTCCGTAGCTTGCCGCTTGGGCGTTGATGGAGGTTCTTGATGCTCTGCCGCCTTTCTCTTCGTCCCTGTGGCCATTCTCCCACCTCTCAGACACTGCACAGCTGCATGGTCGCGTTGAAGTCGTCGAATTGTCGCTGAAATGCATTGAGCGACGAGATGGAGGAACCAAAAGACCGAGAAGATTAAGCTATGGGCTACGCAAGCTGGATACAAACGCTAGATACCAAGAGAGGCTGGCGCCGTCATCGAGGTACTGTCTATCGAAGTCACAGGTAAAAAACTGCCACACAGCTTCAGCATCAACCAGCGCATAGTTGGCCCATAAAATACCGCGCCACCCACCGGCGCACCTGCTCACTGCTTGCACCCGCTCGGCCCATTCTTCCTCGACAAACGTTCGCGACCGGATGAAGGAGGAGATGGGAGACAGTGGAATCATGTGAATGCCATGGATGTACTCTCGATTCGCCCCGAAATACGTGGCATAGTCCACTTTGTTTTGGAAGCGAATACCACTCACTTTGTTGCCAATCATTTGCCTTGGCATTACGCTATTGTCTTGCTGAAACAGCATGTACAGGTTCATGCTTCGCTTTTGCAAAGCTAGCATGAGCCGTGCGAGTGATGCTAGCCTTGGCTTGCCTGCTGCCATGCCGTACAAGTATGCTGCAAATGTCGCAAAGGCATCCTCAGACGAACTCTCCTCATCCTTGCCGTCGGCCGACTCAAATAGGCCCTTTGCCCAAGAATGGCCCACAAACCAATCGAAACTGCGAAAGGCAGGAAAGAGAGCCGTCTCGACTGGGCTCATGAAATCTTGGAGCAGGGTCTCTGCGTACTCACGCACGCGTCCAACATGCGGAGAATCTGGGAAGACAACCAAAAATACTGCTGCTGCAAAGACGTGATAGCTAGAGTGAAACATGTGGTCATTGTACCACGTATTGCCGAAATCAGCCATAGGATCCTTTTGAAACCCTTGGCAAGAGACGAGACCGCCCCAGGTGGTGTCGTAGACAAGCGGGAATTGCTGTTGATTGTCAACATACATCAATAGATTTCGCTCAAAAGTCTGCATGAGATATGGAGCTGCTGCATGCTTGAGCTGTGTCGCAAGCAGCGTGACTTGTGCAAGCTTTGCGAGTGCCTTGCCGCCAAAATACATCGAGTCTGCACGGCAGCCAGCATCAAAATCTTGCTGACAGTCTTGATCGATGCCATGAGAGACAGCTGCCAAATCTTGTTGTCGGATTTCAGGCATCATGGCAAGATGCGCTCCAGACGGCAACGCCTCGTGCATTGTCCATGAATCAGCTTGAACGAGGATCATGGGCCCATTGATTTGGGAATCCAAGGTCGCTTCCCTTGTAGCACCTGAAGTCTGAGCATCAAAGGAAGCTACATGGTGTGGCAGCGCATACATGGCTGGCGGTGCTGTCCCCGTTTTGACAAATGTCAGTGTGTAGCTTCCATGAGCTTCCCCGGCAGTTCCGTCCAGGTCGATGCTCTCCACAACAGTACCGGCAGATTGATCAAGCAGCGCTTCCGCAGCAGGCGTGCCGGCTTTGGCCACTTGAAGAAGGCCCGAGACTGGTGTGGAGGCCTGTAGGCAGTCAGCTGCCATCTGCTGGAAAGAAATGCCCGGCCCAAACCAATATGCAATCCAAAGCGTTCCATCTTCAAGTGAGAGGTGCCATTTTTGGCAGTGTGCTGCAGACTGCTCGACCACGGAGCGGAACTGCACTTTGGAACGAAGGACTGGCGTGAGGGAGGTGTATCTGGCTGAAACAAATGCCATACCTGTCACCAAGGGCATCTCAATGGATCGAGGTCCAGATTCTAGATGAAGACGGATACTGAATTGCGTTGCGTGGCTGAGACATAGCGTTGTTGACTCTAGTGAATCGATTGCCAGTGAAACAATACCGACTGGTGCGAAGCAGTACTGTGCAGTCTTGGCGCCGGGGTCTGGTCCAAAGCAGAGCTGAGCAGCATTTGAATGACCGATATTCATGCCACTTCCGTTGTAACTGACTGTGTACGGCAGCACATATGCAGCCTGGTGCTGACTCCCGAGGTACAGATTACTATAAAACTTGTTGGTTGGGATCGGTTTGCCGGATTGATTGGCTGGAGCAATGGATTTTGGCAAGCATGGGTGGCTTTGTGCTTTGTACTTTGCTACGTCTGGCTTGCCAATCGGGACAAAGACTGACTCAGAGCTCGAGCAGGGATAAGACTTAGCTTCATCGTCAGATGTCTTGCTGACGGACGGTTTAGTAGCGTAATTGATGGGAGGCGGATGCAGCGTGCCTATCAGTTTCAGCGATAGATCTGTGAGCTTGTGCATGGAGCATGAGCTGTTCTCTTGCCCCAGTCCTGCACCAATTCTACATGTAGTTCCTGGTTCAGTTCCTGGCTGCACACACGCTACTGTGGTAGTAACAGCTGCACGTGACTGCGCGGAACAGACAGACGCAAGACCCCTTCGACGGAAGCACACCCAACAGATACCACAGTATGCTGGCCCGCTCTCTCTTCAAGGCACCGGCCGCGCGTCAACTGGCCCAGGTCATCCGGCCAAGGACACTTACCACCGCCCGTGTCGCCTTTTCAAAAAGTACGTTCTCCGATACCGATTCGCACATCAGAAGCACATCGCTCTGCATATAACTTGCCTGGATGCATGCTGACTATAGACCTCACTGAAATCAAGTCTTCCGATGACTTGATCACAGAAGGAGCCCCTCCCGGTGCGATCCCTACCGATCTCGAACAGGCTACTGGTCTCGAGCGTCTCGAGATCCTTTCCAAGATGGCCGGTGTCGATGTCTTTGACATGCAGCCCATCAAAATTACCAAGCTCGGCACAATCAAGGAGCCAGTGATGGTCGACTCTCTCGACACATACCGCTATGTGGGTTGCACGGGCGAGCACGAGTCGCATGAGACACTCTGGGTGACGGTCGAAAAGGACAAGACATCGCGTTGTCCTGAGTGCGGCAGTGTCTATAGGCTCAACTTCATCGGTGACGAGCATGCTCATGATGGACATCACTAGAGAGTCATGTAGAATGCCCACTCTAATCACTACAGCTGCCTACTATCTACGCCAGTCCCTATGTCCCCGATCCCGGCTTCTACTCCTGCTTCTGCTCCGTGACCGTCTGCTGTATCGCACTTCATTGCGAGGGGACCTACTTCGACTTCTCCGCCGTGTGCTCCGTTCATAGCGATCCTCTTCACTCGCCTCTCGCTCAAAGACGTGCCTGCCACGTCGTACATTACTTTGTAGAGTCTGGCTCACTTGTGGGCCCGTCATGACACCCACACGACCCTCTTCAGACGTACGAAACATGCTACCTCCCTTCTTGACCTTGTTGAGGGCACTGGTACTTTGCAATGTAGCCGACTTGCGTTTCGGCCCGGCTTGTGCGAAACTTTGCCATGAAGACTTGCTTGACTCAAGGGCCTGGTCGGGCTTCGCCTTTTTCTTGCTAGGCTCGGCTGCAGGTAGGCCAAAGGGTTGCACTGTCGGGTGGTGACTAGCTGCAGGGGCGGGAGGTGGTGGTACCTTTCGCTTGCTTGTAGATGCTGTTTGTGAAAAGGCATCGGCATCTTTCAGCTGATGCGCTTGAAGCGTCTGCACTTCGTTGTACTCCGTAAACTTGACTGTAAAGACAGGCTTCTCGGCACTGCCCGTGATGCTCGTAATCTTGGCGAGGTAGTACTGGTGATCGCCTGTGATCCACTTGGCAAGAACATGCTCACCCACCTTTCGAGTACGCTGAGAGACGTTCTTCTTTTCCGTCACTGAGGTAGCAGATGACTGTGTTTCGAGAGCAATCAAGTCTACTAGCTCCTTCTTGAGGGATAACAGCTCTTCATTTTCAGGATCAAGCGTGAGTACTTCTTCGATTTCCCTGAGCTGCACAGTGAGCTCACTGCCCTCAGTGGCAGTTGACATAGATGATAGCGTATAGCAAGAGCGCAAGATTACAGCAGAGCTTTGCTGGTCGATGGCAGTTGATGGGAACTTGAACGTAAACAGATTTAATGTTGAAATCTTGAAACTTTCAAATATCAGGAGACTGCCACGACCATGCGAGCAGGCAATGAAGGCTACTCTATATAAGAATATAAGAAGGCAAATGCTTATGCTCATGCTACTGCCCCGTCTGCTTCTTGAACGCGTCCCATGCACCATTCAATTTTGCAAAGACCGCACCGGCAATCATCTTTTGCTCCACAGACGCATCCCGAGGGATTTTGTCTGGGTGCACCTTTGCCAGTGCCTTCATGTAAATGACCTTGACTTTGCCATCCAGCACCAGATCCGCCAGCGATACCTTTTTCCAATTAGACTCAGGCCAAAGCACAACATCGAGAGAAGCGAGCAAGGCACGCAAATTCCCTTCCTTGCCCTTCGACCACGCTGCAATCTTGTCGCCCACAACATCCAACAAGCCCTGGCGCTCTAGCTCGTTTGCATCCTGCGCAGCCGTTTCAGCGCGCAACTTGGCAACACCTTCACCGCTCGGAACAGCACGGACTGCAGCCTTGACGGGCGCCTTGGCGACAGGCTTTGCTGTTGGTGCGCACAGCTTCTCACACCGCTGTTTGGCTTGCATTGCAGCAGCGCCACCATGACCGCTTCTCACAAGCGTCTGCCAGACACCTAGAGCATCCGTATGCCGTTCTTGCATTTCCAGCGCTGTTGCTTTGCGCTGCAGCACTTTGGCCCATAAGCTAGACATGTTGATGGCTGTGCTGCCTTCTTGGACCATCTCATCCTGACCTGCTCCAGGACCAATAATAAGCAAGGCCTCTTCGCAATCTGCAAAGGCAAGCTTCGGCGAACCGGTTTGGAGATAGGCTAATGCACGATTTGAGAGAATGCTGATGCGAGATGGATGTTCAGCAGGCAGTGAATGCAGCGCTGTATCGTAGTACCCAAGTGCTTTTGTAAAATCACCTCGTTTGAATGCCTCAGAGCCTCGTACCTTGTTTTGCAATGCAGTAGCCGCCACACTCGCGTCGAGATAGGGTGTGTCCCGGTGCTTGGTAGAAGCCTTGGGTGGAGCAGATGCATGCGATGTTTGCTGTGATGGCGGCCTAGCTGGTTTCTTGGGTGGCGAGAATAGGTCAACCTCTTCCTCTTGAGCAGTGACTGTTGCTTTTCCCTTGCCCTTGCTCTTTGGAGTGGACGGTGCAGCAAAGAGATCCACCTCCTCTGGTGCAGCAGAAAGAGGCTGCTTGGCAGGTGGCCGGGTCGTTGTGCCACTACCACTGCCACTACCTCCAGGCATTCCGAATAAGTCTTCCTCAGGTACAGCAGGTCCCGCTGGTCGACGCCTGCGTGCGGACACGTAAATGGCAGCTTCATCGTCATCTGCCTTGAATCTGCGTGAATCCAGCACCGGCTGTTGCGGTGGCTGCATGGTGGACGGTGCTGGCATACCCACAAGTGTACTCGCAACACTTTGCGTCAACGTCTTGAAACTGCCTGCAAAGCTTTTCCCGCTGCGGTTGGATTCGACGCTACCTCGACGACTTAGCGTGCTGGCCGTGACAGAGGCTGGCAATACGCCATTCGCTTCAAGTCGTTTCCGCTCAACGGGATGCAAAGGCAAGCCTTGCTCCCTCGGTTCTTCTTCTTCATCCTCCCAGCGTGCCTTTGATTTGCCCTTCTCTTTTCGCTCAGATCGATCAGCGTCGCGCATCCAACGCGGCCGATCATCGAGATCCGCTGGACGCGCGGCACTCGCATTGTATTCAGCAAATTTGCGTCTCGCCATGGCCGATTTATTGGTTATCCAGGAATTGGCCGTTGCAAAGGTTTTCGTTGCAAGCTCATACGTCGTGTCCACCCAAGCTCCATTGGCATCCTGTGTCTGGCCAGGTCTACCTTGCAGTGGCTGCTGCTGCTGTTGCTGCTGCTGGACGCGTTGCCGCTGTGGTGCATTTACGGGCTGACCTTGTAATTGTAGGAGGAGTTCCATAGCGCCTTCCACATCCACACCACTGTCTGTGTTGGCCAAGGCAACCCTTGCCTGTGCTGGTGTGAAGCCCATTTCCACAATCTGCTTGATATAGGGCAATCGCGGATCACGCGCCGGTACACCCCAGTCTGGCTCACCTGTACGTGCGCGTGTCTCGTATTCGCGTGCAGAAGCCATTGATTCTTCTTTTGCGCGACGCAAGTCATCGTCTTCCTCATCACTGTCATTCAAATTGATCTGCTCCATGAGCGGAGCTGGTCGAGTAGAGACAGGACGGCCGAGGTCTCCAAGAATGTCATCATTGTCATTGTCATCGCGTGCCTTGCCTTTACCTTTGCTTTTTGAAGCCTCGAATACCCCAAACGTGTCATCATCGTCCATTGATCCTAGTCCCGAGGGTTGTGGCGTGTCTCGTCTTGAGCTAGTGACAGCTGAGCCTGGCCTACTAGGGCTCTCTGGAGGCGGAAAATAAGTATCATAACGTTTTGGATCTGGCCGCTCGCCATTGATGACGGCAAGCAGTTCCTCAGTCGTTTCGGTATCTGTTTTACGCAAACCTAAAATCGGCTCTGGCTGGAACTGCGTCACGGCATGTACACTTCCAGCTGCTTTGAAGGGGTTATTCCTGCCAGGAACACTCACGGGGCGATCGACGCCAAAGTGCTGGTCCAGTAATTGTGCTTGCTGCAGTGCTTCGGCTTCCTTTTGCGCCTGCAACGCCTGTGCTTGAGCAGCAAGCGACAAATTTGCTTGACTCTTTTCCTGCTGCTTGCCAAAGTTGACGAGTCCGCCAAATGAATCCATGGCTGGCTGTGCTGCACGAGACTTTTGCGCACTGTTGCCTGTAAGGGCGGGCGAGTTGAGCCTACTAACGCCATTACTGACGGGTAGGGAAGCGAAGGGATTGTTTTGCCGTGCAGCATTGACTGGGCCTTTCGCGGTCTGCTGGGCCTGCGGCTCACTCTGCCAGGAGAGGTCAAGCAGGTCGTCCATGGCTGGTCTAGCAAAGCATCAACAAGAACAAAGCAGCAATGGTTTAAGTAGAAGCAAAAGATGGCAGCTGAGGCTCTAGTCCACTGTTGATATATGCTTAACTCAGCGAGCTTTGTCTTTTCAGAGTCTATGCAGAGTTCTTACAGCTGGGTCCTGGTCTCTCTCCGTAGTCTGCTTCTCTCATGACGCTGTTGCTGTCGCGTCCATTTGGCGTGTGAATTCCAGCTCTCACGTGAAGATCTGGAGCAATCTGAGTCTGGAATCCAACGACTTTCCCCCTTATCCCCCGACCACAAATCCCCCGAAAGGATACTTCCATGACTGTGACGGGACAGACTTGAACAGCAGGCGCACTCTCTTGCATCTGCTCCAGCGTCAGGGTACTGTGAAGTCTACGGTGCCAGTCCTGACTACTGGTGATACCAATTCCGGGTAGTGCGCTGTTCCTCGTCTCTTGACCTACACAGACGTTACTGCGCTTTGAGATCACTGTCGCATTTGCGCTCATACTCTGCTATGAGTGCCCAACGTGATATGGACGCGCCAGTCTCCCAAGCCACTCAAGTGGCAGCTGGATCTGTCGAAGTCGGCAACAGTATTCCGCCTGCAAACGCTGCCATGTCGGAAGCCAACGCTCGAAAGACTGCCGGGCATACAGCAGATATGGCCACCGCTCCAAATGCAGGTTTGGGCGCTCAGTCTATCGAGGGCGGCACAATTTTACAGGACGACAAGCACAAGAAGAAGAAGCTTGCAAGATGTGTTGTACAATGATGACTTGTCGACTGGTTCTCTCTCTCGCTGAATTCAATTCATGGTGTTATCAAAAGCTCCATTCCACTCTGCGCAAGCCTTACCATGACTGCGGATTCTACGGGACGTTGCAGGATCGCGTTTTGTGGTTTACCTGCAGAAGCGTACGTTGGGAAAGAAGCAGACTTGTCATCTGCGAGTCTCTCTACGCACCGGCTCGTCCTCTGCAAATTCACTCTGATGACTCATCGTGGCTTGCGCTCCCTCTACTTGCTGCAAATCCTTGTTGGCAATTTTGGTTGTGCAGTACGTTGTTGGAATGACTTGTATCGCTCGAACAAGTGCAGCGTTGGGAGCTGTGCATCCACGAATCTCGCCTATCGTCTCCATCGCCACGGACGCCTGAAGTCTTTCACTCACAAGATCGCTCGAAACCAAGCCTTGGATCGGATCTGGGTCCCAGAATAACGTCGCATCACGCGTTAATGTCTATGCATCAAACTGGCCGTCTCCGTTGTCACGATGACAAGAGCCGCGGATGACTTCGACGCGCTTTGCACGACAGTATCGCCGATGGGCCATTTGGTGTCACTTGGGTTCTGTCACTCTCGTCTTCTTATAGCTACGCTCATGCTGTTCCTTCTCCTCCTCCATACCCTCGTCGTGCCTGCCTTCTCCCTTGCCCGTCTCCGTCTCCGCCGCCGTCCTCTTCGTCGTCCTCGCTGCAGCTTCACTTCTTCCTCTCTGCCAACTACACAAAAAGCAACTCGGCACCTACGAGAAGCAGGACTGGGCCTGGCCTCTTGCTTCAGTGCCCTAGAAGAAGCAACAATCCATCGCTCAGGACACAGACCGGAGCGTCCTTGCTGTTACTGCCTGCACTAGTGTATAATGGGTAAGTCTCTCCCACTCTTCAGCGCGTCCGGACCTTGATACGACCCACTCGTCTGCGACTTTCAAAACGCGCACGGCTACGGCCGGGTATGGCAGAGGAGCACAGATTCCCCTAGTGTTCTTACAAGCGATGCGGCTTGCAGCAGTCTACACGCTTGACTGGACATCGGCGTGTGCGGTTGCAAGGCGGCCGCACACAGCCTGTTCAGGGACATCCCGTCGCTGGTCACGTCGCCTCGCCGTCGTACGAACAGAATATCAAGCTATTGATGCAAGGAGTTATGACGAAAGGATACTAACCTCTAGAAGCCACATCATCTTCAAGCCAGACGACACGGCCAGATACTGCAACAATAGTTGAATTATCTCAGATTCCAATACCGCTTGTCGCGCAACCTATCGCTTCTGCTGCCGTTGTAGACGATGTCACCTCTGCCAGCTCCCTCTCTGATGTAGAAGGTCTCGCCATCCATGCTGCAACGCATGGTGATGCGCCCTCTGCCTCTGAAACTGAAACAGACGCCACACCCAGCATTGTCGCAGACGACGATGAAGAGGACGAGCTGAGCGCGCCTCCGACGGACGATGAAGACGCAGATGAAGATTTTGCTCCCGGAAGACGGAAACCTGCCCCTAGCTCCGCGAACCGCAAGAAACCAGTCATTCGCAGTGACGATGAAGAGTCATCTGATGCCTTTGAGAGCAAAAACAAGCGCAAGCTTTCAAGACGTATGCCCAAAGTCATTTAATACAAGCTGACGTTAGCAACGAGCAAAGTCGCATCTCGCGCCCCATCAGACGATGGCGACAGCGACTTTGAGGTGGGCAGACGCAAAAAGAAGCGAAGACTTGCTCGTAAGCCTGTACGAGCCTCTCCCGACAGTGACGCTTCGTTTCGACGACCAGGTGTCAACTATGCTGAACCTGATAACGACGACGATTTGCTTGCGAGTGACGAGGAGATGGAGTACGAGTATGTTGCGCCGGCCACTGAAAAGCAAGATGCCATCGACCTGGTTTTGGACCATCAACGTCTCGCTGCTGAAGGCGAAGCATCAGCTGACGTTGAGCCAAAGCGTAACCTCGAGTACCTCGTCAAATGGCAAAACTATTCCCATCTGCACAACACATGGGAGACATACAGCTTCCTCTCCGGCTTCAAAGGCGCTAAACGCGTCGACAACTACATCCGTCAGTATGTTGTAATAGACGCCGAGATTCGGCGGGATCCTGCGACCACACGTGAAGACATTGAAGCAATGGACATCGAGCGTGAACGCCGTCGAGAAGCGCTTGAAGAGTTCAAGTCCATTGATCGCATCGTAGACGCGCGTGATGGCGACGACGTCACCGAGTACCTCGTCAAGTGGAAGCAACTCTACTACGACAGTTGTACATGGGAAAAGGCATCTGATTTGAAGGACGAGGGACAGCCCTTTGTGGATGCATATCTAGATCGTGCGAGTTCAGCCATTGCGCCCTCACTCAGTCAAGCATACACCGCCACCAACCGGCCAAAGTTCAAGAAGCTCGAGAAGCAGCCCTCCTACATCACAGGTGGCGAGCTGCGTGATTTTCAATTGACTGGCGTCAATTGGATGGCATACTTGTGGTCCAAGAATGAGAATGGTATTCTGGCTGATGAGATGGGACTCGGCAAGACTGTTCAGACTGTTGCTTTCCTGTCCTACTTGGTGCATGGCTTGCGACTGAATGGTCCTTTTCTCGTCATTGTGCCACTTTCGACTGTTCCCGCATGGCAAGAGACGCTTGCCCTTTGGTCAGCCGATCTCAATTGCATCACATACCTTGGCAATACCAAGGCAAGAGAGATGATTCGTGATTATGAGTGGTACGGCCGGGGTTCTCGTAAGCCAAAGTTCAATATTCTCCTCACCACGTACGAATACATTCTAAAGGACCGTGCCGAGCTGGGCAGCATTAAGTGGCAGTACATGGCCATCGATGAAGCGCATCGCCTCAAGAATGCCGAGTCGCAACTTTATGAGGCCCTTCGAGAATTCAAATCTACCAATCGCCTTCTCATCACCGGTACACCCTTGCAAAACAACATTAAGGAGCTTGCTGCACTCATCGACTTTCTCATGCCCAACAAATTTGAGATTGCACAGGAAATTAACTTTGAGACGCCAGACGAACAGCAGGAAGAGTACATTCGTGATTTGCACAAACGACTTCAGCCCTTCATTTTGAGGCGACTCAAAAAGGATGTGGAAAAATCGCTGCCATCTAAATCAGAGCGCATTTTGCGTGTAGAGTTGGCCGATTTGCAGCAACAATACTACAAAAACATCTTGACGCGCAACTACAGTGCTCTCAATGCAGCATCGGGTCCCGGTGCGCAGCACAATCTACTCAACGTCATGGCCGAGCTCAAAAAGGCATCCAACCATCCATACCTATTTGATGGTAGCGAAGACAACTTCATGTCTGTTGCCGGTGGTGATCGTACTCGCGATGATGTTTTGCGCGGTATGGTCATGAACTCAGGAAAGATGGTGCTGCTAGACAAACTACTGACCCGTTTGCGCAAGGATGGTCATCGTGTCCTCATCTTTTCCCAAATGGTGCGTATGCTGGATATCCTCTCAGACTATCTGGCTCTTCGTGGTCTGCCCTTTCAAAGACTCGATGGTACGGTACCAGCGGCAACACGTCGTATTGCAATCGATCACTACAATGCGCCCGACAGTCCAGACTTTGTATTTTTGCTCAGTACGCGTGCGGGAGGTCTTGGTATCAATCTCATGACGGCTGATACTGTCGTCATCTTTGACTCTGACTGGAATCCACAAGCAGATTTGCAAGCTATGGCCCGGGCGCATCGTATCGGTCAGAAGAACCATGTCATGGTGTACCGGCTTGTATCGAAGGATACGATTGAGGAAGATGTGCTTGAAAAGGCAAGACGCAAGATGATCCTTGAGTATGCCATCATCTCGCTTGGTGTGACGGACAAGTCGCATCTCAAGGTCAAGGACAACCTGACAACAAATGAACTGAGCGAGATCCTCAAGTTTGGCGCATCCACCATGTTTCAGAAGAATGACAATCAAAAGAAGCTTGAGGACCTCAACCTGGACGACGTGCTTGAGCATGCAGAGAATCACGACACGACAGGCGATGTTGGTGGTGCGTCGATGGGAGGAGAAGAATTTTTGAAGCAGTTCGAGGTGACTGACTACAAAGCAGATGTCACTTGGGAGGATATTATTCCAGCTGAGGAGCGAGCACGCATCAAGGAAGAGGAAGATCGCCGGCGAGAGGAACTCTTCCTTGAAGAAGAAAAGAAGAGTGCTTTAGGTCGCAAACGCAAGCCAGGACCCGATTTTGTGGATACCTTGCCGCCAGACTCGGCCATTCGCAAGAAGCCCATTGACCGCAGTGATCCGAAAGAGCGACCAGTTGGCGAGAAGGAGGTGCGAAACATCTACAAGAGCATTCTCAAGTTTGGCTCTCCACGAGAGCGCTGGGACTTGGTCATGGCTGATGCAGAAGTACTTGAGCTCGATAAAGCCAAGGTGAGTGAGGTGGTGAATGACTTGTTTGAGAGCTGCAAGAAAGCGATATCGGAACAGTCTGCGCGTGATAAGGAGTCTGGCTCGCCCGCGTTGCCGCAAAGGAAGAGGAAGGCGCTCCTCCTCAGTGTTCGTGGTGTGCGAAACCTGAATGCGGAGACCTTCCTGCAGCGATCGACCGACTTGAGCTTGCTACACAAGTTGACGACAGACAAGACGCCAAAGCAATTCCGACTGACTGCGCAGGTCAAGCCTGTTCATGGTTGGACTTGTAGCTGGGGTGTTCGCGAGGATTCGATGTTGTTATATGGCATTGATCGCTATGGATTTGGCTCTTGGACTTTGATGCAGGCGGATGAGGAGCTGGACCTGAAAGGTAAATTCTTCCTAGACGATCCGCGCAACGAGGACAAGGAAAAGGGCGAAAATAAGGATTCACCCGGCGCTGTACATCTGGTCAGGCGTGCAGAGTACTTGCTGGGCGTGTTGCGGGAAGATGAGGAGCATCGTGCAAAAGGGGATATGCGGCGCTATGTCACGTCGCAGCCAAAGAAGAAGGCATCGCGCGAATCTTCCAGCCCAGCGCCGGGTAAACGGCTGAAGAGCTCAGTCAACAAGCTGAAGAAGAGTACGAATGGCAGCTCATCGCCACTCTCCTCATCGTCCGTGAAGAAGAAGGCCGCTCCAGAGTCCGAAGCGGAATATGAATCAATGGATGACGATGCATGCAAGTCCATCATGAAGGCTGTCAAGGACCCCCTCAAGCGTCTGAGACGCGATGGAGCGGAGCTCAAGGATCACGCTCTAGCTGTGTGCCTCAAGGAAGTCTTGACCCAGGTTGGTGACTTTATCGACGCCCGGGTTGCAGGCTCGACGGATCCCAAGCTCGAGAAGCACCTATGGCACTTTGTGACATACTTTTGGCCGACGGACATCAAGTACCCGAGGCTGATTCGCATGTACGCAAAGATACGCGAGGGCAAGCGCAAGTAGGGCTGGTATTTAGCTTAATATATTTCGCACGCAGCTGTGACTGCCACGGCATCTGCCGGCGTAGAAGGCAAAGTCGCACGCTCCCACCGCAGCACTCGCAGCAGCAGAGACCGCACGACGGAGGCTCACCGCCCGGGAGCTGGGCCCAGCCAGATCTCGGGGCCTGATCTCGGGATAGAAGGAAGCGCAGATGCTCAGACTCGAGACGTCACCTGGCGTCCGGGGCGTTATCAGACGATATCGCTGCATCTACACACATCCTCTCTCCCGCACACGCGCCTTTGCTACAGCTACAGACATGGCGCCCATGCTCGACCGCAAGACCATCAATCCGAATGTCCTCAATGCGTCGTATGCAGTGCGTGGCGAGCTGGCCATCAAGGCAGAGTCGTTGCGTAATGACCTCAAGGAGGGCAAGAAGTATCCCTTCGACAGCGTTATCCACGCCAATATTGGCAATCCGCAGCAATTAGACCAGAAGCCCTTGACCTTCTTCAGGCAGGTCGTCTCGCTTTGTGAATATCCTGCCCTTTTGGACGAGAGCAATAGCGAGGCCATCTCCAAACTGTATGCGCCGGACGCCATAAAACGCGCCAAGACACTGCTCTCTGAGATTGGCTCAGTCGGCGCGTATTCACAGTCTACAGGTGTACCTTATATCCGGCAGCATGTAGCCGACTACATCACTCGCCGCGACGGAGATAAAGTTCCAAAAGCATCTGTCGACGACATCTTTCTGGTCGCGGGCGCCAGTGCTGGTGTGCATCTTTTGATGCAACTGATGATTGCCAGTAATGATGTCGGTATCATGATTCCTATCCCTCAATACCCTCTTTACACTGCCGCATTGGCACTCTATAACGGCACACCCGTGCCATATTACCTCGATGAAGAGTCTGGTTGGTCAACCAACATTGACAGTGTCAAGAGTGCATACGACGAAGCAAGACAGAATGGCAAGGAGCCTCGTGCTATTGTTGTCATCAATCCTGGAAATCCTACAGGCGGTTCACTTGAGGAGAAGGACATCAAAGCTGTCCTTCAATTTTGTAAGGAAAAGAATATTGTGTGCATGGCCGATGAAGTCTACCAGGCCAATGTCTTCCCCGACTCACCGCCTTTCGTTTCGTTTCGCAAAGTACTTTTGAGCAACAAGGAATTGGAAGGCGTACAACTTGCTTCTCTACATTCCACCAGCAAAGGCATGGTCGGTGAGTGTGGTCAACGCGGCGGCTACCTCGAGCTCCTTAACTTTGGCAAGGAGGCACGCGAGGAGCTCTACAAGGTGCAATCCATCAATTTGTGTGCTCCGCTGGTCGGTCAAATTGTAGTAGATTGCATGGTTAAACCACCAGTCAAGGGAGAGCCATCGTACGAGCAATTTAAGAAGGAGGAGGACGGTATCTTCAATACATTGCAAACACGCGCAATGAAGCTCTACGAGACATTTCAGAAGCTCGAGGGATTCGAATGTCAGCGGCCTCAAGGCGCAATGTACCTCTTTCCTCAACTGAAATTGCCTTCAAAAGCGATTGATGCCGCCAAGGAGAAGGACAAGTCGCCAGATGCCTTCTATTGTATGGCCTTGCTTGAGCAAACGGGTATCTGCGTGGTACCCGGCTCTGGCTTTGGTCAAAAGGAAGGTACCGTCCACTTCCGCACCACTTTTTTGGCGCCAGGCGACTTTGGTGAGCGCATGGAGAAGTTTCACCAGGAATTTATGAAAAAGTACACTTAGACTATATCTAACTCATGTATTTGTCATTAAAGTAGAGATGAAGAGGCTTAAGCTAGACGGGCGCTTCAGACTATCATCCTTCTTTCTGCCAAGCGGGACGAAGCAGCCTGGTGCAGGAGATCTGCCTGGACATTCGTTACTCATTGAGACTGGTTTCATCCGGCCTGCCAATGCAGGCATCTTTACGCTTCTGCCATATGGCCAGCGTGTCGTTGATAAACTCGAGCGACGGATAGACCAAGCTATGCAGTCTATCGGTGCATGCAAGCTCGCTATGCCAACCTTGCACAGTAAGTCTCTCTGGCAAAAGACTGGACGCTGGGCAAACCCTGAGCTCTACAAGCTGGCTGATCGCAAGGGATCAGAGTACTGCCTTGCTCCGACGCACGAAGAGTGCGTCACCAAGCTTGTTTCGCATGAAGTGAATGGCTACAAGCAGTTGCCAGTACGTGTCTATCAAATGACAAGGAAGTACCGTGACGAGATGCGGCCTCGTGGCGGCATGCTTCGTGGCAAGGAATTCATAATGAAGGATCTATACACCTTTGACGATGGCTCAGAGGCAGCACAGCTGACCTACGAGCAAGTTTCTGCGGCCTATACACAGCTCTTCAAGTCGCTCGAGACGCCCTTCCTTGTTGCAAAGGCAGACAGCGGTAATATTGGCGGAGATTTATCACATGAGTACCACTTGCCCAACGCATCAGGAGAAGACACCCTATTACATTGCCCAAGTTGCAATCATGTCGCGAATCAAGAGCTGGCGACGACACTGCCCATTGATGCCGAACGCGAGACGCAACGTTTCGCACACGCATCTTTCCCCGATACGATCTTCTTTGATATCAGTCTCCCAAAAGGCCGATCTGCCAACATGTTGCAGGTAGAGAGGCAGGCCAGGCAATGCGATCCAAGCGTATCAAAGCTACTGCACATCGCTGCGCCTCAAGGCGATGTATTTGGTATACGCCGTCCAGGTGCTACAATCTATACACTTGATCCGCAGCGTAGTCTTCAAGTCGAAGCTGGAGACTCATGTCCATCATGTCATCAGCCGCTTGCTGCGGTCAAGGCAATTGAAGTCGGCCACACCTTTCATCTTGGAACCAAGTACTCGAAGCAACTGGACTTTACTTATAGTACGAAAGAAAACAAGCTGGAGCATCCAGAGATGGGGTGCCACGGCATCGGTGTCACGCGACTTATGGCTGCTCTGGCTGAAATCAAATGTGATGAGACAGGACTGCAGTGGCCACCCGGCATCGCCCCTTTCAACACCCTTATTGTTGCATCCGAGAAGACGGATGCGCTTGCACAAGTGCTATACGATCGGTTCAACGATGCTGTGATTGATGATCGGTTCAGCAAGGGTCTCATGTATCGAGTCAAGGAAGCGGAACGTCAAGGCATCCCCAATGTCATTGTACTTGGCAAAAATATAGAGCTCGCAGACCATGTGGAAGAGCAATGGGTAGAGGTGGCGACACGGCCTCAAGTCTCCAAAAAGCTACTACAAATGCAAGTAAAACACATAGATCTCTAGAATCCCGCAAATGTCTTAGGGTCACGTCCAAGCTCATCTTCCTTGAACCTATCTGCCCAGGCTTGAAATTGCAGGGCCTCGAATATGCTGACTCGCAGAGCCTTCGCCTTGGCAAGTTCCTCGCCTTGCAACTCCTTGATAGAAAGGCTTTCGAGTGCAAGACCATACAACTTTCGTGATACATAGTACTCTGCCAAAATGAGCTTTTGCGAAGGCGTGGCGTCTTTAGACCAGCGCAGGACTTGCTCGAATGAAACGGGATCCTTGTTGCCAGAATGAGCTTGTAGCTGCACGAGATGTGCTTTGAGTAGCAAATCGCGTTGCCGAGTCATGTCGCGCTCAAGCTGTTTTTCATCCTTGCTTTCCACCTGGTGCTGCACACCAAAGTACTGCGCCACAGCATTCGCATTAATTACGTCGAGAATGGCACCTGCAACGCGTTCCTGCTCCGCATTGCCACTCTCTGTCTGGTCTCCATGCTCTAGGTAAGCACCAAGTGCTTGCAAATCGCGTGGGTGGGACTTTTTTAGCGCATCAAAGAAGGATTGCTTCTCTTCCTTTTCCGTCAAGCCAGCACCCATCTCAATTTGACGGTCGATCATGGTTCTAGACGGCTTGTCCTCTTCTTCTGGTTTGGGCTTCGGCGCAATGTGATAGAAAACAGGTCGCTTGACTTCCCCACCAAGAGTGATGTCTCCGGTCAAAATGTCGCCTGCTGCAGCTTCTTTGGGAGCATCGTCGCCCAAGTCATTGGCAACTGCAATCGAAATGCTTTGACCTCTAGCAAGCTTGGTGTTCTTGAACTCCGCCTGGGGTCCCTCCCATACATTCAAAAAGCTAGTGTACATGGGCACTGAGATTTGCTTTTCAAGAGCTGTTTCCACAACAATTATGCTCTTCTTTGCCTTCTCAAGAACTGCCTTGCTCTTGTGAACAAGTTGAACACGAACGGTGTATGTGCCCTTGTCGAACTTGTGCTTCTCTGGGTAGGAATGCCCGAAGAAGACCACATTCTTCTTGTCATCGTAGACGGCGAACAGATTGGAGTAGAAGGGAGATTCGTACAAGAGGCCACTCATAGGAAGGATGAACTGACTCTCAGAATCGTGGCTTATCGACACAGAATACTGGAGGCTCAAGCTGAAGAGCCTAGATGCATCCTCAAGCAAGTCTCGTTCTCCAAGAGGTGCAATTGCAGCGTCTGATGGTCTAAGATGCTTGCGGATCATGCTGAGCCTGACGGCTGGTTTGAGTTGTTCAATGCCAAGATTGGACATGACTTGAATCTGCTTGTACCCAGATCCACCATTGATGCTCAACTCATCGCTATAGCTGCCATGCAAGCCAGAAAATTCGAGCGTAATCTTGAGTTGCGCTGGCCGATCAGCAATGGAGCTCCAAAATTGGGCAAAGCAAAACTCGGCGGTACCTTGCACCAAGCTGACTGTCTTAGTGCTGTCAGCGGTCTGCATTGAATCCGTTAGATTTTGCACAAACTGATGCGATGTGTATGTCCTTCGTTTGTTGTGCTGGAATTGAGTAACGGCGGTCCAGAGCTGGACAGGCGTGCTGATATCTGTGGTGGCAACGGAAACTTTGACTGCAGTCACGCCTGCTGGGATGGCCAAAAAGTGGCGATCAATGGTTCCGCTCTCGACGAACGACTCCAGCACCATTTTGCGTTCAATAGCTTCTGGCTTGATGATTGTGATGGGAATACTGAAGAGCACCTTGTCTTTCCAAACAGCATCAACGGCTGTTACATGCAAGCCGGGCGCAAGCTTTTGAGGATTGACCTTGATCTGTAGTGATCGTCCAGCATAGGCCATATGCATCGTCTTGGCAGTCTCAACCCAAGAAGCAGCACATTGCAGAGTGAGGAACGTTTCAAAGCCAAATTTGTCGCGCGTAGCGGTCTCTCGAATGAAAGGTTTGATATCGGCCTGGTACACACGAGGCGCTTGCATGTCCTCAATATTGCGCATCAAGATGCCTCGATTGCCTTCCACATGAATGTCAAAGTACGCTTCGTCGTTACCAGTCACTCTCAGGTCCTCGTATGCAGCCTGTACGTCGAGCAAACCAATCTTGAATTCGTCAGACACATCCACAGCAGTCCGCTCAAGCGCACGCTTGATGCTTGCCGGCGTTGCGACAAGCTTCTCTTGCTTCAACCCAGAGAGCAAAAGCGCAACGGCTCCAGCACAATGCGGGCTGCTCATTGACGTGCCATTATATTGTGCTGCCCGACTCAGAGTATAGGGCGGAATGCATGTTGTAGCGCCACCTGGAGCATACACAGTCACACCCTTGTCGCCATCTGGACTAGGGCCCCGTGAAGACCAGGTGAAGGCCAAATCTCCCTCTTCTTTGCGGAGTGCGTATTGCGCCAGTGCCATTTCACGGGAAACGTAGGCGCCAACGGAAATGACGGAGGACGTCATGCCACCAGGACAACCAACAGTAGACACGCCTGGACCATTATTGCCTGCAGAGATGACGCAAGTAATACCGTGCTTGCGAATGACAATGTCGCGTAGGTATTGCATGGCTGGTCCGTCATTGCATAGATGAGCGTCTTCGCCATAGGACATGTTGATAATGTCTACTTTTTGCCGGATGGCTTCGTTCATGGCGCGCATGAAGGACTGTGATGTCTCTATGGAACCGAGACGACTGTCGCCAATCTTGAGCGAGATGAGCTGTGCGCCAGGGGCAACACCATTGAGCAAAGGGTCCGAGTGATGAGCTGCAACAATGCCTGCAACATGTGTCCCGTGGGAGCCTGCATTGCACACGACAGATAGAATATCGTCGTCGTAGAAGTTGAAGGAGTAAGACATGAGCGAAGCATCGCTGAATGATGACCATTGCTGAGAGTGCTTGTATGCATTCATTGGTTTGCTATTGCTGAAATCGCCTTGCTCCGACGTATCAACAGCGGCCCAAGGAAGTCCGTCTTTAGGTTTGAAGACGACAATGTCGTAGAGTGGTCCGGGGTCCTTGTAGCCGTCCAGTAACGCTTTAAGTGCTTTCTCCAAAGCTTCCTTGTCTTTTTTATCCGACGCTGAGCGAAGAGCGAGCGCCTCGCATTCACTATGTTTGTGCAGAAAGGCCCGCTTGCGCTCGTCCGTGATGCGCTTCACGAGCTCAGACGGCCACAACTCGTACACGCGCTTCATGCCCAGCTGCCATGTTCCTTGGCCTTGTACAAAGGTAGACGGTACAGTCAGTTTGCGCCCAGATAGACCAGTAATTTGAAAACAATCCGACGTTTGTTGGACATCTGTATCAGCGACAGTCGTCAATTTGACATCGCCTGAACCACTGCAGTCCACCAAGTCAAGAATCTTGGGTGCACCAGACGGTGTTTTAGAAAGACCTACAGCGCCTGGATCTATACCAGTATCGAGCACAGCCACCTTGATGCCGCGCCCATCGAACTCAGGGTGGGCATCAAGAAATGCGTCTACTTTAGTTTCGCGCTTTGGTTGGAGCGAAGCGATTGGATTTCTTAAAACCATGGTGCTGCAAGAACGAAAGAATCGTTGCATGCACTGACTAGCCTACTAAAAGCTCCTGAAGCTCTATCTAAGCACTGCCTTCAGTCGTTGAAGTTGGTTACGTAGTGTCGTCGGCTTCTCGCTGTAGTGTTCAGATGAAATGCGACGGCCCGACGACGCGAAAGTTTAAGACGCGACCACACCAAACATCGTTACTTGCAGGGACCTGCAGGATGGCCTGCTTCGAGGGAGTGCGCGTTATTGTGGATGGAGATGCTTTTGACGCGTCAGTACTCAGGGAAGTGCAGGCCCAGGAGGTGGAGCCGCACGACTTGCAGGATCAGCCAAACCCCGTCTACCTCGTTACAAAGGACTTCCACTCGCCGCTTTCATTGACATGTCAGCAGCTCTCCCACGTACATCTCGTGACGCCAGATTGGGTCACCTTTTCCATCGCTAGAAAACGACTTCAAGATCCAAGATTGTTCTCGCCAGATCCGCGCCAGTTCTTTACGGGTGTGGTCATTTGCTGCTCAGAACTGTCTACAGGCGACAAGGAGGCCATCTATGGCGGTGTATCTGCACTGGGCGGATCGTACTGCGAGCATTTGACTAAATCAGTCACACACATGGCAGCCTTGACTTTGGAGAGCGAAAAGTGCCAGGAGGCGCTCAACGCCAGGGTGGACGTCGTTTTGCCACACTGGATTGATGACTGCCTGCGTCTGCGACGACGCGTTCCCTCGGAGCCCTATGCCTTCCCGGATCCCAAGATTCTAAAGACCAATTTGAACGACGAACTGCCACGCGCTACACAGGATAATTTCACCCATCTCAAGGACTATTCCTTTGCGCTGGACCCTGCTAGTTTGCCAGCGGAAGAGAACGTCTTTGCTGGACGGAGCATCTATTTGGCAGACGACCTTGAGCTGAGCGATCGACTACAAACGACTATCACCACCGTTATTGCCAATGCTAACGGCAGAGTCGCAGCAACACCACAAAATTGCGACATATACGTTGGCCGCCTGCGTGATGGCAGTGCGTACAAGTACGCTGCAGCCAATAACCGCATTGTAGGCAATTGGGCTTGGCTGTACTATTGTCTTGCGCATGGCAAGTTTAGCTCACCCATGAAGCATCTCTTGCATTACCCAGTGCCACCGAGCGGCTTACCTGAATTTGCAGACCGTATCTTTACCATTTCAAACTATACAGGGTATGCGAGGACGTTCCTCGAGCACCTCATCATCCGTCTAGGTGGACGCTATACGCGCAGTATGAAGCCCGACCACACGCACCTCATCACGGCAATTGAGTCTGGTGAGAAGTACAATACCGCCAAGCAGTGGAATATCGAGTGCGCCAATCACTTGTGGTTGGAGGATTGTTATGCGAAATGGCAAGCACTGCCGTGCACCATAAAATCATATCAATACTGGCCGCGCGAAATTCATCTCATGGATGTGGTGGGCAGCACACCACTTGAGATGGAAGGCATCTTGCCTTTCTTCGAGGATGAGATTCAGCAAGCATCTGGATCGGTGATGCCAAGCTCAAAAGTTGCTGATACAGAAGAGAGTTCTGTCTTGCGTCAAGTGCAAGCCAACACACCACACCGCGCTCAGCTCTCGCCACCAGCATCACGCCACTCTACAGCACGCAAAGCAAGTACTGCAGCAGCAACCAAGTTGCGTGACAGCATGCAGGACGCAAATAAGCATGCTCTTGAACTCAAACGCAAACATCCAGACTCGGCAACACCTCGAAAGAGTGTGAAGCTGACGAGCAAGCGTCTATTGTTGACGGGTTGTCCTGAAATGTCTGCCGCTACCGAGGCAATCTTGACGGAAATGGGCGTTGTGATTGTTGAGCACGTCAAGGATGCAACGCACTTGGTAGCACCGCGCCTTGCACGAACGAAGAAATTCGTTACTGCGATGCCTATTGCACATAAACTCAAGTTTGTGAACTGGGATTGGGTCATAGATGGTGTCAAGACGCGCAAGCTTGCAAAGGAACAGTTGTATCCCATGGCCATCCCAGAAGACCAAGCGTGGGCCGAAGACTTTTCTGTTGCAAGTGTTCAGGCAGCTGCAAAGCGTCTTCAGGATGGAGATGGCCTCTTTGCTGGGCGGTTAGTGCACATCTCCGATGCTGCAGCCAATCTTGGTGGATTTGGGACATATCGCGAAATCATTGCAGCAAATGGCGGACAATGCACATTGTTTGGCAAACGGCACGAGTTTCAGAGTGACAACCAGGTCATGATTGTGCTGGATGAGAAGGATGTAGCGTTGGGCAAGTGGCGACGTGAGCGTAAGAAGACTGAGCCAGGGGTTAGTTGGCAGTGCTTTGACCGCGAGTGGCTTATGCAGAGTGCGATGCGTCAGGAATGGATGACTGAGCGGGAGCTCACTTAGGCTGAGTAGTAGCATAAAATCTAATGAAGTTGATATTGGATGACCAGTGACTGTCTCTTTTACACATATGTTTTGTAAGGTAACATGTTTGACTAAAGAATCTGGAATGAAAACCGTCGATGTAGTATAGTGGTTAGTACTTCCGCTTGTGGCGCGGACGACTCGTGTTCGATTCACGACATCGACATTTTTATTTCGTTCAGCCTCCACTTCTCTTTTTGTCTTGTATACGCATGGATCTACCAGTATAGCTCATCTTGCATACGTAGTCCTTCCGTTGACTGTTCAATTTCAATATAGTCAAAGCAGATCAGTGCCATCATCGTAGAACAGGAACAATGTCGTCGTCGCCCATCTGAGTCTGCGACTCTTTCATGACGCGTCGCCAACCAAAAGAGAAAGACAACCATATCCAAGCAATGCCGGCTGCTGCTGTAGACGAGAATAGTCTGCCGGCCATCCCAGATCTTCAGCTAGCAACATGCATCCATCACCTTAGCACAGAACATCTTGCACCGCTACATGATGCCGCCAACAAGCAGCTACAAGACGCGATTGCCGCTGAAGATGCAGCGCCTCTCTACAAGCACATCTACCAGGAACTAAGTCTTCCCGGCCTCGGGGGAAAATTTGAACAGTCCACATATGATGCCATGGCAGAGAAGAACAAGGCCAAGCTCGCTGAATTTGACGAGGCTTATCAGAAATGCAAGGAGGAGGAAGGCGATATGGAGATGCTGGCGGTGCTGAGGAACAAGGCAGAGTACCTGGCAAAGATTTGTGATCATACAGCTGCAGAGGAAGCATACAAGGAAGTCTATGCGCAAACAGCGACGGCCGGCAGCAAAATCGATTTGTGCTTTGCTCGACTGCGTCTATCGCTCTTCTTCAACGATATTCCAACAACCACCTCAGTCCTAGCAGAGACGGCGACACTCATCGAAAAAGGCGGAGACTGGGACCGCCGGAACCGTCTCAAGGCCTACCGCGGCGTCTTTGAGCTGTCCCGGCGCCAGTTCTCAGAAGCGGCGGGTGTCTTGCTCGATACTCTCAGCACATTCACCTCCACCGAGCTCTGCAGCTATGCGGACGTCGTCCGATATGCCATGGCGGCTGGTTTGATTGCCCTGCCACGCACAGAAATCAAGTCCAAGATCATGGATGCACCTGAAGTGCTTGCGCTGCAAGCAGACATGCCAGACTTGGTGTCATGCGTCAACAGCTTGTACCTTAGCGACTACAAGACCTTCTTCACGGCGCTTGGCAGTGTGCAGCAGACCATGCTTGCAGACCGCTACCTGTATGCCCACGCTCAGTTTTACGTGCTTGCTCTTCGCATCAAGGCCTACAATCAGCTCCTCTCCTCCTACTCGAGCTTGTCCCTCACAAGCATGGCTTCTTCCTTTGGCGTGTCTGTTGAATGGCTTGATGCCGACCTCGCGCGCTTTATTCGGGCGGGTAAGATTCAAGCAGTGATTGACAGGGTGAATGGAATCGTCGAGACGCGCAGTGGTCAAGCGGGTGGGAAATCAGTTTTGTACGAGCAAGTCATTCGCGAGGGTGACAAGCTCCTCAACAAGCTGCAGAAGCATCAAAATGCATTGGTGTTGTAGTCTACTTGCGTTTCTTGTAGCCAACACGACGTGGTTTTGCCTCTGCTTCATCGAAGGAAAAGACGACCTTGTGCATGCTGTGATCAGACGAGATTTCTTGTGTTTCAGGAACAACGTCTCGTAGTTGTTTGGCTGGCTTGTCGCGTGTTTCAAGCTCTTTCGTGAGCTTGGCGAGGCGTGTTTCATGCTGCTTGGCAAGATTCTCGAGTGCCATCATGTCATGCTCTTTCCTCTGAATCACTGCCTCTTTGTTTTGCAGTGACTTTTCGAGCTTGTCTACCGTTAAGTCTGTTTGCTTGATGTAGTTTTCTAAGCGCATCACTTCGACATCGCGTGCATGCTGCCAGGTCTCCTTTTCTTGCGTCAGCCGAAGCTGCTGCTCTTGCTCCAGCTTCTGTACTTGTTGCTGCAAGGCAAGCACTTCTTTATTGGGCAGGGCAGACTGCTCTTGAAATGCATTTGCTTGTTGTGCGAGCTGCTCCGCTGCCAGCTGCTCTTGTCGCTTGAGCTGCTCATTTGCTCGAGCAAGCGCATCCGCGTGCGCCTGAATCTGCCGTGCAAAATCTCTTTCGTCCGCATTTTGCTGTGCTTGCATCGCTTGACCTTCTTGCAAGGCTGCAAGAGCAGTCATGACATTGTCTGTATTGAATATGCTTGCATTCTTTTGAGCAAGGACGCGGCTGTGCAGTTCTTCGCGTTCGACCAGTTTTTGTTGTAGTTGTGCGTACTTGTCAGCGAGAAGCGCAGCTGCGGTCTTCTCTTCACGGAGTCGATGAGAGAGCTCATCTTGTATGACCTGAACTCGATTCAGCTCATCCGCTTGCTGATGAACCCTCTGTGATGCTTCGCGCAGGGTGGTTTGCTGCACCTCAGCTTGCTTTTGAGCAGCATGCAAGCACGTTGATGCATGGTCCAGCTCTGCTCGCAAAGTCACCACATGCTTGCGCATGCTTGTTGTCTCTTCCTTTTGCTGCATCAGTTGTGCATGCAGCGTCTGCAAGAGGCTTGGATCCAACGATGCTGACAGCTGTACAAGCCGTTCCTTGAGATGCTTGACCACTTCCTGTCCGGCACTTGCCTTGTGTTGTAGCACGACAACCACTTCTTGAAGTGATGCCTTTTCTTTGCTTTGTTCCAGGAGCTGTGTCCGCACACTAGCCAAGTCTATCCTGCTTGCCTCTTGCAAAGCCACCTGCATCGACAAGGTAGTTTGAAGTCGTGTATTTTCTTCCCGTAGCGTGCGCATCTCTTGAATGACAATTGTCTCTGGACACTCACGCTTCTTGGTGCGTTTATGGGAGCTTGGTGTCATGGGCATTGCAGAGTGTGTGCGTTTTGGCAGTGATTGAAGTGTTGCAAGGGATGCTGCCGGTTTTGCATCCTGCCATGCATCTGTATGCCATGAGTCTTCTTGCTGAGTGTGCTGTGATGCTGGACGCTGGACAATAGCGGGCGTAACAGCACGCTTAAGGGGCGTCGTCGTTGCAGGAACAGAGTGTCCTGGTTCTGCCGTCTTGGCACGGATACGTACAGGTGTGAAGTTGAGAGATGCGTCAGCGAGCGGTATCTTGAGACTGGAGGCAGTCGCTGCTGAAGCAGACGGAGTAGGCACCGGAGCTATAGGAGTAGAGGCGCTGGACTGGAGCTGTTTGGACTTGAGCGGCGTGAGGAGGGGACGTAGTGGTCTGTCCTGGCGCTTGCCCCAGACAGGAGGAGTATCCATGGCCGTGTCAGTAGAGTAGAGTAGAGTAGAGTAGTGAAGAAGAGATGAGTTGACTAAAGTAGAAGAGTAGTAGCTAGTCGTCTATCTCAATAGCAGCAGCAGGAGAGTATACTCAGCAGTCATTGTCTGATCAAGCAGCAGAGTATCTAGCAGTAGTATCAGTTTCTCAGAAGCATAGTCAGTGCCAATAGCAGAGTACTCAGTTAGCAGCAGAGTACTCAGCCAATAGCCCAAGGACATCGTCCCCAGGAGCTAGTAGCCATGGACCGTTCCAGTACTACTACACTCCCACAGCCATAGCCATAGCTAGTACCCATGGCCAGTACTCCAGCCATAACCACAGCTAGCCACAGCCATAGCTAGCCATCCTTAGCACAGTCGTCCCCGTATTACGCCGAACGCCGGCAGGGCGTGCGACTGAAGCCCAACCCCAACCACGATCCGATCACACTCAACCAGACCACGGCACCAGCTAGAACACTTTCTAGACTACCAGCACAACTATCTAGAACAGCATGGGACTCATTGAACACCTCGGAGGCAAGACCGGCGTCATCGTCGGCGACGACGTCCTCAAGACATTCGAGTACGCTCGCGAGCACAAGTTTGCCATCCCCGCCATCAATGTCACCTCCTCCTCCACTGTCGTTGCTGCACTTGAAGCTGCGCGCGATGCAAAGTCTGCCATCATCTTGCAAGTCTCTCAGGGTGGTGCCGCCTATTTTGCCGGCAAGGGAGTCGACAACAAGGACCAAAAGGCATCGATTGCCGGTGCCGTGGCTGCTGCACACTACGTCCGTCAATTGGCTCCTGCCTATGGCATTCCCGTCATCATGCACTCGGACCACTGTGCCAAGAAGTTGCTGCCTTGGCTCGACGGCATGATTGATGCCGATGAAGCCTACTTCAAGCAGACTGGCGAGCCCCTCTTCTCCTCCCACATGATTGATTTGTCTGAGGAATCCAAGGAGGACAACATTGCCGATACAAAGAGGTATCTCGAGCGTGTGACCCCCATGAAGCAGTGGCTTGAGATGGAGATTGGTATTACCGGTGGTGAGGAGGATGGTGTCAACAATGAAGATGTTGACAACAACTCCCTATACACACAACCCGAGGACATTTGGGAGATCTACCAGGCACTCTCGTCTGTGTCGCCCTACTTTTCCATTGCCGCTGGCTTTGGCAACGTTCACGGTGTCTACAAGCCTGGAAACGTCAAGCTCCGACCTGAACTCCTCGGCAAGCACAACGAGTTTGTTGCCCAAAAACTCAACCTGTCTGCCGGCAGCAAGCCCGTCTTCTTCGTCTTCCACGGTGGATCTGGCTCGGATGTGTCTGACTTTAGGACTGCCATTGACAGTGCCGTCGTCAAGGTCAATGTCGACACAGACTGCCAATTCGCTTACACCATTGGTATCCGTGACTATATGCTCAAGAAGAAGGACTACCTCATGACGCAAGTCGGTAACCCAGACTCTCCCGACAAGCCAAACAAGTCACACTACGATCCCCGAAAGTGGGTGCGTGAAGGCGAGTTGACGATGAGCAAGCGTGTCACGGTGGCTCTCGAAGACTTCCGTGCCGCTGGTACACTCTAATCTACTTCTGTAGCTATTCGCGAGAGTGAAACAAAGCAAGCAATTCATCCATTCCCAGCCGTGACATCTTGCCACCTTCTCCCAGTGCACTCTTTGCCATTTCCCGCTTCTTATCCTGTAATGCAATGATTCGATCCTCTACCGTATCTCTGACTGTAAGCTTGAAGACCTTGACTTCTTGTTGTTGACCAATACGATGCACTCGATCAATGGCTTGTTCTTCAATGGCCGGATTCCACCACACATCCAGCATAAAGACGAGATTTGCGACTGTCAAATTGAGACCGAGCGCGCCGGCTTTGAGGGAACACAACAAGACACGACAATTTGAGTCTCCTTTGAGTGCAGCAAGCGAAGCTTCACGCTTCTTATTGGGCATACTGCCATAGTACTTGACATAACCAATGCCATTCGCTTCAAGAAACGGCGCACACAAGTCAAGCATGCTTGTCCATTGAGAGAAGAGGATGGCTTTTCCCTTGTGCAAGACAAGCAGTTGCATAAGCTTGGCAAGCTTGCAGGAAAGGGAGAGGTGGCCTTGTATGGCTGCTGCACAGGCATCGCAATGCTCACCTGAACAGGTTGCAAGACAAATGGCACACTGACGGGATGACATGCCGACACCGGAAAAGAGGTTCGCAAGGGCATCCACAGCATTGTCGGGTTCAGACTTGGAGGCGACGCGATACTCGGAAACATCAAGCTCTTTAGTGACGAGCTGTGCATGGTTACACGCCTGGCGAAGACGTTGTAGCAGAACAAGAACGGACATGTAGCCAATCGCTTCTCCGCTGCTTTGCATACGCTTCAAGGCTGCCTCTGCACGATTCTCAAGACCGTTATAGAAATGTCGCTCGGCCGGGGAGAAATCAACTTGAATGTGCTGCACGGTCCGGGGCGGCAATGCAAAGCCATCCTTCAATACAGCTTTCGTGCGACGAAGCATAATCTGTGAGAGCACAACACCGAGTCGCTGCATAGCCAGTTTTGTCCTGCCTCGTGCTACGGGCGCAGAGACTTTTTCCTTGAATGTCGGATAGTCATTGAGAGGCGGTATTTGCAGAAACTTGAGCAACGAGAAGAGATCTTCCGCTGTATTTTGGATCGGTGTGCCCGTCAGGCACCATCGTTTGATGGCACGTAAATTGTATGCAGCTTGCGACATTTTGGCTTGTCGATTCTTGATAGTATGCGCTTCATCCAGTACAATGCGATACCAAGTCACACCAAAGACGCCACGGTCATTGTCGACCGCGAGGTCAGGGTTGGGTGTGGCGTGTTCACTTACCAAGAGTTGATAGGTGGTGAGAACGACATTGTAGTTCGAAAAGTGCCGCGGCTCTTTGCGCGTTGGGCCATGATGAACATAGACTGTCATGTTGGTCTTGCTACGAATTTCGTTGGCCCATTGTTCCATGAGCGAGAGGGGGGCAACGACGAGGGTTGAGGGAATGCACGCTTCGTCTTGCTTGCGATTAGAGAGCAGCAGTGCTAGCGTCTGCACCGTCTTGCCGAGCCCCATATCATCCGCTAGCAAACCACCACCAGCTTTGGCCTCTCTTTGCATTAAAAAGGTAAGACCTTCGATTTGATGTGGTAAAAGCCGACAAACCAAACCCTTGATGGTGCCTTCTTCTTCTGTGGTCGTGGCTTTTGAAGGACTCTCCACGACAAAAAAGCCTTGATCTAGAAATGCTTTGAGCTCCTGGGCCGTCTTAGCGGGATCACTCAATTCGTCGGATGCATTAAGCATTGGAAAGCGACTAGAGAGCTCAAACATGGGATTCCGCTCAACCTTTGGCTTGATATCCTTGTCCTTTCTAAATACCGGCATCGGCTTGCGTCCACCTGCCTCTCTATCGGCAGGAGTCTCCCCTACGCGCGGGACACGGATAGGCACGGCTGCTGGCTTCACATCAACCACTTTCTTTTTGAATGATGGCAACGGCCCTGAGACACTGCGAGAACCAGGAAGAACATCGATGGGTGGAAAGCTAGAGGGACTTGGCCCTGAGCTAGGCTGCACCTTGTTTATTGTATTCACCGGCGCATGACCCGCCCGAAAGGGTTTACGTTGGATAAAGATGCTTGGATTGGTGGATGATTTTGGTGGTTGAGAAATGCGTGTCAGCGGAGGAAGACTCCCTGAAGTATTAAGCGATGATTTAAGCGGCGACGGCTTGCCAAACTGGATCTTGTCTGCATCCTGCTTGTCCATCAAGGGCCCGTCGGCATTTGGTAGAGCGTGAACCTCGTCGCGTCCAGTCGAATGTGAGTCTGTGTTGTGTTTTTGGCGCGACTGCAACCAACCACTCTGCCAGGAAACTGCCTCTTTCCAGCTTGATCCTTTAGTCTACTGGTCTGTGAGCTAGTGAATGTGCCTCTACCTTAGATGATATCGTTTGAACACTCTTCATCCCTGCAAGCAGTACAGGTTAGAGCCTCATGTACTCTTGTCACAACGTGCGCAAGACTCGTCGCTCAATTTCTAAATGGCATAGATTAGACTGCTAGATCGAGTCTCTACTTTGACGACAAGGCATCCACGCCTGGCAAGACCTTGCCTTCGAGCAACTCGAGTGAAGCACCACCACCCGTCGATACGTGTGAGAGCTCGTCTTCCCTACCAAATTGCTTTGCGACGGTTGCTGTGTCACCACCGCCAATAATGACAGTGTTGCCCTTCTTTGCTGACTGGCAGCACTCCTCAAGCAAGGCCTTTGTACCTTTGGCAAAGTTCTCAAACTCAAAGACACCGGCTGGGCCATTCCACAAGATGGTCTTGGCCTTTTGCACGGCAGCGGCAAACAACTCTGCCGACTTGTCGCCGGCGTCGAGACCCATAAGACCATCCTTGATGCCTTCACTGTCGGTGGCATACCCAACTTGTGCATCCTTGGCAAACTTATCTGCCGTGATGAAATCCGTTGGCAAGACAATCTCGACGTTGTTCTGCTTTGCCTTAGCCATGAGGTCTTTGACTTGCTTTGCACCGTCCTCGTCATACAGCGAGTTGCCAATCTTCATATCCTCAAGCACCTTTTTAAAAGTGAATGCCATTCCGCCGCAGATGATAAGGGAGTTGACCTTTGTCAAGAGATTGTCAATGAGCTGAATCTTGTCGCTGACCTTGGCACCACCCAAGATGGCCAAGAAGGGACGCTGTGGGTTCTCGAGGGCTTTTGCAAAGAATTCAAGTTCCTTGGCCATGAGGAAGCCTGCCGCCTTTTGTGGCAAGTCGACGCCAACCATGGAGGAGTGAGCGCGGTGAGCAGTACCAAAGGCATCATTGACGTACACATCACCGAGCTTGGTGAGAGACTGGCGGAAGGCATCCACGTCCTCCTTGCTGGCTTTTTGCTTCTTGCCGTCGGCGTCCTTGGAGGAGCCTTCTTCTTCAGCGTGATAGCGCAGATTCTCCAACAAAATCACCTGCCCACCGGAAGCCTTGGCACAGGCCTCCTCGACATCCTTGCCAACGCAATCATCCAGGAAAGTGACATCCTTCTTGAGGAGAGAGCTCAGCTCCTGCTGAACAGGCTTGAGGGAGTACTTCTCCACACGCTGCCCGTTAGGCCGTCCAAGATGAGACATGAGAATGACCGCTGCGGCACCCTGGTCGAGGGCATGCTTGATGGTTGGCACGGCACCAACGACTCGCTGGTTGTTCGTGATGCGTGTTCCATCGAGAGGCACATTGAAATCGACGCGGATGAGGACCCGCTTGCCCTTGAGGTCGAGATCAGTGATGCTAAGCTTGGAGGAGAGCGACATGTTTTGGGATGAGGAGTTGGTGAGCACTGGTTGAGGTTGAATTTGGCCCGACGTCTGGCGCAAGAGCCACGCAACACCCACACAGGCCACTCTCTACTGGCAAGATGTCCAAGGAAGCCCCGGCCACCGTGGACGACGAGTTTGAAGACTTCCCCCATGAAGGTACTGCTGGACTGGAAGAAGAAACGCGCTGACCGCAGACTGGGACGATGCAGAGGCGAATCTCGGCGTAGACAAAGTGTGGCAGGATACGTGGGACGATGACGATGTGCAGGACGACTTCTCCAAGCAGCTGAAGCAAGAGCTCGCCAAGCAAGATGGAACCACAGACACGGCCATGAAGCAATGAGCTATGACAAATGTATATGACTACAGGAGATGCGCATACTCTTCTGCGCTTGCAAATGCTGGCAACTTGACCTTTTTCTTCTTCTTCTCCGGCTTCTCGTCATCCGTCGCTTTGCGCTTCTTGTTGTCCTCTTCAGAGGCTTCTTCGTCAGACGGCAGCAGATCATCCATGTCCTCCATGAATGCACTTTCGCTGCCTTCTTCCTCTTCGTCCTCTTCTTCTTCGTCATCATCTTCTTCTTCCTCCTCGCTGAGATCAGACAGTCCCTCAAAGTCGTCCAGATCCACGTCCGACTCATCCGGTGCTTCCACATCCGGCCGTGACTTGACAAGAGCACTCCACACTTCCTCCTCCTCCTCCTCCGCATCTGCGGCCTGCTTCGCTTTCGGTGCCCGTACCTTGTCATTAAAGTACTTGTGAAAGAAGACTTCATCCGCAGCCACTTTCTTCACTGATTGTCGCCAAAAGGCTTCCGTATTGACGGGCTCTTGCGTCTGTGCATTGCGTGCCTGGCTAGAAATCGTACGCAGTGTATCGGATGCCATGGGCTGCATGATACTACCGCCTTTGGTCGTCGCCTTTGTCTTTGCATTACGATACACGAATCTGTCCAAAAAGTGCGTGAGTGTATGCAGCGTCAAGTCTGGCTTCGATGGCATCGGATCTTGCTGAACCAGACAGCGTGCAAATAGACACACGGACGGATGGAAGTGTGTCAGGAATGGAAGGAGTTCCCAGAGCTTACTACCGCCTGCTTGACAGAATCGTGGATCGCGACCACGGCCATCATAACCGGCTTCCTCGGTGCCTTCTGCATACAATTGGCGTAGACCAGGAACACTGCGTTCTAGCTCGCCAAGGAGATAAAACAAGGCACAGATGAATGGTGGCTGATGCAGTACACACGACTGGACCAGTCTCTTGGCAAATGCTGCACATTTCGCTGCATCAGCTCCACGTAGTGCTTTAAACAGCAGATTGAGGTAGAGTGCCTGCTTGCTGGATGTCAATAATCGTGGATCACTGATGCTCTCATACAACGTCCTGTAGAAGCGATCCACATTCTGCTGTTTTGCCGTTGGCGTGGTTGAGACTTGTAGCAGCAATATCAAGGCCTGGATAGAGGTGTTGAAGTTGCTGGCATGCGTGATGCGGTAGAGGATATCGAGATTCTCCTCAAACACACTCTCCGGCAAATCGGCAAAGGGGAACGCTCGATTCACCCCTGTCAAGACGGCTGAAATCATTTTTTGATTGAGTTCATCCTGCAGGACATCGGCCTGTTCGGCCTCCTTCTCCCGCTTCACCTGCTTGCGATTCTTCTTTGCCTCTTGCTCATCTGGCTTTGTTGTTTCCTTGTGCTGGATGAGTTTTGCAAAGCATTGAAAGTAGAGTTGCACAAGTGAATTGGCCACAGCCGTTTCCTTTTGTGAGAGGATCGTTTGGTTCATCGTAATCACGGTGTAATATTGTGCCATGGGTGGCATGCCAGGTTTGAACAAAGCTTGCTCGAGTGCCGCAACAATAATACCCTTCATGGCAGGATGCGCTTGTTGGAGTTGTAGCAGGAAATGGGAACACTTGGATGCAATCTTCTTATCGCGATCGCCGAGCTTATTGACAAGCAGTCGTAGCAAGTTTGCCTCTTGCTCTGGTTTATCCTTGAGTAGCTCGTAAAAGTAGCGAACCATGTGGTTACGCGGGAATGGCAACGAATCAAGACTGAGCTGCTCCATGAGACCCAGGAGTTCGAAGTAAAAGCGTTTGAGGTAGTCTTCAAAGGCAAATAGAACGAGATGCTGGTCTGTGATTCCGGAGCTCGTGACTGGCATGTCTTTGAAGAATCGCAACTTGCGGTCTGGTAGAACACTGCCTTGCAACAAATCCTTGACGGCAGCAATACTCGAGACTGCTTCATTTCTTGACTTCTTCTTGCACATGGCAAGCAGCGTATCCATGCTTTTGACTGCATGGAGCGGTGATTCTTGAACCACAAGGGTAATGGCAGAAATGCGATCCGTCAATGTACCACTGCGCATGATGGTCGACAAGAATTGACGATCTGAAGACTTGACGTGGTCCGAGGTGGCATACCGTTCTGCTTCTTGTGTCAGCAGCTGCTGAGCCTTGGCCAGTTGGCGAGATATTTGAAAGTCGGCAGGCGTCTCTGTTGGCGAAGTAAGCGGAGCAAGGGGTATCGCATGCCAAAGGGCGATAGGCTCAATGAGCAGCCCATCTTTTCGTGGTGCTTCGTGCACAATGGCCTTTTCTTTAGCCTTTTCTTTGACCTTGACTGGCGCAGCCTCTTCTTCCTCGTCTCCATCGTCTGATGCAGCATCGTCGTCAACAGTCACTTGATCCACATTGCCATTCAGGCCAAGCTCTTTGGCCAATTTTGCCAAATCCCTATACAGATGCAGATCCTCAGGCTTCTTGACCTTCTTCTCTGCCTTATCTACAGGGACAGCCTCCTCTGCATCGCTATCCAAACCCGCAACCAGCGCTAGATCCGCCTCGTCGCCGCCCAAATCTCGAATATCCCGCAGCAGCTGTTCCTGCTTGTCCGCGCGGGATTTTTCCTGCTTGAGCGATTTATTCCGCCGCCGCTCTTGCTTCTTGTAGTCTGACATGTTTCCTGTCGCTAGGCCTCTCTCCCTAGTCCTCCAGCTGGTCTCCCTGCAGGCGGTGTCGCTGTTTCTGTGTCTTTTTGGATTTAAATTTTGAATTTCGCACGAAGACGACGACGGACGATGACAGCGGCGAGGGAAGCGCTACTGAGGAACTGGTGACGAGTAGCTGCCTTTAGCATAACTAGGAAGAACGAGGGTACACATGGCAAGCATTCTCTCGCCCTTCCTTGCATCTCTTGCAGATAATATTCGCGCGCGGCCCATTCCCTGGCAGGGATACCAGCGCGCAGGCCTCATTACAGATGAACAGGTCGAGCGCATCAAGGCCATTGATAAGCAGCCTCTCGCCAAGAAGCGTGAATTGCTCGAGAAGGAATCTCGAGACTATGCGCAGCTGCTCATGAAGCTCGTGCGAGAAATGAAGCGCGTGGACATCTTGCAGTATACGCTTGTGCTGTTGTCGGACCTTGCGCAGGCGTCAGCGGTGCTGAGTGAAGCGCTTGCACAAGAGGACACAGCGGCGCTTGTTGCACTACTAGATCATGAGGATGAGCAAATCCCTTTGCTCGCTGCACAAGCACTCAATTGCATCCCTACGCCCTTGTCTGTGGATGCACAAGCGCCCTTCTTTGCGTGGTTCAAGCAGCAAGCCGGCAAGCGTGACCACCCAGACTTGCAATCCGTCGGTGTGCAAGGGCTAGCTAATGTTCTGCGGACAAGTGATGTACGTGCTGCTTTCTACAAGGACAGGGAGAATGCGCAGCAGCTTGTTGCGTTGCTTACGAGTGACGGCGGTATTCAACTCACCTACAATGTTCTGCTCGTCTTCTGGTTGCTTTCCTTCGACAAGGAGATTGCAAGCAGGTTGCACGCCGACCTCGAGCTCATCCCAAAACTGGTGCACGTTCTGCGACACAGCATCAAGGAAAAGATATCACGACTGGCAGTCGGCATTCTTCGCAACTTGGCTGCGAATAAGGCTGATCGCCATACCATGATTGCACTTGATGTCCTACCCCTCCTCAAAACACTGCACAGCCGTGGAAGCGCTGATCCAGAAATTCAAGCAGACCTCGATGCATTGCTCACATACCTCCAAGATTCTCAGGCTGAAATGACCTCGCTCGACGCGTACAAGGCAGAACTTGCTTCAGGGCAACTCACCTGGTCGCCCGTTCACCGCAGTGAGACTTTCTGGCGTGATCACGCACGGTTGTTGTTGCAGCATGAGGGGGATCTCCTCAAGCAACTTGCACGCATTCTGTCTACGGCGACGGACTCCGTCTCGCAAGCCGTGGCAGCACACGATGTCGGCTGTTTTGTCAAGGCGAACCCGGAATCTCGCAAGTTGGTGGAACGGCTGGGTGCCAAGACGAAAGTGATGGAGTTGATGGCGAGCAAGGATCCTGAGGTGCGGTTTGAGGCGCTTGGCACTGTGCAGATTCTGCTCTCAAAGGCCTGGGAGAAGTAGGTGAAGTAGGTCTTTCACCTCGTACATGTATAGACCCAGGACGACATGTTGACCAGATCTCTGCTGTGCACTCGAGGCTTCTCGAGCTTCAGCAACTTTAGCAAAGAGACTCGCAAGGTCATCTGCATCGGCCGGAACTACGTGTACGCACAGCAGCTGCTCTACCAAAGTAGATAACCAGAGCTGACCGCAGCGACCACATCAAAGAGCTCGGCAACACGCAAGGGAAAGAGCCCTTCTTCTTCCTGAAGCCGCCGTCCTCGATCCTAGCACCCGATGAAGGCCCTGTCCAGCTGCCACGCGGTATCCACTCACACTACGAGGTGGAACTCGGCCTGGTGATGGGCCGCACGGTACGCGACCTGGACAAGGAAGACATCGCTGGTGCGCAAGCGAGCATCGCGGGATACTTTTGCGCAATAGACATGACGGGCCGGAACATGCAGGAAGATTGTAAACGCAAGGGACTGCCCTGGACGACACCGAAGGGCTTCGACACGTACCTGCCTGTATCGCGCTTTATTGACGCCGAGCAGATATCAGATCCTGCACGCGTCTTGCTGGAGCTCAAGGTCAATGGGGAGGTGAAGCAGCAGGATTCAACAGAGCTCATGATTTACAATATCCCCAAGATCCTCGCGCACATCTCGAGCATCATGACGCTGGAGAAAGGGGATATTGTGCTCACGGGGACACCGAAGGGTGTCGGTAAAGTCATCGCTGGAGATGTCATGGCATGTCGGATGGTGGATGAAGTCACAGGCAGGGACATTCCTGGTGCAGAGATCCAGGTTGAGTGTATGGACCGTGCTGGAGGATACCTCTTCGTAGAGTAGACCATCTGGACTAGCACCACCACTACGACATAGCATGAGAGTCCTCGGATTGGCTGCCAGGCACAGCCAGCAGCTCACACGGCGTCGTATGCTCTCATCGGATGCCTCCATCGCACCACCAACAAGACGAGGACTGGCAAGAGTCGCAGCAACATGGGTCGGGGTGGTGGGTGCCTCGTCTTATGCTGGCTACACGCTCGCCAAGGCCATTGAACCAGCTCATACTCCGCGCATCAGTGATCTGCCAGCAGCTGCACAGCAGGCTCACATTGAGCAAGTCGAGTTGCAGATTGCTCGGCATCCAGTGATTCAGCAGCTTCGACAACGTGCCGACCTCATCGAGTCCCGACCGCATCTCAAGATTCACGAAGCGGACAGACCGCATAACTTGACGGCAGGGACACTGGCTGGACCTGGAAGAATCACGGTTGCACCGCACGTCTTTGGGGATAGGCAGGGGACGGAACTCTATGTCGTGGCACATCTCGGAGCAGACTTGTGCGGACATGATGGCATTGTCCATGGCGGTCTCCTGGCAACCTTGTTGGATGAGGGATTGGCACGATGCTGCTTCCCTGCACTACCAAACAAGATTGGTGTAACGGCCAACTTAAATGTTGACTATCGCAAACCCACCAAGGCCAATCAGCTAGTCATGCTCAAGGCAAAGACACTCAAGGTAGAGGGACGTAAAGCATGGGTCGAGGGGAGGATTGTTTCAATGGATGCAGATAAGGAAGGGGATACGCTCGTGCAGGCCAAAGCACTCTTCATCGAGCCGAAATACGCAGCTCTCATGAAACGCGTTGTTCGAACAGATCACTTGGAGTGAGAAAGGGCATATCGCGTCAAGCTGCCCCAGGTTTGGCCGCGCTGGACTCGCGTTTGTGGTGCCCATGCTGGGAAGCGTGCTGCATCAACATACCGAGCAGCTTCCAGGCATACACCGGAGCGATTGCCAAAGGCGCGAGGCTCACCTTCTAGCTGGACATTCGTGCCGTCTCCCGTGTAGAATTGAAAGGAGGGCTCCGTGGTTGAAGCTGTAAGCGTGACGCCAGTCTTGTCACTCGAGAGTGTTGCAAACAGAGCAAGCTCACTTCTGCGTGTATCTGGCAGGCTGTTCTTGGAGTCGAGCACAAAGCAATGATCGCTCGACCCACCTGTGCCTGACTCTGCGCCCAGCGTCACAGTTGTGTCTCGAACACCTGCAAAAAGTGGATGCGATTCGATTTCACCCGTCGGAATCAACTCGTCGTCCACCGCCATGTACTTGTCCGTAGCTAGCTTGACTTGCATTCCATCAATAGACGGATTGCCTGTAACATTAAAGTAGGCATGGTTTGTCAGATTGATGAGCGTCTCATCTGCATCTCCGATCAGCACGGCGCTATAGTCCACGTCGAGTGCGACACTGTGTTCGCTGGTCTCATGGAGCGTATACTTTGCCGTGACTTGTATCGTCCCTGGAAAACTCGTCTCCTTGTGTGTATCCAGCAGCGTATATGTCACAACCTGAGCATTGCCGTCATTAGACACGGCGGCATCAAACAGCTTGAGGTGGTACGACTCGGCGCCTCCATGCAGGACATTCCCGCGTTCATTTGCAGGGATCCTATACTCTTTGCCATTCAAGAAAAGCAGGCCACCTTGTATACGATTGGCAACGCGGCCGACCGTCGTGCCAAAGTATGGATTCGACGCATCTCTATAGTGCTCGGGGTTTTTGAAGCCACAAACGACATTGACTTGCGGAGCATGTACGGTATAGCTGACGAGCGTTGCGCCAAGATTACTCAGCTCTACCGTAGCAAGCCCAAGCGGCTTCGACTGGATAGTGGTATACTCTGCCATTAAGCTTGTGTGGTTATGGGACATTCTACACAAACACCTATAGCTTGGCCTTCTTGGCCCTTTTGGCACTCACTGGTACACCACCAAATATGTCGGCCATCTTTTGCTTGTACTCCTCAGTCAGCTTAAGCGACTCACGTTTGATGTTGTTGTCCTGCCTCACAAAGGCTGCCCATACCTTCGCTTGAGTATTGAGGAAGCCAGAACACGACAAGGCGCAGTTCAATGGTTGTTCCATGGGAATCAAGTGGCCTGCTCTTGGCATGATGTGTTCAATGGGGTGCTTGCATCTCGAGGTCTGACCAAGTCTAACTTCCGCAGTCATATCGGGTGAGCGCTCACCGTAGATGAACTTGACTGGACACCTGATTTGCGCGAGATTCCTAAAAGTGAACGTTGCACAATCGACATCGGCATCCTTCATATCCAGGTGGGTACCAGTCATCTCAGAAGGGCGTTTTGGGAACCAATGCAAGAAAGTGTACACCTCCTGTGAGACAAGCGTCGAGAGCCGTACAGGTCCTTCTTCCGCTGCATTATCAGAGACGGCAGACGGCGGAGATACGGGAATGACGCCGTACTGCATCCACATTTCAAAGACTTTCGGTTCCCAGCTTTGATAAAAAGGTGATTTAAGAAAGCCTTGACGGGCAGCTTGTCGTGAGGGAAACTCTTGACGACGACGTGCCGACATGTTGGCAATATTGTTTGGTTTGCCTACCCAGCTACTCTTGTTGGCACCGGCATCAAACAAAATGGGATCCATTAGGACGATTCCTTCAAATAATCGAGGATGGATAACGGCGAGGTATGCAATTTGACAGCCTCCCATAGAGTGACCTATTCCAATCAGTGGGCCGTCTACTTTGAGCGCACGAATCATCTCAAGCAAGTCAAAAGCACCATCATACCAAGTCACGACATCCCCGAGTTTATCAATATTCAGGTTGCCAGACATGTTTTGGTGGGCGGCATCCAGGATGTAGACTTGCTTGACTTGCTTATTTTCTTTGAAGAGGTCTTCAATGAAAGGCTCATACAGCTCCTTGGGGAAGCCATTGGCGTGTGCCATGACGACGTTGAAGGTGCCTGATGCCGGGAGAATGGCAGAGCGCGAATAGATGTTGCCGCAACATTGCAGCTTGTCATTTGCCTTGTTGGTGGAGCGTGGGTGGCTTCTTGGATGGGAAGCATTGATGGTGAAGATCTCTTTATGCATCTTGCAAGCAGGATAGAGCTACAGGCTTCAGAGATGTGTGTAGTCACTGCTCTGCTTCTACAGCTGAAGTCGTCGTCATGCGGGGTCTCGGTCGGAAGTTACCGAGATTAGATAACAAAAAAGTGCAGCAGCTCAAGTTCAGCATACCAGATACACCACTAGCCATGGACAGCCTGTTCTGCTCGTTTGGCATGTTCATTGTCGATCGTATCGTCGAGGAAGACGGTCATGTCAAGGATGACATCCTCGGCGGCGCAGGACTTTATGCAGTAGGCCAGGTCTCCCTGCCACAACACGCTGACCTCAGGCTGTCGGCGCACGCATCTTTGGGGGACTGGACAGAATTGGTTTCATTGCAGACTATGGCAGTGATATGACACAAGCCATGAAGGAGACCATCCAGTCCTTTCAATTTGACTTGCGTGGGCGCATCAACGCAGCACGGCTATGCACGCGTGGTCTCAATACATACAAGCAGGGCGTACGAGCATTTGAGTACTTGACACCCAAGATTCGCATCACGGTGGACGACTTGGATGACCGGTTAGTGGCGAGTCGCAGCTTCCACCTCATTTGCTCGCCGCGACGCTGTGTCGAGCTTGTGGACTCCTTAACCAAACGCCGTGAAGCATTGGGCGTACGCACCAAGCCATGGACTATATGGGAGCCTGTACCAGATGCTTGCTTCTTTACTTCAGCACAACGTACAGACTTTGACACCGCGATGCAGTGCGTGAGTCTTGTGAGCCCTAATGCACATGAATTGTGCGGCATCCTAGGCGTTAGCCAGCCGGCTCCTGATCTGCAAGAGCTACAGCACCTGCAACACCTGACAAGGACGCTTAGCAAGTCTTGCAGGACGCTCGTGGTCCGTGCAGCACATCTAGGAACACTGCACTGTTCACAAGATGGCAAGGTCCACCACACACCTGCGTACTTCACACCTCTAGAGGCACATTGTATTGTAGATACAACAGGGGCTGGTAATACATTTTGTGGCGCGCTGGCTGTTGCCCTTGCATTGGGTTGTACGCTGGAAGAAGCTGTCGCCAGGGGCAATGTCGCTGCTGCTCTGGCAATTGAGCAAACAGGCTTACCTGTGATGATAGAATCAGGGCCGGTAAGTCTATGGAACGGACGGGATGTCGAAACTGCTCTAGCAGAGTATAGAAAACGCGTAGCTAAGTAGACCAGCCCGACCATCTGTTGGATGCATCTTCTTGATGAGTGTACAAAATTTCATTCCATCTTCAAGGATATCTCCTACACCAAGACTGCAGCCGCATGAGCTGGATTGGCCACTTTCTAGGCCAGCTAGCGTGTCTGCTCTACTTTGTTCTCTGTAGCATCGCTCTCTATGGCTATTACTGCACATACTGCCGCTATAATCTCAAAGGACGACAAGACTCAGCGGCAACAGAGCTCCTAGAAGACGAAGATGCAGAGTCACCTTGTGTTAGCATTCTACGGCCCATGCGGGGTCTTGAACCACTCCTTGAAGATTGCTTAGCCTCTGTTTTCAAGCAAAGCTATCCCTTGGACAAGTATGAGGTCATCTTGTCTGCAGCAGAGGAAGCAGATCCAGCTGTATTAATTGCTCGTCGGGTCATGGCTGCTCATCCACATGTTCAAAGCACTTTGATCCTTGGCGATTGCCCGGATGTCGGACCTAATCCCAAGATTGCAAATCTCGTTCAGTCTTGGGGAAGAGCGCAGCATGAGATTCGGTGGATCTTGGATAGTAATGTGCTTGTACACCCTGGCACCTTGGCTGCTGCTGCACGACATTTCATAATACGCGATAGACCTGTTGTCAATCTCGTTCATCACTTGCCTGTGGCTGTTGCGCTGCACGGTGCTGGACTCGGCGCAAAACTCGATGCACTGTACCTCTCGACGCTGCATGCCAAGATGTATGCGTGCATCAACGATATCAGTGTTGCACCTTGCGTCATGGGCAAATCTAACCTTATTCGAGCATCTGCACTAGGGGATGGGCAACACAACGGTATTACACGGTTCGCCAAGTATATCGCAGAAGACCACTTGATGGCGACACACGTCTGGCGTGGTCGGCACACTCACATTTTAGATCGTGATTATTGCGTCCTGCAGCCCTTGCAAGATATATCACTCTTTGGATTCCTTGCTCGGCGTGCACGTTGGATACGTGTGCGCAAGTACATGGTCACAGCCTCAACACTCATTGAACCCTTCACGGAATGCTTCCTGCTCGGTCTTATGGGTGCCTATGCCATGCATGCTGTGCTAGAAACGAGCGTACGTGGATGGCTGGGGACACATATCCTTGCTTGGTTTCTGCTGGACTATGGACAAGCACAGGCACTCATGCAGCATGGTGATGCTATCCCAAGGCAAGCATGCAACGCCATATCCATTTGGGAATTTACCTATGTCTGGTTTCTGCGGGAGTGTACAGCATTACCTGCATGGTTGTGGGCCATGAGCAACGACAAAATTAGCTGGCGTGGAACACACTTTGTGATACGACGTGACATGACGGCTGTACGAGCTTAGAGGGGTACAAGGCTTTGGTTATGATGCACTGAACTGTAGAGAAGGAAGGAACAGCCTACTTAAAGACGCGTAGAGCAAAATTGACAACCACGGCTGCTAGTAGAAAGATGCATAGCATCGTCGGACCGAAGCGGTCGTCATAGGGACCTGATCCACGTTTGCGAATAGCGTTCGCGCGCCAATGGTAGGTGATGAGTGCGTAAATCATGGTGGCCATGGCAACGAACGTGAACAGACCAGCAGAGATACGCCCGACCTTATCGCCAAAATTGAGCAGGCCGACTGCAAGGCCGCCGAGAATGACGGTGAAGTTGAGCCATCTGCATAAAGTTAGCGGTTGTTACGAGCATGCGCTGAGGTAGAAGAGCATACGATAGAAAGGTGCGCTCGTTTGCAAAGAAGACTTTTGGTTCTACGCGAACAGGGAGGGCGATGCGCTTGCCAGGCTAGGAGTTAGAAGCGGTTATATGGCGACGGCGGGCATACAGCGGACTGGAGCAGCGGTTGCGATGACATGATGTGAAGAGTGCCTCGCCTGCGACAAATTGTGTGCGTCTGAGCCTTGCCTGGTGCTTGTCTATCAAGCTTGAACAAAGATCAGTTGCTGCTGTTCGTCTTGGTCAAGTCCTGGTCGTTGCTGTCTTGCGCCAATCACAAGCGAAAGCCGCGCCGCATGGCCCTCACTAGATGGAAATGGGTGACTTGAGAGGCTGTAGGATCTGGTGAGGTGAGAGATAGCAGAGAGTAGCAGGGAGTAGAGGGAGTAGCAGGAAGTAGACTATAGTGCAGAATATCGTCCCAGGTAAAAATAATACGAAGATTATGCAATTGTCGCGATGACTACGTGACACGAGCCTCAATCCTCTGCCCAAAGTTCCTAGGGATACATGTCTAGCGAATGGACAGCACTGCTACGAGTACGGCCTTTCTTCCCATCATTTACCCAATTAATCGTGGTTAAATGCATAAAATAGTTACCATTTCACTCAAATTCAATTCAACTGCAACTGCACACGACCGCGACCGACGCCTCCACCCAAGTTATGTCGAAGCGCTCAGTCGTCTCTGGTCCAGTCAAGGACCCGACAGGTAGCTATCCTAAGCTCCTTCGCCTTCTTGACCAGTACTTTCTCAAAGAAGCAGTCCCGGATCGTTCTGCCGTCGCGGCGCTCGATACCCTTGTCCGTATTAATGGAGCCGTTTTGGAGCGCCCAGAGAGCGTCAATCTACGCTCCATTCGTACGAGCGAGCGCGAGATTCGCACTCTCATAGAGTATGGCGGGACAGACATCCTCACGCAAATTGGGTGGCAATTTCGCGTGTCACGCATGGAAGAGACGTGGCAATTGCCCTATGATGCAGACTTGGGTGTACTTGGAGAACACCAAGCAAAGCTCGTCGAAGCACAGCGCACATTACAACGTCGGTTTGCAGCAACCAGGCAGGATGCAGCGCAGGCGGTTGCGCGTGAAAAGGAAGCCAAGTTGGCGATTGTACGACAGATTGAGCAGGATGCGTTGGACAAGAAGCTGCAGCAGGCTATGCGTAAAGGTGAGCAGGTGCCTGTGAAACAGAGCCTAGATGAAGCCAGAAAACAAGCCGTTAAGGAACGGCTCGCACGGCAACACAAGAAGCAACAAGAAGAAGCTGCAGCAGTTGGAACAGGGACGAGCAGCCAGGGTTCCTCAGAGCATTTGCCTGGTTCCTTTCCTCAGGAAGCTCAGGTGCAAGAGCCAGTCTCTGGTCCCCAATCTGGGCTCGGCTATGATCACCCAGACGACGAGCCTGATGAGGACGACTATGACGAAGACGACTCAGATCAAGAGGGACCAGCACAGCATCGACGGGTGTCACGCACAGGACTTCGCTCTGCAGGCGGAAGTGGTCCACCACGACGACCGCGTCGTACACAGCCGAGCCCAATTGATGTCAGGAAGAAGGAGCCGCCCAAGGAGCGATACCAGGCCGGCACGCATACGCTCGGCGGGCCTTCCTCCTAGTTGATATGAGCATAATGAGTAGCCGTAGCTAATGAGTCTTGACGTGAGTTGGCTGACTGAGGATGCTTTTTGCTGACATCATTCAACGACTTCGACCCGTCGCTACATATCTGCTGAAAATGGCTGCTCGACGCTACATGACTGAGCTGCCGCCGCCCAAAGCGCTCGCTCTACAGCGTGTCTGCTCTACGCTCGCTTTGGCTGCCATGATCCTTGTGTACATCTCCTTCTCCTTTGGCCAGTACACGCCTACCATTTGGCAAGTATCGCAAGCGCATCATACTTCATGGACGCCTAACACGCCCATGACGCTGGACCTATTTCCTGCAGTCTTGTTTCTCTGCCAGCTACTGTATCTCGCACAGCTACTTGCCTCAAAGAATGAGGCACTCTTGGCGTCTGCTACAAATGGTGTCTCATACCACTTTGTTGGGTTTGGCCTGCTAGAAGTCGCCTTCATCGTACTCTGGGTGAAGCAGCACTTTGTATGGTGTGTCCTGGTCCAATCTATCAATCTTGCACACCTACTCATCCTCTACCAGCGACTGGGACCCACGCCGTATGCAGCCACAACAACCAATGCGAAGAACTTCTATGTTCAAGTTCCTACAGTCAAGCTGCCTATTGCTTTGTGCACCTACAACATTGTGCATGCGTTGTCTATCTGTCTCGAAACTAAACACATCCGTCGATCGCCTCTGCACTTCCTGCCACTCACAGCCATTGGCTTGTTGATGCTGCTTGCTGTCTTTAGAAATCGAGACGCATTGCTGGGCCTGCCACTCAGCTACTTGCTTTTCTCGCTAGGAACCGAGCAGTACCGTCACCCGCATAGGGATCACGTCACTTGGATCATGGCATTTAGCTTTGCATCGCTGCTGCTCGTCCTTAGTGTTTTCATTGGGGTATGTTCTGGATGTCTATGGATGCCATGCTAACAATCAGGTGCCAAGACTGCGATATGCGAGCGGCCTGCATACAGCAGAGCCATCGGAGCAGCGACCCCTTCTTTCCTAGCCTCTCCCTGTACTCTACCCTCTCTTAGCCTGTACCTGATCTCTTCCACTTTGTTGCAAACAAAAAATCGCAAAGCGACAACGACGACGACACAAACCTCCGTCTCAAGCTCGCTCTCCTTCGCCAAGCAGCAGGTCCATCGTGTGACTAGCTCAGTCCTCCATCGGCGCGCTCTTCTCTGTATATCGACAGCATTGACCCTGTCTCTTCGCATTTATTCATTGCTCAAAGTACGACAGACACGCGCCTAAGACCGTGTCCTAACGCTAAACACAGCAGCCAGCATGGCCGCGGCAGTCGCGCCGCAACACCAGCATACTCTTCCCTCTGATTCGTCACGCATTAGCACCAACTCCAACAACTCGCATACCCATCATGAACACAAGATACCCGTCAAACGGCGCAACCTCGGAGATTGGGATCTGGAAAAGACCATTGGCGCTGGATCGATGGGTAAAGTGAAGCTAGCACGGCATCACATCACAGGTGAGCAATGTGCCGTCAAGATCATCCCGCGTGTTCGGCAGCGTGAAGGTGCAGCGCGTGATTCAAGTGAGCAAAAGAAGCGCGATCATGATGAGAGTAAAGAGATTAGGACGATTCGAGAAGCGGCCATCTCGACACTCCTCAGTCATCCGTACATTTGCGGCATGCGCGAGATGATGATCATGTCGCATCATTACTACATGCTGTTTGAGTATGTCGACGGCGGACAAATGCTCGACTACATCATCTCCCACGGCAAGCTCAAGGAGAAAGGCGCTCGCAAATTTGCTCGACAGATTGCCAGTGCACTCGACTACTGCCACATCAATTCTATTGCGCATCGCGACCTCAAGATTGAGAATATCCTCATCTCTAAGGAAGGCGACATCAAAATCATTGATTTCGGCCTCTCAAACTTGTACTCGCCGCGCTCACAGCTGTCTACCTTCTGCGGCAGTCTCTACTTTGCAGCACCAGAGCTTCTCAATGCAAAACCCTACACCGGACCAGAAGTCGACATTTGGTCTTTTGGTATTGTGCTGTATGTCCTTGTTTGCGGCAAAGTCCCCTTTGACGACCAAAACATGCCTGCTCTGCATGCCAAAATCAAACGTGGCCTAGTTGAGTATCCTAATTGGCTTTCTGCCGAGTGCAGACACCTCCTTTCACGCATGCTTGTGACGGATCCATTGCAGCGCGCTAAGATGGACGAAGTCATGCAACATCCTTGGATGCTCAAAGGCTACGATGCACCACTCGGTAACTTTGCAGCAAAGAGAGAACCGCTTTCACTACCGCTCGATCAACAAGTCATCAATGGCATGACTGGCTTTGACTTCGGCGACCCTGGAACGATTGAAAAGGCCTTGACAGAGGTACTTACTTCAGAAGCGTATCTGGATGCAGTCAATGGTCACTTGGAGCACAGCAGCAGGCTATCAAAGGATATGATGGACGATGACCCAACGCGTGCGTACCATCCGCTCATCTCTATCTACTTTCTCGTTCAGGAAAAGCAGGCCAGAGACAAACAAGCACGCGAATCACCCAAACCCATCATCAACATCGACAAAACAACCTTGCAACTACCGGCAATTCCTGTTCCTGAAGTAGCGCATGCCGCAGATGCCAGCTACGAAGTACGTCCGCCACCTCCAGCAGAGGCGCATATCGCGCGTCGTCCACCTGTATCACAATCGTCTGCAGCAGCTGCTGCTGCGCGTGCTCGAGCACGTACGCATGGTGAAGCGGAAGTACGCGATGCTTTGCAACAAACGCATCTATCGCCACCCACCTCGTCGACGCCTCATGGGGTGGAGAATAAATTGTCTGGCTTGTTCAGACGCATGTCTTCGCGGCGTTATCGAACAGACAAGTCGCAGTCGACTTCGACGCCCTTTCCTGCAGTCACGATGGGTTCCTCTGCACCAGCCTCAGCTGCTCCGGTTCTGGCAACACCTCGCAAATCGCTAAGTGGTCGACACTCGCGAGATGAAGCTGGCTCCAGCACTCCTGCGCAAGATGCAAAACTTGGTCGAGCCGCTAGTGTTAGTGTTGCACGGCCATTGCATATACCAACCAGCAACGGCACCCAACAGTCAAGCGGATTGTCCTTCGCGCCGCATCGCGAGGAGACCTTGTCCAGTTCGGTCGACACTCAGTCTGCTGGTGCAAAAGCACATGCGCTGCGTGCTCAATCACTGGGTGGCGCACGCGGTGAACAGTTGCGTGCAAATCGTCGCAATCACGGACGCCCCATCGAATCTATCGCATCGCCAGTCTTGGTGGAGCAAGTTATGACGGGAGCAGGACGTACGCCTCCCGTCTCGGCAGCCGAGTCAACGAATCTGCAGCCGATATCTCAGGAGGGACCCAAATCACCGGATGAGTATGTTCAGCGAACTGGCCTCAAGGGTCTGTTTTCTGTATCAACAACGAGTAGCAAGAGCCCGCAGGTGATTCGATTGGATCTGGTTCGAACATTAGATCGATTGGGTGTGCAACACAAGGATGTAAAGGGCGGGTATGCATGCATGTACAGACCAAGCATCGAACAAGCGCCCACGAGCACGTCCGAGCCGTTACCCACGACACAGGGCATGCCTGCGTCGCCTGGTGCCGTGGCCGTCTCTGACCCTATGGAAATGAATTCGCCTAGCGGTCTTGCACGCACCTCGAGTATGATGCGCAGAAAACTGTCCTTTGCCCGTGGTCCGCGACATCGCGCTAACTCGAGCACGTTGCAGCAACAGCAAAAACCAATTGACTTTGCAGATGAATCAACGGAGGATATGCTACAGCCGGGGAACCCTATGACGGGTACATCAGCAGTGGTTGGGAGTCAGGATGGTGCAAATTTGAGCTTGAGTACAACCGTGAGTGGCAATCACTCAGATGCCCTTGCCGTACGCTTCGAGATTTATGTGGTCAAGGTGCCTTGGTTTGCGTTGTATGGTGTGCAGTTCAAGCGCGTTGCTGGCAATAGCTGGCAGTACAAGTCGTTGGCGAGCAAGATCCTGCAGGAACTTCATTTGTAAAGGGGAGACGATAGAGCTTTCTCTTTTTAATTGTAATAGCAGCGGATAGAGCCTTCTTTCCTAATTATGCTGTTTCTGCTATAGAAGGTGCTTCACGTTGCAACCAGGCATGCACGGCGTCAATTGAGGCAGAAGAGGCAGCGTCACCATTGGAGATGGCAGCATCGGCTGCGCGTCGACACCATGCTTCTGCATATCGTAACTCTGCCGCCACGAACTCAGCAACACTTGCTTTTCCGTGCATCCCTTGACTCACACAAAACAGAAATCCCTTGTTCTCTTTGGCGCGTGTGAAGAATTGGGTGGCGAGTGCCTGTCTGCCTTCGTGTGCCAATGCCGGGTTTGCCGTGATACATGCCAATGTATTGTGACAGCCGGGACGCTTACAGCCCGACAAGAGCTGTAATAGGATACGACGTTGGACACGCCGCCAGAGTCCCGACTGTGCGGCATCGTCCAATGTCGTCGCATGCAGCGGCCCATAACATGTCGCACAAAGTCCTAATGTCGAACTGCCATCACTTACACTCGCTACACACTGTAGATTTGCACAAATCTTAGGCAGATTGCGTGTCACTCGTTGTGAATCATGGATGCGTTGGTGTGCAGCGACATCTTTGAGCTTGATGAGGCGTCGACAACCTGTTACGTCGCACTGAATCGTGCGTGCACCACACTCTGCTTCGTGTGGCGTGAAGCCGCGTTCTCTATCCATATAGCTTAATGTGCTGAAATCGCCCTGCGGTAACAGTAAATGACAGAACCGGCATACGATAGCACGCTGCGAGCAAGTGGTTGCTCTGTGCTGTGCCGCGAGGGAAATATTAGGAAATCTCTCGCCACACGTACACGTTTCAGGCGTGTGAAGGCGTTCAATGTGGTACGCACTGCTTCCTTCGTATGCTTCGCCACAGATTTCACAATGCTGATGTTGTTGACTGATGGCATGCGGTTGATGACACACAGCACAGCGTTTTGTGTTGCGCACACAGTGGCGTTCATGCAGGAAGAGGTTTGCAGCTGGGATGGCTTCGTTGCAGTTGGGACATTGCTTGTGTGTTTCTGGTATGGTGTTTGTCAGTCGTCGCTGAGAGACCATCAAGTTGTGAGCACCCGTGATGGCCAGGTAAAGCGTATTGGCAGACTGCAACGCTGTGTTGCCAGGAGATATGTCGATGGCCTTTCGAGCACACCCTCGCAAGTCTGACCAGATGTGGCGGTGTAGTGTTGGCTCTGGATGCGTATCCATAACCAAATCTGCATCTGCTTCGGCTTGGGCAGAGATGTAGAGTGGCGCTAACCGATCCCAAGTGCTCAGCGTGTACTGTGCTGTGCTAGATCCTGTGACTGACTCGTCCAGGACGAGCGGAGGCGTCACCTCCTGCTGAACATTTGCATCAAGCGTCTCCTGTGCGTGTTGGTCAGAGAGAGGCGTCAAGTCTACCTCGAGGTCTGTATCAACAATACACACGCCCTGTGCATCTTCAGGCTTCAGTGCATCTACCAGGAACCGTTCAGTCCTGCCACGTAATCTGACAATATCGCCCTTTGTGAGACAGGTGTAGGCGCTCCTGAACGCCCCTTCCAATGCCGTCTTCCAATCCGTTGTGAGGCTGTAGCCTGATGCGAGAGGTCGTAGCAGTACATACTCGCCTTTTGGCAGGACCGTATGTGTGATGGTCACCTGACACGCTGCGAGATCCCGCATGTCCTTGCCATCAGGCATATACGCGGTGATGCCTAGGTTCTCCAGCACAACAGGTGGTAAGACAACGGTACCTTCCTCTGCATCAAACTCCTGGACACCGACATGCGTAAGTCTGCCTGCATGACTGCGTACGGTAAAAGTAAGCGGGGATGGCAGCTGTCCATGCGCATGTCCCTGTAGGAGCGCTTCGAGGATGGACTGTGGCAGGATGCACTTGTCGCTTGCATCCGGTAATGTTTTGCTGCCTTTGACGGCAAGCAAGTCCATCTGCTTCATCTGCAGCATCTAACGGTCATTGCAACGTATGATACAACGATGCAGCTGTCTTCTTATAGCCGCGACTCGGTAGCCACCTCGTGTTGCAGGATGACGCGTCCGGAAAACTTCTCGAAGGAAAGACCACAAGGACCCAGACTGTTGAGCAGTGTGCATCTAGTGGCCATCATGACGAAGCTGGCATTGTATAGGCAGGCGGGGGGAATGCGCACAGCTACACGATGCGCAGTCCATGCAGCGCGGATACCTCGGCGCTGCATAGGGACAGACAATAAGGGTAGCAGCGACAAAGACACACACTTTGGCTTCAAGACGATCCCTGAGCAGCTCAAGGAGAGCATGGTCGGGCAAGTCTTCAGCTCCGTTGCCTCTTCCTATGATCGTATGAACGATGTCATGTCCCTGGGCATCCATCGCTTATGGAAGGACGACTTTGTCAAGGGCTTGCGACCTGGTTCGCGGGGCAACTTTGCACCGATGAAAATCCTCGATGTTGCTGGTGGCACGGGCGATATTGCCTTTCGCCACTTGGACTATGCGACCGATGTTCAATTCGACCACGAGACATCTGTGGAGGTGGTGGACATCAATCCAGAGATGCTGCAGGTAGGTGAACGGCGTGCGCTACAAACACGGTATGCAGGCACCGGGCGTATCTCGTTTAAGGTGCAAAACGCAGAGCACCTGACAGAAGTCCCCTCAGAGTCAGTGGATCTCTATACGATTGCCTTTGGTATTCGCAATGTCACGCATATTGACAAAGTGCTCGAGGAAGCCTTCCGTGTCCTCAAACCAGGCGGTGTCTTTGCCTGCCTCGAGTTTTCCAGTGTCAAGCCTGCACCACTCGCTGCCCTCTACCAACGGTATTCCTTCAGTGTGATTCCGATTATGGGCCAGTTAGTCGCAGGAGACCGTGACTCGTATCAGTACCTGGTGGAGTCTATTCAGAAGTTCCCCAACCAAGAGACCTTTGCTCGGATGATCCAGGATGCCGGTTTCTTGGTGAGTGGACCAGGCTACAGAGACTTGAGCTTTGGAATCGCCGCGATCCACACGGGTGTCAAGCCAAAGTCTACTGCAGCTGCTGCAATCAGGCCAACGCCAGGAGAGAAGGATGAGGGTGCTCAGGTATAGAAAGGATGTGCAGAAAGTTGTGGAAGGAGAGGCCGAGCCTGCTGTGGTTGCGAGCCAGTCTAGCGATATCCACAGCTACGCAGTTGTAAGTAGATTTGAGCTGTTCCTGAATCGAGATATTTCTTGATGTCATGACTGAGACTCGAGACCACCACAAGAACCGAATTGACCTCTTCTCCAGCCATGTACAGGAGACTTCTCACTCGGACAAGCATACCGCAGACACTTGCTGTGACCTCGCTTGTGGCCTATGCAACCTACAAATTGCAACCGCAGCGCACCCTACGACTCGATGCAGAGTCGTCCACGTATGACTCCCTGAAGGAAAAGGCATCGGATGCAGCAGGCAGTGTCAAGGATGCCTTGAAAGAGCGTAATCCTTTGAAAGACGAAAGTCCTGCTGGTATTGCAGGCGCCAGGACGAGTCACAGTCCCAACACCACGATGAACCATGGCCAGGATAATAGTGGGGCGGTGTCGGCACCCTATGATGTGGGCGTTACTGCTGGTGCTGAGAAGAAACGGCAGGCAGCCAGCAGTAACACTTCAACGAACGAACAGACCGGTGAGGCGAAGAAGGGAGGGGGTACGGGTGCCAAGATTGCAAGCGGTCATGGAGACGATGGCACACCCAATGCTGACTTGCAGGCGCATGCAGCAGCGCCTGTTGAGGGAGAAAAGAAGAAGCGAAAGAAGAAGAAGAGCAAGAAGGCACCGACGTCACCTGACGGCGAGGCTGCTCGATCAGCCAGTGCTACAGGTGCTGGCTTGACGGAAGGTGTTGCTGCTGGTATGCAAGAAAAGGAGCAGGAAGCCTCCCAGGAACAGGCCTTCAATGAGGAAACAGGGGAAATCAATTGGGACTGTCCGTGCCTAGGTGGTATGGCGCACGGTCCATGTGGTGAGCCCTTCAAGGCCGCCTTTTCCTGCTTCGTGTACAGTAAGGAAGAGCCTAAGGGAAAAGAGTGTCTCGATAAGTTCCGTGGCATGCAAGAGTGCTTCAGGGAACATCCCGAGATCTATGGCAGCCTGGTGGAAGACGATGAGACCCCAGAGGGCAAGGTCGTCGAGGTTGAGCAGTAATCTTTGTCTTCATCTATAGCATATGCACATCTCCCTCGTCTCTACTTCGTGTTCTTACAACACTCCTTCAATTGACTGCTTTGGCAAGACCAAGTTCTGTGTTCAGCTAGCTACCTCTCTACAAGACGCTATAAAGACAGATGGCCAACACGGGCGATGCACTGGTCAATCACCTCGCTGATACCCATGCAGACGCGCTAGTTGCCGCACACGGCCGCACAGAAGATGTCGACGATGCTGCTTTGCTCGATGCCCTGGACAGCTTTGATGACTCTGCCTACCGCAGTGATCGGCTACAGCAGCTCTCCAGGGAGATCAAGCAGCAACAGCATCTGAGTGCAGGACACGGCACCTACACAGAGATTAAGGATGAAAAAGCTGTGCTGGACGTGACAACGTCCACTGAACGCTGCGTCGTGCACTTCTTCCACAAAGACTTTGCACGCTGCAGCATCATGCATCGGCATCTCGAGCAACTTGCCAGAAAACACATCGAGACACGCTTCTTGAGCGTGGATGTTGAGCAAGTCCCCTTTTTGGTGACACGCCTGGAGATTCGCGTCTTGCCGTGTGTGATTCCATTTGTCAAGGGGATTGGCAAGACGCGCATCTTGGGCTTCGAGGGACTTGGTGGCGATGAATTCCGGACAGGGACACTGGAGCTGGTGCTGCAGCGTGCAGGTGTGCTTCAGGGTCTGCGTGGGGATACGGCACTGGAAGAGGGCAAGCGGTCAATCATGGGCTATGCAGAGCGGGAGGAGGAGTACGACAGTGACGAGTGATGGTCATGGATCATGGATCGTGGATCATACGGATCATGCTGGATATGGCAGGACGGTCAAGTAGGCGGACGGTCTCTCCTCAACTTGAACTTCCAACGCGCCAGCACAACACCTTCAAGACAGCACACCAGAGCCGTGATACCGGGCCCAGCTCAGTCTTCTGTCGTACTAGCTATCTCATACGTAGCTTGCTAGACGCATCTTCAAAGCATGGCGACCACAACGCAAACCACCGTCACAGTCGAAACGGCACATGGCGACATGATACACGACTGTGTCCTCGACTACTATGGCAAGCGCCTCGCGACGTGCTCGTCCGACAAGACCATCAAGATCTTTGAAATCATCCCTGCCGCGACAGCAGGTGGTCAGGCACAGCATCAACTGCTCCATACTTTGCGAGGGCATGAGGGCCCCGTCTGGCAAGTCGCTTGGGCACACCCTAAATTCGGGACCCTCCTAGCGAGTGCCGGCTATGATGGCAAAATCTTCATCTGGCGTGAACAATCCGGACAATGGTCGAAACTCGCTGAACACCACCTACATGCTGGATCCGTGAATAGCGTTGCTTGGTCGCCGCATGAACAAGGCGCCGTGCTGGCGTGCGCTAGTAGTGATGGGAAAGTCTCCGTGCTTGAATTCAAGGAAGATGGATCATGGGATACGCGCACACTTGCTGCCCATGCCATTGGATGTAATGCAGCGAGTTGGGCACCTGCACAAACTGCAGGATCCCTCGTTTCCACCATCAAAACAGCCGGTGCTGAAGAATCCAGGAAATTCGTCTCTGGTGGGTGCGACAACCTCGCCAAGATCTGGAAGTATGATGCAGCATCCGCAACGTATGTCGTGGAAACCACACTCGAGGGACATACCGACTGGGTGCGTGATGTCGCTTGGGCGCCTAGTATTGGTCTCCCAAAAGATATCATTGCAACGGCAGGACAAGATCGAATGGTTTACCTATTTACGCAAGCGCAGGGACAAACCAACTGGCAACGCCAACCACTGCAGGAAGAACCCTTTGCCGATGTTGTGTGGCGTGTGAGCTGGTCAGAGTCTGGTGGTTTACTTGCAGTTTCTTGCGGCAATGGCAAGATTTATGTGTACAAGGAGACCGTCTCTGGATGGGAGGAGGTCAAGCAGATTGCTTCATAAGACTGTCTATGTAGCTAAGTAAAGACTGCATCTGCCACTTCATCTGCGAGCGTGTATAGCAGGTGCGTATTCAAGGTCCGGTTCTGCAGGGCTCGAAAAACCTTGCGAAGTGCTGTATCAGGGATATAGGGCGGGAGCGATGACTTGCACGTAGCAAAGGCCAGCTCTCGCTCACGTCGTTTGTCTTCTGGTGAACGTTCACGGGCAGATCTATGGCCACAGTCTACCATGGCCAACTTGTCCAACAAAACAGACTCCAGCTGCATGAGCCACGAATGTAAAGCTTGTGGTTGTGTCAAATGCATCACCTGATCTCTGAGCCTCCCCTCAATTGTTCCACCCAGGATCTGCTGTAGGACCAGCACCACGGCACGCTTTTGTATCCACTTGCCACGGTCACGCAGGTCAAATGCCTCAAGAATCAGATTGACGATGGGCTTGGCAAATGAAGAAAGCGGGCCATCCTCACTGTCTTCTTGGGCGTTTCCAAGTGGCGCGGGATGGATATCGCGCAAGTCTGGATGACTCGCGCTCGGTTGTGGCATCTCCTCCGAGCCTTCCAGCAATGCAAACAACTTGGCAACGCCATCTCGTGGGTCTGTAAAGGTCATGAGATTCTCCAGGACGGAACGATGGCGTCTTTTGGGAAAGTGCTGCGTCTGTTGACTCAAAAATGCGCGCACCTCAGTAGACCTGCATAGACGTTCGTCTGCAAGCAAGCTTCTCAGGAACGCTTCAAGGAGTGGACGTCGTACTTCACTCACTGACTTGAGTCGATTCAGCTGCTTCCTGGGAAACTCAAACGTCGCGACGTATGGGAAACGCTGCTTTAAACGGTTGTAGAGCTCATTGAATTCCGAATAGCGACGTGCAATGATCCAACCGGCTTCAGAGCCATCGGAGGCTCGACGTCGCACTTCGATGAGGTAGGCCGTATACTCGCCTTCGTGATCCCGATGCATTACATACGAGTCAATGGAAACACACGAACGCCCAAACAATTCTTGCTCATCGAGTTGCACTGCAAATTGTGCTTTTTGATTTTCTAGCTTGCTGAGCTCTTGCGTGATTTGATGTTGCGACTCTTCCATGACACGGACATCGCTCTCAGTCGTGGTTGTACTGGCCAGTAAGTGTCGAATGAGTGACAAGTGATCTGTGCGTTTCTTGACTTCCTGATCGAGTTGGGAGATACGCTCGAGCAGCTCCAGATCGCCAGGCTCAGCAGCGATAATGTCGTCAGACCGTTGTGGTGAGGCTGGTCGAGAAGGTGTGGCAGCGAGCAGGTCATGCAAGGCATGCTCAACGCGCTCCACCACTTCCTCATCCTCATCCGTATGATCGTTGCTCGAGTCAAAACTTGGTCGTCCGTCTGTGTAAAAGAGCTCACCGCGCATAGCATCGCATGATTCATATTCATCCATGACCATCTTCATGTAAAGACTTGAGTTCTTGAATTTGGGAAAGTCCCCTTGCTCGAGTGTCCGGTGGGCTCTTCTTGCAATCGCTTGAATAATTTCGTTTGCCTCGCCGTCATAGTCGTGTGGTTCATTGGCAATGTAATTGCTGAGGTAGGTTTTCTCTTGCTGAGTGATGGACAGCACGGAGCTGCTTAGAAATTGTCGGCAGAGAAGTTCAACGTCCGACTTGAAAAGTTGCTGGCCGTCCATTGGGGCACTTGGTTTCGGAACTTGTAGCAGGATATCCAGCAAATCAGATCGTTGGTGATCTTCAAGAAACTCTCTCAGGTAAGTGGGCCCATGTACGATTGTCTGATCGAGACTCATTTGTATTGGAGTGCCAAGTGAAGGAGTGCCAAGTGAAATTGACTGTCGCTGAACGCCACTCAACAAAGCTACGCGCGACTCGAGCAGTGCCAATGCTTTGTGAAGAGGCGCTTCCTCCTTTGTTGTATGCTTGATGGGCACGGGCTTTGCAACCATCATCTCTTGCCTAAGGGCAATCAATTCTCGCCGCATACAAATCAAGTCGGCAAGTTGGCTGCACTTGCGGATCTTGCGGTATACACGATCCCACTCTTTTGGCTCACCGGAAACGAGCAATTTTTCAAGTCCAGAGGTCTTCTTGCGTCGACTGAACCGCTTCCTCATGGTTGGCGCCTCAACCGTCTGTTCCTCCAGGACTGTTCGAAAACGTTTAATCTTGGCACGCTCTTGAATCGCTTGTCCTGCGTGCAGCACGATGAGCTGATTCCAAAAGTCAGGGTCAGTGAGCATATCAAAGAGCGGATAGAGGACACTGCACGCCACGAGCTCTCGCAACAGCGTATAAACAAGCTGTGACGCTTCACCCGGTGGCAGCAGTGCATGGAGTAATTTGGGAACAACCCCTTCTCGTAGGGCTGCTTGTTGTGCTTCGCGGGAGGTGGACGTGAGTGAGACTTTTGCCGCTTTGTGTAGACGCCCGCCTTTGTAGCTTTGCGCAATGGCCTCTGCCTCGAGTTCAGAACCAGCTTCAAAGGGCGTGTCGAGTCGCCTGACGGATGCTTCCGCATTGTGAAATTCCGCAAGATGTTGTGTGAAGATGGGAACAGCGCGACGGACCAAGATGGCAACAATATCACGCGAAAGTAGACGTTCTTTACATTGCCGTGCAACGGTACGCAGCAAGACCTCAACCGTATTGGGAAAGAGGTGGCGCTTCGAGATATGGACGAACCACGAGTGCAAGGTGCCGACAAGGACAATCGATAATACTTTAGTGAATTGTTCTTCCAATGCTGCATTGTCTGGGAAGAGCGGCACGATAGGCGCTTCGTAGATGTGGGTATTGAAAGGATTGGCATTCACTGGGCCATTTGCAGGTGCAAGAGTGCGTTCCCGCATAGATGATGGATAGCGGTACACATGCGATTCCGACCAATGTATTGCCGTATGCGCTGCGTAGAGCAAGAGAGCAATAGGCGCTACCCAGAGCAAGCCGAGCAATAAGCTGAACTTGAGGTGTTTGAGAACGAGTGCAAGCAGTAACGCAGCAATGGCAAGGAATCCCACTTGGATATTCCTCATTCTAGTAGGCCGTGTGAAGCATGCCTGTGCATCAGAGACCAGTGGCCGAGTCAATGACAGCTTGGGAGTAGTCTTGGTGCTTGGCACTGCTTCCTTGCACACATTCAGTTTTGGATTTCTAATTTAGCCGATAGATGATATGGACAATCTGAACACGCATTGCCAGGGGTTCGCGATAGCCATGGACGTGGAAAATAGACAAGAATCAGACTATTCTACAGACTTGTGTCCTTCTTCCGCGCAGACTCATTCGAGCCAGTCTCTGCCAAGTGTCCATCCAGTGTGCTGACCGGCACGACATGATTGCCTCCCTCTGCACCCACCTGCAACAACTGTGGTCCGCGAAAGTTCTTACGACCCCAAATCAGGTACCATGATAGCGAGCAGATTGCACTAAAGGCAAAGATGACACTTGCGTAGTTCATTGCTCCTGGATCAGTCACCGGTACGGCTGTTGGCATGCAAAACAAGACAATGGCTAGGAAGATCCAAGCAACGGTAATCAAGTTAATGACAATACCAATCTTGCCAAGCTTGAAAGCTGCATCTGCAACCAGGTGCCTGCCACGAATCACAAGCACCAGTATCGGCACGCCGTAACTCGCTGAAAGGCAGATGGTAGCGACGCCAGTAAAGGCATTAAACGCCGCTGCACTGCCTAGGTAAATCAGTCCAAGCAGGCCTTGGATAATGGTACAAGCGATCAGTGCATTGAGGGGCACATTCAGTCTGACTTTTGACCAGAGTCCACTGCCAGGGACCGCACCATCGCGGGAGAATGCATACAGATTTCGTGATGTGGCCGTCAAACTGCCAACGGCGGCAAAGAAAAGGATACCCAAAATAAGGAACAAGAGACCGAAACCACCTCCTGCACTGCCTGTTGCTTGCTTGAAGATGTATCCAATAGGTTGACCTGTGCTGACGCCGAGAGCTAAGTCAATGTCTGGTAGGACAAAGAGGACCGGGATGAGATAGATGACACCCGTGATTCCTGCTGCAGCAACACTCAGGACAATCGCCTTGGGCACTTCCCGCTCGGGATTGCATACCTCTTCACTGAACTGTTAGCGTGAAATCAGGAGACTGAAACATACCAGCAACTGGCTACAAGGCCGTAGCCTGTTAGTGTGTATGCAGCTTGAAGCAGTCCAACAAAGAAAGACCATCCAGGAGCCCATCCAGCACGGGAGGTATCATAATTCGAAAAGACAAAGTCTGCTGATCGTCTGCCACCGCGAGCCATAGTCAGGATTGTCACTACAATTACAATGACGGACGCGCCAGTCCAGTAAATGCAGATTTGGTTGATTTCCTCAAGGTAGGCGGCCAGAAAAACATTGACTGCAAGAGCAATGAGGAGGACAGCCCAGTACATCAAGACAACTTGCCAGGGCTTTGGTGCAAAGTCTTCATTCCACAAACCAATGGCAGACAGGACGAGTTGGCCGCCGGAGAAGCAGATGGATGTCGTAACCGTCAAATTACCAATAAGGCCTAACCAGCCTGTGATGTACGAGACGAGAGGCGCCCATTTGGGCGTACACAGCATGGCAGACCAAAAGTAGACACCGCCACTTGTTGGATAGCAACTGCAAATCTCTGCCAGCGAGGCGCCGATACATAAAGAAATGATGCTGACGAAAATCCAACCATACAACACAGTGACTGGTCCGCCGTTGATGAGACTGTAGGACAAAGTTGTACTTGATCCAAAGGGTACTGCCATTATGGCAAAGGACAGACCGAGAACGGCCATCATGGAGAGCTTCCTGGGAAGCTCTGACTTGTATCCCATCTGCGCGAGCCTCTCATCGGCGTGCACACCGGGGATGCCCTTCTCAACGAGGTCTGTCATGTCGAGATGCGGCCGGCGATGTTGAGTGAGAGAAGAGGAAGAAGTGCGCGACACGAGTCAACGCAGCAGAGTCTAGCTGCAAAGCCAGGCTGAAGGTGTAAGGAGGGGCAGAGAAGGCCCGCGCTGTCTGCTGCCGCTGCTGTTGTATGCTGCGTCCAGGCGGATAGCGACTGGGATTCAGATAATCGCGGGCACTGCATCTGATTGGCTGCGTCCTCGCTTAGATTACAACGACACACAAAGAGCAGAAGGAAGCAGTAGAAGACAACTGCAGGCATCTGTATGCGCATTGCCATCTCTGGGCCGTCTTGCTCCGGTAAAACAACGCTTGCTCGCGCACTCGTCCGCTTCTTCAAAAGATCGAGCTCAACCCGTGTCACCCTGCTCCATCAAGATGACTTTTATCTTCCCGAAGCAGAGATTCCAATGATCAAGTGTACTGCCCCTGATGGAAAGCCCGCAGAGTCTACTGATCGAGAGTGCTCGACAATAGAGTTTGTCAATTGGGATTGTCCTGAAGCACTAGATATAGCCGGCTTTAAACGTGTCATCGAGTCATTTGACAAGGACAAGGGCTTTCCTCACGACGTCCAGCAGGAGCTTGCGAGCCGTGCAAAGGAAGACCAGAATGAGCCATCTAACATAGATGTTTCTGAACGCCTTCTGCAAAATGACCACAAGATGACTACTGACGAGCACGTTCTCATTGTCGATGGCTTCATGCTCTACCACGATGAAAGCCTTATAGATCTCTTCGATATGGCGTTTCTGATACGTGGAACACAGAATGTCCTCAAAGAACGACGCGAAGCTCGAACAGGCTATGCAACGCTCGAAGGCACATGGCAAGATCCGCCGGGCTTCTTCGACCAAGTTGTGTGGGCCGAGTACGAACGCACACATGCACATCTCTTTCAAGATGGAGATGTGGAAGGCAATTTGCTCAGCAAGAGACTAAAATCTCCAGCCCTAGGTGCTGACCTGGATACGGCCTTCAAGTTCATTCTTCAAGAGCTCAAATCATTGACTGCCTAACGCTACTTCTTTCCTGGCCGTCGCGGCCTGGCAAAGCCAGCCGTCGCAGTCTGCTTCGGCGGATGTATACGTGCTTTGAGATCAGCCAAATCAAGCTCCTCCGCCTCATAGCGGACATCAAGCTTGAACTCCGCAGCTTGTGTCACGCTGCTTCGGTTTGACGAATATATCATGCGCTCCTTAACCTTGGCTGAATCTGGGCACCGATATAAAAAGATCTGCGAAGTGAGACCGCTACCTTCATATTCGTGCACGTAGCTGTAAAAGAGATAGGCAGGACCATCCTTTGGCAAGACAGACGCCAAGTCATCAATGTCAATCTCCTTGTGCTCCGCTAGCTCGAGCCTTTCAGTTTTCAAGTCAATCTGCAGCACAACAGCCCGTGAGGTAGATGTTGTTTTCAGCACGTTGAGTGCCTCTTGTGCGGCTGTAGAAATATTGCAGCTGAGGCCTGCACCTGTCGGCGCAATTTGCTGCTTGGCACCTGTTGCGTGGATCTGGTCTTCTGCTTGCTTCACATCTTGCAGCTCCTTCTCCTTTTCAGTATACGGTTTGTCATTTTCTGCCAACTGCTTAGTGAATGCTGCGAATGTCAACTCTGCCTTTGTCGTCGCGAAATAGGTTGATGCAATCTTGTCAGTCCCGAGTTCGCGGCTCAGCGTATTGCGCGTGCTGGCATACAGCATCTTGTCTCTTACTTTGGCAGTATCTGGCACAAAGGAGACAAACACAAATTGACCATTATCCTGCCGAATCATAAGATAAGCTGCCTCATTATCCTCTACCAGGCTTGCGAGCGCATCAAAGTCATCCTTGAATGACGCGCCCTTTGCTAATTCGCCGTTTGGTTGGAGTGCTTCATCCTGGATGGAAATTTTGAGAGCTCTTAGAGAGTCTGATAAGTCGACCAGCTTCTCACTCAGGGCATCGCTCTTCTTGATGCCGCTTTGATTCATTGTGTCTTGTCGAGTATGTCGTTGTGAATGACGCTGTTGGTCATCTGAAATCTGCTCTCCCACCACGACCATTTCTCTTCTGCAGGTTCTGCTTACCTTGCTCAATCAAACATGGCCAAGAAGGACAAGGCCGCCGCTGCTGCTGCCAAGAAACAAAGAGCTCTTGCCAAGACCCTTAAGAAAGGCAACAAGAAGACCAAAAAGTCAAATGCGCAGGCCAATTCGGATGACGAGGATCAAGATATTGACCAGATCCTCGCTGACTATGCTGCTGCTCAATCGAAAAAGATGGAAATCACTGAAGAAGCTTGTCTAGCACCTCCTTCAACCCGAATTAATGCAAGTCTGACGGTCAATCCGCTCAAACCTGAAGTGGTTCTCTTTGGAGGCGAGCATTTTGACGGCTCGCTTGCTACTTTCTACAATGAACTCTTCATCTACAGCGTCCATAAAAACGCTTGGACAAAGGTCATCTCTGCAAATTCTCCGCTGCCTCGTAGCTCGCACCAGACTGTCGTGCACAAAAACAACATCTGGCTCATGGGTGGCGAATTTTCCTCGCCAAAGCAAAATACCTTTTACCACTACTCTGATTTCTGGTCACTTGACTGCACGACGCGTGCATGGACCAAAATTGAATCCAAACTGTCGCCTTCGGCACGTAGCGGGCACCGTATGGCTAGTGTGGGTAAATACATTCTCTTGTTTGGTGGCTTCCAGGATACGTCTGCCGAGACACGGTATCTCGGCGACTTGTGGGCCTTTGATACAGACTACTACGAGTGGCATGAAGTAAAGCTTGCGGCGGTCAGTCAAAAACCAGATGCACGCAGTGGCTGCACGTTTTGTGCTGCAGGCACCAGTAGAGAAGAGGCGATCTTATTTGGTGGCTACACGAAAAAGAAAATCACTGGCAAACTGTACAAGGGCGTCATTTTGAATGACTATTGGACTCTCAAGCTTATTGGAGAGCCGAACGCAGGCACTTGGGTATGGTCTCGAAGGAAACGTCCGGCGAGTCCGCCAACACAACGTATCGGTGCCTCTGCAGCCTTGCACCGCAACCGGCTCATCTACTTTGGTGGTGTTTTTGATCATCGCGAAGCAGAAGAGACACTCGAGTCGACGTTTTATAATGACCTTTGGTGCCTCTCCATTGAAGCGAATCGTTGGTTTGCACTCAAGGTGAGACCACCAAGAAAAGGGCAAGTAGCAAAGAAGCCAACAGAGGAACGCAACAAAGGTCAAACAAGGGAAGACGATCTTGCTGCCAATGCCCGTCTCTTGGAAGCCAAGCTGGCCGGAACGACTCTACAAGAGGAGGAAGAACAAGACGAAACCATGGTGGAAGATGCGAATGTCACACTCCAGCATAAACGGCTGCAAGATGTACCACTGACGCAGATGATGCCACACCCTCGCATGTCTGCCGCATTGGCAGTCTCTGGTGACTTGCTCTACATCTATGGTGGTATTTTCGAGCAAGGCGAAAAGGAGTATAATCTCAATGACATGCATGTGATTGATCTTGCAAAGCTCGATGGCGTGCGCAAGCTATTCGGGGAAGAAGTGGCTGAGCCCATGTCGGAGGAGGAGAGCGAAGAGGACGACACGGATATGGAAGATGAAGAAGAAGAAGCTCCCAAAAGCGTGTTCTTTGAGAATATCCCTGATGAGAAACCAGAGGAGGAAGTGCCTGATGATGACGGAGATGCACCTATTGATCCGCGACCAATGCCACGGCCATTTGAGGATTTGCGGCCTTACTTCATGCGCACAGCCGAAGCCTGGCAGGTGTATTTGTTGCCATGGAATCAGACTTGTTCACCAAAGGAACTACGCACCAAGGCCTTCATTCGTGCAGAGGACTATTGGTGGGTTCTACGAGAGGAGATTCGTGCACTGGAGGATACTATGGAAGATTCTGGTATCGGCGAGGTCATTGAGACTGCAGAAGCGAACGCAGGCAAGAAGGGAGTGGTTGGACAGCGGCGATGAGAAGATGCAGGAATATATACTATATAATGCTAAAATTGACGCTTCTTCTTCGGCGGTGGTGCAGCTTGTGCAAGTGCTACGGATGCAGCAAGCCGTTTACGTCTTAGCTCTTGCTCATCAGCCTCTGAAACTGGTGCCCTGGTTGCATCTGGCGCAGGTGATGTAGCTGCCCTGTCTATCTGTGCTTTGACATTGGGCGAAGGTGCTGTACTCTGGCTACCGATGCGAGCCTTGACACCCGGCGTGCGAGGTGATGGAGATGTAGCTGGTGCACCGATGCGAGACTTGACACTAGGCGTGTGAGGTGACAGTGAAGTTGCTTGCCCACCGATGCGTGATTTCACTGTCGGTGTCTTGGGAGACGTAGGCACGGAATTGCCACCGATCCGCGACTTGACAGAACCTACTGATTTCGGCGTTATTTGCGAAAGGATAGCCTGCGGTGTCTCTGGAGAAGACTGCGAAGACTGGCTCTCCGAAGAACCTTCAGCCTTGCCCAAGTCGGGCTCGTCATCGGTTGTGGCATCAGCATCAGCTCTTGCTACAGGAGACGGCGCTGGAAGGCTCTGACCTTCCATAAATTCATCGACACTTGTTACATGTCTGTCCAAGGTAGGCTTTCGCTCGTCATTCAGAAGTTGTAATTCCCATTGTTCAACGTGCGATAACACAGTCCGCCAGTCTTCCTGGAACGTAGCGTCTTGGCCAGATTCATGAATGTTGTTGACAATTTGGGCTGCGGTAGAACATTTGGCCGCAATATCCTGCCGTGCGTCTCTCGCGAATGCGTCTGGCTGGAAGGTTTCGAATGCAGCTTGTCGCCGTCTAGGTCGATACGCTAGGTTGTTTTCCTCGCAAAACTCAGTCATGGAGCGAATGACACCATCCTTCCCCTTGATGACCTGATGCAGGCTGCTCATCTGGCTTTGATAGAATGCGAGCATGCCAAAGAGTGCCAGGTTGAGACCAGCTGCGACGGGAGGATGCGCTAGCTTCTGAAGGTCAAAATACCACGCCAGGTCAATATCAGATGAGCCGATTGTAGAGGCCAGCTGCACACGCAGGCTAGACGACGACGACTGCTTGAGCTTGAAGTTGGATTTTCTGTAGTCATTGAGGCAGCACGTCTTGAGCTGCTGCAACAGTTGCTCAGTATCTTCCTGTTCAAATGGACACTCGCACTCTTCAGCGCGAGACGCAAGGTCCTGGTCAGCAAGGTCTTCGCCCCAGACGTGCTGCATGTCTGTTAGGCGAATCGAGTAGCTAGCTGTAGAGGATACATTGAACTGCACGAGGAGGTTAATGTGTCCATCTAGTTTGAACCACGGTGTAGCTAGCACATGCATTCTATGCGGTCAAGCTGTCATGAGCCCGTCATGCAAAGTATGGTAGTCTCGTGGTTGAACATTGCGTCAGATAATGTTGAATTTTGAGATGGAAACTAGGATCATTTGAAGGAAAGCTTAAAGAGAAAGCTCAAAGAAAAAGCTCAATGCAAAGGTGTTTTCTATAGACAACTACATAAGAGAGCTCATAAAACTATGCGTAAGGTCCTGTACGAGGGCCAGAGTTCTGCACCTTGGCGCCAGGGAACTTGGCACCGTACTGGCTGACACTCTTACCAGCTGGCAAGTTGGGGCATGTTCCAAGTGCTGCAAGGGCAGGCACAAGGGTTGTCAGGATCTTGGACTTTGCAAGCAAGAGCTGAGCACCACCAAAGAGGTTCTCAAGCGAGGAAGGAGCCTCTGCCTGAATATTTTGCGACAAGAAACAACCAAGGACGGCGGGGTCGGTGAAGCTCTGGGCGTTCATCAGACCACCAGAAATGTCACCGAGGTCGACGCCAACGAAACTGTTGACCTTGCCTGTGTTACCACCCACCTGACATGTCGAGGGGTATGCGGCGCACTGCTGAGCAACAGCCGTAAGAATGTCAGGCATGGTCCATGGGTCGAGGTGCGAACGACGGTACCAGTTGTCGGGGATCCTGTCGTGGCCGTAAGTGTACTTGAGTGCACCGTTGGCATCGCGCTCATATGAGAAGAATGTCATGAGTGTCTCGGGTGTGAGGATACCGCGAGGGTACTCTGCAGAGTGGTTGGCCAAAAGCTGGAAGACAAAGTGGTGCGCTGCAGGCGTGAAGGCAACTCCGGCGAAGGCAGGTGCAAAGTAGTTGGGGTTGGTTGCAATCGAGTGCAACTTGCGGTTGTGCTGGTGCTCAGCGAGGACCGGGGACGTGATGGGTCCGCCGGTACGTTCCTTGGCCAGGTCGAGCAACTCCTGGAAGAACTTTGGGTAAGAAGCACAGTTGGAGTTGTCTTCCGGCGCGAGGAAATCACCGCGTGTGATGGAGGCGTCACCCTCTGATTTCAAGTGACCGTAGTTGCAGATACCGGTTGGCTTGCCAAGGAGGCCCGAGAGAGGACCAAGGGCCGAGACCTTGTCGGAGTAGTAACCGATCGACCACTTTTGGCTCAGAGGGTCGCCGTCAAAGAATGTGGTTGTTTGCTGGAGCACTTGAGTGGCAGTCTGGTCAAGGCCGAAAGCCTCCCAGAGACCTGTGTTCAACGTTGCGAACGTTGCAATACCGTCGCGGGGAAGGTATCCGTGGTTCGCCGCAGCATTCAGACCAGGGCAAGGACCCCGAATGTCACCAGGTCCGGGGGCGATGAAGGCATGCTCCCCGGTGGTTGAAACGAGCTGCGACTCCGAGAACTGGTTGAAGGTTGCGTGTTGTGGCAGCCCCGGGTACTCTGGGAAGGGTACAATCTGTGGGACTGCCTGGCGCTTTTCGGCACCTTCTGCCATACGCTTGGCCATGTTTGGGAATGCATTGACTGCAATGGACTGCAGGAGCACTGAAGATAGGACCAGTGTAGAAACCATCTTGAGTTGTGGTATACAAAAGAAGGAGGAAGAGCAGCATTATATACACGACGGGGAAGATTCCCCACACTAGCACGCCACATGAGGGCCACGGTCATCGGGAAGATATGAGAGCCATTACAATTTAGAGATCGTCGACCGCTCACATCCTTGCCTGTCGTTGCTGTTGGCTGGCTGTGGTGTGGTGTTGGATTTTTCGCGGCACCTGGAGCGTCTGTGGCGCACAGATCTGCAACTGGGAAAAAGGGGAAAAGAAAGTCAAGAAAAAAGAAAATCAGGAAGCGTGTCCAACTCAGACCTGCCAGGCTGCCAGTCAGTCAGCTACAGGAGCAGTCTTGTTCCTGTCTCTTGTGGATCAAACTTACAATGGTCATTATCACCAGTGTCGAAGGTACTTCAAGCTGAATGTCGCTACACCATCACAGCCCTCTGACTTTAGCATGCACACCTGCTGTTTGTGCCAGGGCAGTGCACAACGTTGCAGTCAAGGCGCGAGTTCCTGCCGATCACTCGACCGTGGCCTTCAGGAATTTGACTGAAAGCAGCCCGCACTCGTCCGCGCGTACCGGATGCTACCTGTGGAAATGCTGTGAAGGAATCCATGGCCAGCTCAGTCATGCAGATTGATTGGCTCAACGTCTTGCCAGGCGGATATACTTGACTGCGTGAGTGTACTTGACTCGGTGTCTTCTTCGCAGTCGCTCTACCGCCACGTCACAAACCAGAAAGTCTAATTGAAACAAAGTTTCTGGCACACTCGGGAAACGAATACGATTGGCTGGCCCCAGATTTGTGATCGACATCGCCCCCGGACTGCGGAAGTAGAATTCCACCGAAATGACCAGCAGCAGACACCCACGTTGTTTACCCGCAGGCTGTCCGTCGTGGCAGAGGTCAGCATTGACTCAGCAGTGGCGGCGCTCATTCGACAGCGGTCCTCACTTTGGCATGCTGTCAAATGTGGCAAGAGCCAGGTGGCGTGTATCCTGCACTCGGACTTCATACGGCGACATCGGACACAGGCACCGATACTCAGCATTTGCTTAGCATGCGATGGGATCGATGCACGGCAAGAGCTAACCCAAGCACTATGAGTGTCACATGATTCACGTCGCCACAAGTGGATGTTGAACACAGATTGTGACAGGTAGCATGTTGTGGACTGCTACATGAATGAGGTCTATGACGGCGTTGAGATTCTGCGAGCTACTAGGAATACCTCCTCGTGCTGTCCTCTATAGACTAGACTCCATCAACTGAAGTCTCGCTGTCTGTTTCGCGGCGGAGACAACCATCAATCTAAACATGTTTGCATGTCGTGTGGCATATCTCGGCAGCATGTGTGGTGACAGTATCGACTCCGGGTCGAGCTCAGGAACCGGTGTGCAGAATGCGATGGCCAAGTTGAAAGTAGTGCAAAGCACGAAGCTAAGTACCATTGCTGCATATCTGGCATGAGTGGATATCTTTCCAAAGACCCTTGGCTGAAATCGTCAACGACTTCAAAAGATTAAGGCTCACAGGTTGAGTATCGTATCTCAGGCGATTCTTGTAACAGGGTGAAATCTCACAAGGACCAGTCTGTAAATTGGGCTAAGCTGACCGACACAGCCATACATGAGCGATGTTGAACACATGGCTCCTTTAATGACGCTGGAAGCTCGGAACACTTACACGGCAACTTTCCTTCGTGTCATCACGCACGTTACGTGAAAGCCAAGATTTTACGTTGACCATTGCTACGTAGATACTTCAACAGGTTTTCAGCTTGTAGCTACTACCAATATGACCAAGCCTACTGGCCGAATTGCTTCTCTAAAACATCGCGATACGCCTGCTTCATATCTGCAATATCCTCTCGTAGCTGCTCATTCTCCTCCGTCTGCTCACCAAGCAGCTCGAGCGTCGCTTCAAACTTGGTCGTGAGTGCAGCTTGTTCCCCTTCCACACGCTGTAGCGCCTGCTGAAGTGCTCCTCTTTCCATTGCCGCTGCATCCAAGTCAACACACGCCTGACGCGCCTCATCCCGCTGCTGCGTCATCCGTGCGAGATCCTCGCGACACATACTCAAGTCCATTTCCAATTTGCGCGCATTGGCAGAAATACGTTCCATCATGCCCAAACCAGGTCCAGCCGTGCTTGTTGCAACACTCAGTGCACGTGAAGCTGGTGCTTCAGACAGAGTAAGAAGTGTCGTTGTGGACTCGCTGTGCAGAGGTCCATGTTCATCCTGCTGGCTAGGCGGCGACCGCATGCCATCCATATCGCCGAGTTGATTTTGCGACATGCGCCGTTTCGGAAGCGGCGTACTGAGGACTTGCGAGGAGGACCGCCGCGTGGATCCCAATCCAGGACGTGTGGACATCCGTTGTTGTAGGCTGCCCGGCGATTCTGTAAAGCCACGCATGTTGAGTTCTGGTGAACGTTGTCCATTGGATTGCGGTGGGAGGTAGGCTGCCATGCTCGACTCGTACGCGCTGCGTTCTGATTCAAGACGTTCTTGTACACGCGCGTCAATCTGTGCCTCAACATCCACCGTTGCCTTGCGCGACTTTGCACGCTCAGTTTCTAGAGACTGCACCACGTCGTCTAATTTCGCCTGCAGCTGTGCGGTGCGCTCCTTCCACTCTTCCTGTGCTGCACCAGCTCGCTTGAGCTGGCCTTGTACGGTACTCGCGTCTTCCTCAATTTGCTTCATGCGCGACGCTTGCTCTCTTAGTCGTGTTTTGAGAACCGCTTCCGCTTGTTCGAGGCGATCGCGTTCATCCTCAGCAGCCGCCACGCGGGCAAGTAGATTTTCTTCGATGCGCGACCAATTCTGCACGGCAATACTGTGCTGCGTTTGTAGATTCTCCATCTGCCGAAGCAATTTTGTCTGCGCATGCTCAGCAACACCAGCACTAGACTCTTCGACTTGGGCGAGGAGTGATTCGACTTGGCTCTCAAGACGAAAGACTTCCGACTTGCGCTCTGACTCTACTTGCTTCATGCGTTCTTCTAGGCGATCGTACTTTGCTTGGAGTGCAGCAAGCTCTGCGTCTTGTTCGTCGGCTTGTTCTTTCGCTTCAGTGAGGAGGACACCCACACGTTTTTGCAACGCATCGGTCTTGCTCTTTTCCGCTTGCAGGTGTTGTGCAATACTCGCATTTGCGACATTCAATGCATGTTCATCAGCCAATTGTCGCTTGAGTTCGCCAATTTGCGTAACGTGTGCGGTCTTCAATTTACGCAAGGCGTCCGCTTCGGTCTCCAAGGCAGACAACTGACGAATCTTGTCGGCTTGGCGTTTAGCGACTTCACCAATTGTTTTGTGGTCTTGCTTCCACTTGGCCACATCGCCTTCTGCCTTTTCCACTGCTTTCAGGGACACGGCAATGAGTTTTTCGAGTTCCTGCATGCGTGCACGGAGCTTACGAATGGTTTCTTGATGCTGCCCCTCTCGTTTTGCCAAGAGATCTCCTTCCTGCACGAGTAGGGCGATCTTTTCTTCTCGCTCTGCAAGTTTTCGTTGAATGGCAGAGGTGTCTCCTGCACTCAGCACGGATCTCGATGCTTGGAGCTCTTCCGCTGTGTAGTAGCGTAGTTTTGCTTCAAGCGCAGAGACCCGTTCAGCTGCTTGTGTGACTTCTTGGACACGCCGCGCTTCATTCGCTTGTAGCTCTGATATGGAGAACGATGCTATGCCAAGGTCTGTCGAGGGCCGTGTGGAATCAAGAGACGCACGCGCAGAGGAAGGAGCGTCTCTGGTCGAGTGCAGGGATATTCGTTCCTGTGGTTCTTTCTCTGTTTGCGGTGCCGCATCTACTGTATCTGGACGATTTGTAGGGAAGATGGGAGATTGCTGGTTCTCCGTCAATGCAACCTCCTCTTTAACTGTAGCGGAGTCTTCAGTCTCTGTGGCAGCAATAAGCGCGGCTTGTTGAGGAACAGGCGTTGCAATGGGAACAGGAGATCCTGTCTTGGAAGAAGCAGCAGCGCGTGCCAGTCTTTCTTGTAGGGATAACCTCCCGCCTGTGCTGGATAAACCCGTCTCTCCTTTACCCACAGCAGGGCTTGACGGTGCTGTTGCAAGGACTGTGGATGGGCCAGGCGACTGCGCCGCAGCGGGTCCACCGTCTTGTTTCTCCTTTTGATCATCTAGGACGCGGTCGAGGAACGTTTCTGCTTTATTGAGGAAGTTCCAACCTGACATGGGTGTTGTCTTGTCCTTGCCCCTTGTTCGCCTTGTTGATGCTAGCTCGGCCGCTGCATGCCCGTCCTTCCTTCTGCGTGCCCAAGATGACTCTGCTGGTTGCGGTGTTTTGTGCGGTTTGATTGAGGTCGCGCCAAGATTTGGAAATTGTGTATTGCTAAAGTAATTGTCTAGAGTAGTTGTCTAGAACATAGCAAGAGGCCTCATTATAATGTCGATACGTACGGCAGCTAAAGACAAAGCTTAAGAGCAGAAAGAAGTACTTTGTATGGTGCGGGAAATCTGAGATCTAGTCCATCAAGGCATCACCTCGTTTTTGGTCCAGGCTTCTCCTCCATCCTCTCGCATATTCAAAAATCGTCATTCAATAACGCTGAATATCGTGCTGCTGCTTAAAGTCCATGAGGCTTGGCTTCGGCGGGCACGGCAGATGACTTGGTGTACTTGATGGTTGCTGGCCTCACCACTTTGTGGTAGACGAGGACTGCGCCCTCAGTCTGTGGCATGACGAGCCAAAGGAGGAAGACGGTCTTGAGCAGAAAGTAGAAGGGAACCCAGTAGAGGATCGTGTTGGACCAGTACTCGACAACAGTCAACATACCATAGACGACCCAGTAGGTGAGCATCTTGGTATCGTCCTTACCACCGGCTGACTCAATAGCAAGCAGAGAGTAGTAGGTAGGGAGGGCGACGCCTGCGAGGTTGGAGAGGAGCTGACCACCCCAGTTCATGCTAATGAATGAGCCAATTTTCCTTTTTCAATCTCAAAGGACAGAATGAGCTTACAAGACAAAGAAGACATAGACGGCCGCTGCTGCGCCCACGGCATAGACCTTGGGGATGCCTGCTTGCTGTTCAAGGCTGAATTTGATTAGTTGAAATTTGATATATATACAGTGTCCGTACCGGTTGAGCTGGGGGAAGGACGAGAGGTGCTTGTCGAGTGCACTGACTTGGTGGGTGAACTTTTCCTGGAAGGACATGATGGATGCTTGGGAGGGGTTGGATGGGGAGTGTCTGTGGTGAAGAGTCTCGCGATCTGGGCAATGACGAAGGGGACGCCCATGCGCATGTGACAAAGCGTGACTGCGCAGGGGGAAGGGCCATCTGCAGCGGGCGACAAGGCGATGCAGCAGGAGGGGAGAGGAGGCGAAGGGCCTGTGCTGGCTTGCTCTGTCTGTCCTGTCTGCTGCTCTTTGTTCTCTTTCGTGTAGGCGTGACTGCTCTCTGCATCAGATTAGATCCATCCAGACCGCGGCGACGACGACAAACGCAAAGCTCAAGAGACAGGGCCGTCTTCCTGGTGCTAGTGCTGTCCTGCCACTGTCTGCTGCTGCTACTACTGCTCATAGTCCCTCTCTCATCTGTATAGCTAGTACCAGAGCCCACCTCTGCCGCTCTGACTCTCGGCCCATCCGCGTCTCATACACTTTTCAAGCTCAAGGAAACATCAGAAAAGATGCTCAAGGGCCTTCTTCGCGCTTCACCAACAGCCAGAGCAGGCATGGTCCGCATCTCCCAGCACCAACGCTCCATAGCTTCCCTCAATGCTGCAAGTCTCACCACAGAGCTCTCAAAATCTCCAAAGGAGAAAGTCGACAAGACAACCCTCAAGTTTGGGCATACCTTCACCGACCACATGCTGTCGTGTGAGTGGGATGCCGCAACAGGCTGGTCTGCACCGCGCATCACACCCTACCAAAACTTATCGCTGGACCCTGCTACCTGTGTCTTTCACTATGGCTTTGAATGCTTTGAAGGCATGAAGGCCTACAAGGACAAAGCCGGCAAAGTGCGGCTCTTCCGTCCAGAGATGAATATGGCGCGTCTACGCCGGTCAGGCGCACGCATCGCTTTGCCTGATTTCGAGGGCGATCAACTGATTGCTGCCATCAAGGAGTTCCTCAAGGTCGACCGCGACTGGATCCCAGAGGGACAAGGCTACTCCCTGTACATTCGCCCGACCTTCATTGGTACGCAAAAGACACTCGGCATTGGCCCAGTTGGCTCTGCTATGATTTTCGTCATTGCATCGCCCGTCGGGCCCTACTATCCGTCCGGCTTCAAGGCTATTTCCTTGTGGGCAACCAGTGACCAAGTGCGTGCGTGGCCCGGTGGTTTTGGTGATGCAAAGCTGGGTGCCAACTACGCACCGGGCGTGACGGCCCAAGCAGCCGTCGCTGCACGCGGGTATGAGCAAAATCTGTGGCTGAACGGCACTGAGCACAATGTCGGTGAAGTCGGTACATCCAACTTGTTCATTGTATGGAAGAATGAACAAGGCGACAAGGAAATCATCACTGCACCGCTCGACGGAACTATCCTTGCTGGTGTCACGCGCGACTCCATCTTGGCGCTTGCTCGGGAACGGCTGCCTGAGTACAAAGTCACGGAAGCACTATTTACCATGCCGCAGGTGATGCAGGCGGCGAAGGAAGGAAGACTCATGGAGGCCTTTGGCGCAGGAACAGCCGTGGTGACGGCCCCAGTCAAGAGGATCCATTACATGGGTACGGACATCGATGTGCCGTTGCAGGAAGGCAAGGAAGCCGGTCCGATTGCTGAACAGATGCTGGGATGGATCACTGGGATTCAGTATGGCGATGAGCCCGGTCACCCGTGGTCTGTGATTGTCGACTAGTCTATGCCTTCATATGTACCGCACAGTCTCGTCCGTATGTCCCAATCATCGCTGGTCATCGCCGGTCCTGCCCCTTGCTTCCCAAATTTGACGCGACACCACGACTCGAGACCTCCTCCCTCATGCGCTGCGTCGCGCAGCCAGGGTCAAGGCGGCGCACGGACAGAGCTTCGCCTTTCACTCTCCATCCTGCTGTCATAGACTCTGCTTTGGCAGCGTAACTCTTTATTCTTCTTTGTTCTCGCCCAGACCCAACATCACTATACACATGGCGGCACTTGGGACACCGGCCTTTTTGATACGCGACTTGGATAGACATCCGCATCTCCCAGACTCACCCATGCAGCGCGATGCCATCTCAAACCCAGTATCGCGCGTATCTCCAAAGCTGGACCCAGCACTACAAGAACTAGCGCGTCTACAACATGGACCGACGCTGCAACCACCTCCAACACCAGCGCCAACGCCTGAGCAGCATCGGAAAGTGGTGGGAGGTTTACAGGCACATGTAGCACAAGGCATGAGTCGGTCCGGGAGCGACTTGAGTTCCTATACCAGTACGAGTCTTGGTAGTATGTCGGAAAGTCCACCAGCAGGAACAGCCATGCTCTTTAAAAGTAGCAGTTTCACACTGCCTTCCTTGTTTAAATGGCGCAAGGCACTCTCACAAACGGAAGAAACACCCGTCACCACACCCACAACGGAAGCGGCCTTTCACTACTTTGCAGCGGGCGAGTCGCATCTCGATGAGCTACAGCGTGGTCTTGCAACAGAGCAACAGACCCTCGCGCAATCAACGGAGCAGCAACTACAAGAAGAACGCAGACGGCGACATCTCGCTGAAGATAGACTTGCCGCTGTTGAAGAGGAAGTCACGCGGCTGTGCACCGTGATGCTCCCTTCTGACTGTGGCGAGACTGGAGAAGCGTACTTTTCAAGTATCCTGGAAAGTGTTCGGCTTGCCATTGATGCGTATGAAGAAAGAACACGGCAACTGGCTGAGCAGGTCGAGGAAAAAACAACGGCCCTTGCACTGGAGCAACGGCGAAGATTGGATGTGGAGCTAGAAAATACCGCGCTACGGGAACAACTTCGAGAAGCAACAGCAGCACTCGAGTCGGATGTCCTAAAGCAAGAGAATGCAGCCTTGCGTACACAACTCGCCGCGCAAGCCCCAGCGGAAGATCTCATGCAGCGTGTGAGGGATACGGAAGCGCAACGGGATGCACTGCGTCAAGTCTCCCGATCATTAAGGCAACGCCTCACGCATGAAACGCGAAAGTATGAAGAAAAACTCATACAAGTGCATGCAAAGACACGCGTGCATGGCCGGCAGCTGAGTGGTGCGTCCTTGCGATCCTTGCCCCTGCCACCGACTGCCTTTTCTGCTTCTGGACGGAGTACCCCGTCCACGCCGGGACTGCCTGATGAAGATGCGACCGGGCGTTTGCCCCTCGAGCTTGAAGTCCATGCCTCCAGTCGTCATGCACTGTCAGTCAGCAGACCGAGAGCGTCCTTTGGCAAGCACAAACGTGGCGGAACAGGCAGCCTTGGAAGTGCAAGCAGTACGAATGAAAAGCAGGTGAGTGAGCTGGCAATAGGTCTAGGCCTCAGACCATAATGATACAGATTAGAATTTACGACGTTGCAGCGAGGGTGTCCATTGTAGAGGATGTGTATCTGGTGTTGCTGTGTCATCTTGCTTCCAGACTTTGATCGTCTTGTCCGCTTCACCAGTCACAAGTCGCAGACCTGTTCGATCAAACGCACTGCAGAAGAGACCATTTTCAGACTCGAGTGAGCCAGGCTGCACGGCACTGCGAGTGCTTTGAAAGCAATGACCAGACTTGTAATCGTAAAACCCAAGCGACCCATCATCAGACCCAGCAAACAAGACATTGTCTACATTGACGCTGGTGGTATTGACAATTCCACCGCCTGGCAGCTCTGAGCCTGGACCTTCCATGACGTTGAGAAGTTGCCCTGCAGGCAGTGTCCAGGTACGCATGCGATCCGTCCCACCAGAGACAAAACTGCGCTCCGTTAAACTGGCACTGATACTGCGAATGGAGCGTTTATGGTGCGTGAGTGTTTGCATACACTTACCTGCTGCCAAGTCCCACAACTTGACTGTATGGTCGAGTGAGCCTGTAATCACTTGTGGATCCACGGCACACGTTTGGACATCTGCGACCGTTGCTTTGTGGCCACCTAGGACATGCACAGATTCGCGCGTTCGCATATCCCAGCATCGAGCAACAGCATCTCTGCCGGATGTCACCAGGACGTCAATTGTTGGATGCAGCGATAAAGCGTATACGCCCGATAAATGTCCGTGGTAGTGACGAATGACCTTGTTGGATTCCAAATCCCAGCACTTGACTTGCTTGTCTTCGCCACAGCTAAACAAGTACGGATGCCGCGCACTCACGGCAACACCGCGCACCGTTGAGATATGACCCGTCAAGGAAAGACGGAGTGTGCCACTCGCGAGATCCCAAATCTTGATGGTGCGATCCGCTGAACCTGTCACAAAGAATTGGTTGAGTGGATCAAAGGAGACGCAACGCACCCAGCCTGCATGACCAGCAATGACGCGGGATAGTTTCCAGGGCGCATGCCACGTCGGTTTGAGTTGTTCGACGGCCGCTCGCCGCGCAAGTGCCGTTGTCTGTGATCCATTGCTCGTAGCAGCCGGTCTTCTGATTGCTAGTTGCTGAGAGAGTTCCTCTGCCTGCGTACGGGGTGCCACCTCCTCGATCAGCTTTTGTACGACTTCTGCACTCTTGCCTTCCACCTTGGCACGCTTTGCTGGTTGATTTGCTTGACTACCTTGTCGCGCACCCAATGCGGCAGGCAAAGAGCGCGTCTCGCCATACTCCGTGCGGATCTTATACGCAACGGCTTCTTTCCTCGCGTGTGCAAAAGCAGTCGCCGTTGCGGCATAGGTCGTGTGTGCAGGTAGTAACGCTGCATCCTCGATTGCATTATAGGGGATATCCTGGTCATTCCCAAAGAGGGCAGTTGTTAGAGCACGATGTGTCTCTGCGGCCATGCTCTTTAATGGCTACAGCAATGAGAACAGCCAGAAGTAGCTTCTCTTGTCTTTTGGTCTCTGGTCGTCTTGTCGCCTTTTCTTGATTTTTGGCGACGACGACCAGAGACAAGGCCAAGTAGCTCACCCCATACAGGATGGCAGCAGCACGGCAGGAAGCAGGCCAGCCAGGTGCTCAAATCGACTTGACGCGTCTCAGCATTGAACAGCTGCAAGAAGTCCGCAAACAGCTCGATGCAGAACTCGATCACCTGGCAACGAGTTTCGCTCAGTTGCGCAGTGCGCGTGGAAAGTTCCAGGGGTGTGCGGAGTCCGTCATGGAGAGCTTCGAGGTGGATGCAGAGGGCAAGCCGTTGGCTTCAACAAAGATGGTGAAGAAGGAGGTATTGGTGCCATTGACAAGTAGCTTGTATGTGCCTGGTCGGCTCCTTGCGACGCAGCAACGGAGAAGAGATGCCGATGGGTTAGACAGTGATGAGGAGGAGGATGAGGAGGAGGAAGCTGCACAAGTCACAGTGGATATCGGGACAGGCTACTACTTGAGTAAGTCACCGGCAGAGGCACTGGCATTCTATAAGGACAAGCGACAGGCCCTTGATCGCAACCTGCAAGAGCTCGAGGGCATCATTGGCAGCAAGGCACAGAACCTCAAAGTGGTCACGGAAGTCTATGCGGAAAAGATGCGACAAGCACAACAACGGCCGCAAGCTGAACAATGAGGGAAGACTTGAGGAGACGCTGCTGCATATATAGAGAAAAAGCAAAGTGATCAAAGTCATTCATCTTCATGAAGACCATTTATAGCGAACGATTGGCAGCCTCTTCCAGGGCACTATCCAACAACGTCATCCGTTTCTGGTGCATATCCAGCGTAGATTCAAAGTCCTGCACATGAAGTTGTGTCTTGCTCGCTGAACACATAGCTTTGGAGCGCATATCCGCACAGAGTTGGTCGAGATCAAATGACTCAAACTTCGGGTGCGAGACAATCTTGGTCCAAGCTTCCGGGCAAGTGAGCACACCGTCATTTTGCGCTGGCACCTCCTGGGCGGGGTTCATGTCAGGGAGGTCCCCGAGCCCATCAAACAAGTCTGCTGAACGGTTGACGTCGCCCGTTGCGCCAAACAAGAGTTCGTCATCAAACAAGTCGAGTGCATCAAAGGACTCCTCGCCACCGCGGTACGCCATAGCAGATGGTGCAAAGGAGTGCTTGTCGGAGGAAAAGAGCATCGGTTCTTCAGACGGTGCTTTTCCTTGTTGGCCTAGCTGCTGCCCATCAAAGAGTCCCAAATTCGCGTTTGTGACCAAATTGCCAAAGGACAATTCTGGCGATGCTGCCATCATTACGGGCAAGACGGCTTGCTCCCTCGGTGCCAATACGGGGTCTCTATTGAAATGTGGCATGGCGGCAGGATTGAAGAAGTCCGTTTCTGAGACAGTCTGTGGCGAGGTGCCTGTGCTGGAGACACCCGGTGAGAGACCTGGGCAATCACGGGGTGAATCGAGTGCTTGTGAGTTTGTGGATTCGCGCCTTGCATTGGAGCGAGAAGACGAGGAAGACGCTTCCGGGGAAGGGTAGGCTGCCATGTTGAACGTGAAGGGCCGTGACTTCACGGGGTCAAATGTTTGTAGCATGGGGGATGTCTCCACGGAATGATGGGATGCACCATCCTGCCTAAAGCGCTGCAGCTGCTGCTTCAGGTATGAGTTTTCTTGCTGCTGCGTGGAGGATGTCTGCTCCAGCTCTGCGATACGATCTTCGAGTTGCTTGACATGATTCTCCTTGCGCTCCCTGAAGGCACGCTGAGCAGCACGGTTTTGTGCTTTACGCTTGGTGGTTGGTTGATCCATGATGGGCTTCCTCCCTGGCTTCTTCTTTTCAGAAGCAGTCGCCGTACTGTCTGTTGTAGCGGCATCACCGAATGCGGCCCGTTTTGCTGCACGTTCAGCACCCTCGCCCGTAGGGTGCTGTGCGTGGTCATCACCGCTGCTACTCTCGTTGCCATTATTATTCTCCTGCTTCACATACCCTGTGCTGTATTGCTGCCCGTTGGCGGTTGTCTGTGGGAGGAGGTCCAAGCCAAAGGAAGCGGCTAGTTGCGCGTACTGGTAAGTGGCTGCATCGCTCATGGCGTTGGATAGATCAGAAGCAGCGCTTTCTTGACGCAAAGGAGCGGCAGTCGTTGACATTTGTAGAGAAGAGAGGCGCTCTTGGTATCGATAGTGGTTTGAATGGAGACCGAAACGAAGATCGATCGTGGCCTAGATCGTGGTAACTGTTGCGTGCGCTCGGGTCTCCTGAACGCTGCTTGCACTTGCGTATGCCTTAGCGTATCAGGGGCGTACGGCACGAGTGCGTCAAGTGCTCTCTCGTCTTTGGGTGTGTGGTTCAGGGGAGCGAAGGTGAAAGTCAATCGTCACAGACTTCACCAAGCGAGACGACGCACCCGACCACGTCTACTGTGCGTCACTCAAGGGGCCCAGACGCAAGAATTGAACAGCAGATAGGCTCTCTTCTTCTCTATCTACTACGGCATCTGCTTCCACTGACCGACTACTGCGCACGCCAGGATATGACTGCTCCGTTCCTGTCGCCTGCCAACTTTGATTTCTAATCGCCGCCAGCCAATCAGAGGGCCGCATTTTGGGCATGATCTGATATGGGGGACGCGTAGAGACGATGGAGAGTGCTGGGGAGAGGTAGAGTGCTAGAGAGGGTGCTAGAGAGTATAGGGTGAGAGGATAGGCTGAGAGGAAGAGAAGGCCGAGAGTGAAGAAGGGCCGGCAGCAGGAGCCTGTCCAGCAGGTCTTCTCTTTCGGACTTCAATACAAGCATGGACATAGACAGTCATTCATGGGAGCGGCATCACGCATGCACAGGAGGGAGAAGAAAGGAGGGGCTCTTGCGGACGATCATTTAGATACTCGCAATGCAAGAGTCAAGCTGCCGGTCAAGTCAAGTGCAAGTGAATGCACGAGAGAGAACCATGACCTGACGGCAGGGATGTCTGTGTCTTCCTGAGAAGACACTGACGAGGGCGCTATAGAGACGCTAGGAGTGCTGCTTTGGAATGGAAGATGCAATGAATGCTGAAGATGCACAGAGAGAGCAAAGACTTACTCAGTCTCAATCGCACCGCGCTCAGACACGTAGATACCGTCTGTTCAGTTAGCAATGCACAGTACAGTAGATTCAACTTACCGAGGAACTTTCGGATATCCTTGTTCTTTACAGCACATGATTGTTGGATCGATGCAGCCGACTGTGAGACATTCTCAAGGGAGTTTCCCTCAAGGACAATCTCATCCTTAACGTTCTTTGAGAAGTCCACGCTCACGCCCTCAAGCATCGGCACCTTGCGGATGACCTTTTCTCCCAAAAAGTTGCGAATCTCCACGACATTGTCCTCAACGACATTGACGTTGATGGGGAAATGGGCATAGACGTAACGCATCTTGTAACGGAAACCCTTGGTAACACCCGTAATCATGTTGTTGATGAGAGAACGGACGGTACGCAGACAGGCATTGCCCTTTCGGTCGCCGTGGTAGACCTTGAAGGAGATTTGCGTCTCCGAGACCTTGCGGATGATCATGGAGATGTGCTGCAAGTTCTTGTTGAGCTCGCCGCGCGGGCCCGTCACCTTGATGATGCGGGCCTTGATGTCGACGGTGACACCGGCAGGGATCTCGAGAGTCTCTTCTTGCTGGATAGAACGCATGGCTGCTGCTGGGTGTGGATTATCTGCTACCTGCTTCCTGATGCTTGTGGTCGTTGCTCTTTGCCGTGACTTTTTTGTTGATTCCTGTCGTGACTGCTCCGACCGTGGGAACTATTCCGATTTATTGACAAGAACTACTTCAGTATCGGTGGACGAGGTGTAGAACTGACTGGACAGCATGTCCACGCCCTTCATCAAACAGCTCGCGGCACATGAGCGCAAGACACGCGATGCAGCCGTCGCGAGTCTCACCCAGTACCTCACGGCAAACCGCGCCTTCACGGAGCTAGAACTCCTTAAACTATGGAAGGGCCTCTACTACTGCTTCTGGCACTCTGACCGGGTCCCCGTGCAGCAGCAGCTAGCTGCTCAGCTGGCGGGGATCGTTCAAGGTCTCAAGTACCAGAATATCTTGGTCTTTCTAAGTGCCTTTTGGAAGACCATGATGCGGGAGTGGCCCACACTCGATGCACTCCGTCTAGATAAATTCTATACCCTGCTCCGGCGCTTCATCGAGGCCGGATTCAAAAAGTGTGCGCAGCTTGCGTGGGAGCAACCCCTCACCGAGGGCTACATGGCCTTGTTGGAAGAAGGCCCACTCGCTGCAGCCGATCGCAAAGTGCCGTTAGGCATTCAATACCACATCATTGATATCTACCTCGAGGAACTAGACAAAATATTGCCTCCGGTGACCAAAGAGGGAAAAGAGGGAGACAAGGCGAAACGGGAAAAGGCAATGGCCGCTGTGCCGATCCAACTCCTCGCAAGGCCGATGGAGAAGATTATCCTCGCTTCACCGACAAAAACACTTCGCTTGCGTGTCCTCAAGTCTTTCTTCGATAATGAGCGCTTAGCAACCTTTGGGTATGAAGCACCAGGTGATTCAGACGATGACATGGATGCGCATCAACATGACGAGCACTGTGATCATAACAACACCAACAGCGACAATGACAGCGAGTCATCCTTCCACGGCTTCGATTAATCATGTACAAGCACTTGTAACAGCATCTAGCATAGCATAGCGTCCTGCATAATGTCCATCCTGTATGACTACCCCAAGCGCTCTTTGCTCTTGCTAATCAACTCACCCACACTCAGTGCAATACCCTGAGACTTGGCACGAATCCGAATATGTCCCTGAATCGGTTCATCGCCATGCTTCTCAATACTCAGGTTGGCGAGTGCATCTTCACCAAAGACACTCTTGGCATACAAGTTGACGCTCAAGAAACCACAGTCCCCTTCGAGGCCAGCCTCGGGTGTCAAACACGCCATGTGTGTCCGTTCCTGCAGGGCTTTCAAAAACTCTACCAGCGTGCCGTGTGCTTCCGTCATCGTGTTCTCCTTGATGGTCACCTTGTTTTCCCACTCAAACTCTGTCCACATGGTGCGGAAGGCTGCATCCGTGATGAACCCCGGTTGAATGTAATTCTTGACATCCGTCTTCATATCATTGAGAATAACCACCACGCTCTCCTTTGTCTTGGGGTCGTCATACACGCAATTTCCAAAGATGACACCCATATCAACAGAGGAGACTTTGATGGTGGATTGCACAGAGGCAAAGGCGTGCGCACCAAGACTTTGAGAGATGGGCCGCTCCACCACTTTGAGGTCGCCGAGCGTTGCAAACTCCACACTCAGATTCTGTAATGTCTCATCCGTTTGGTTGACTAGCAAGACATCCAGTACAATGTCAAACTGATGCACCGTAACGTACGCTTCGACATAGATCGGGTCAGAGTATCCCGTCAGCTGCACCACCTTGTTGAGCTTCGAACTGACATCCTCAAGCGCAATGTCCTGACCTGCAGCTTGCATAATGTCGGCATCCAATGCATCCAACGCAGCGCCACCTTTGTGTGCTAATTGTCGGAATTGTATCACATCGTCCGGCTGGACTGTATCCTTTGCCCGGTCCGCTTCAGTCCGTTTAGCACGTCGAGAATCTTCAACACCCACAATCGCGGTAAAGGCATCTTTCGAGTCTTGCAGGAACGCACCTTCAATCTCCTTTTCTTGCTGGAAATCAGTCAGTGACTTGAGGCACGCGAGAATACGATCCATCGAGTCCTCATCAATCGGTGATTTGGAGAATGGCGATTGACCCACACGAATAATGCTCGCCATGATGAGCATGGCTTCAGCGCGCAACGCATTCGTTCGCTCCTGGTCGGACGAGATTTCCGCATAGCGCATCACGAGTTTTGCTAGGGTAGCAGACAAGACGGCACCCAAAAAGTACTCGCCTTCCAACAGCAACTCTCGCATCGGTGGCTTGGCACTTGCCTTCACGGCCTCGAGTCTCGCATCCTTTGCGGCATCTGTCATGGCAGATTCAGTCGCATAGGTGCCATCCGCCAAGACACGGGGTTTGCTCGATGTACCCGTCACGAGGTCAGTCGATGCTTCTTCCGGTGCTCCTTGCTTATCGAGCAATCGTTGCTCAGCAGCCAACATGGGCACCTCACCAATACTCGCACGAATTTGTTTCCACGCAGCACGAATATCAGCCTCGGTGTCGCAATACTCGCCAATCACCCACAATGCCGCACGATATACACGAGCTGCTTTGAGTTCTGCGAGGGTGAGAAGGAGTCGCTCGATGATGGACTGCCGCAACTCTGGGAACTTCTGCACCACCTCCTTGATGAAGTTGATGATGTCGGTAGCCGTCACAACATTGACCTCCGAGATGAAATCCATGAGTAGGTACACCACCGAGGACGCGACTTTGGGGAATTTAATGGCACAGGTGTGAACTGCAGAGATAAGGAGTTGTCGATACTCGTCCTTCTTCTCATAAGCTTGCTCCATCGATCGCGTAAGTTCCTTCTTGAGCATTGCGACAACTTCCTCAACGTTGCGCGATGAGGTCATATCCATAGCAAGCGTCAAGGCCTTCCGCCGCACCTCGAGGTCTGGGGTTGACAAGACACGCAAGCACTCCATGACGAAGTCACCGAGTACACCCTCATTTTGTTTGCGAAGTGCATCGACCTTGTCCAGCATGATGAGTTTGGCATTGTTGTCAGACTCCTTGAGGATCAGCTCGATGAACTTAGAGGCAGAGGCTTGGATAGCAGCCGGATTGGTCGTCAAAGCAGTCAATGATGTAGCAGCCTCATACACAACCGTGCTGGTTTGCACCTCTAGAAGCTCAGAAACGAGTTTGAGATACTGACTCTTGCTTTCTGGATTGAGGCTCGCATCTTTGCGGATGAAATCAATGATCGCCAACTGCATCAGCTCATCCATGCTCAAGATACTGGCGTAATTGTCCACCACATACTCGGACGCCTTGTCGTGGTCCAGCAAGGTCAATGTAACAAACGCATTCCGCTTGCACGTCGCGTCGGATTCAGCCACCAAAAAGTTGAAGAGCAGTTCCGGTGCGTCTGGAATGAGGTGCTCTGAGTGCGAGTAGATAGAGTAGACTGCAAACACGGCATTCTTCCTGACATACGCTTGGCGATGTTCGAGATTTTGTCTGCAGGTGGGTACTAGCGGTTCTAGCAACTCTGGCTCTTTGAGCTTATTCAAGAAACGCGAGACAACACCCCGCACATACTCATTGGGATGCTGCAAGTCATTGCGGATGGCGTTGATGACAAGAATGTACTCTTGCTTGAGGTTACCATCTGGGTTGAGTTTTGGGCACACCTCCCAATACAAGTAGAGTAATTTTTTGAGGGCTTTGCTCTTGCATGGCATCACAAATCGAATGACGTGCATGAGGACACCAGGGAGCGATTCGCCGTTGTACATGAGTGTCAGGATGATCTTCATGGTGTCGACTTTGACTGCATCACTTTTGGATTCGAGTGCCGTCTTGAGCTGTTCGATGGACGGCGACTCTGCCGAAGCCGGCTGGGCAATCAGCGTCCAGGACGACATGTGTCTCTGCTCCTCTTGCTCTTTGTTGCTTCTGGTCTGTACGTGTTGTGCCGCAGCGTAGAGTCGCGACACGTCGTTGAAAGTGGGGTTAGTGTAGAGCAACCAGGTGCTACACTCAACCTACACAAGCTTCAGTACTCCTTCTGCTCCTGCTGCTGCTCAGCTCTCAATCTGCTTCTTGGACAACTCAGGCTTTGATATCAGAGCATCTGCTTAGCTGAAAATCTCTTGAATGTCAGACACAGCCAACGAAGCGTTCGAACAACCCTTCTACCTACGCTACTACGCTGGTCCGTGCTGCTCATTTCCTGCTACCGAAAGCTAACAGCAGGCCATCAAGGCCGTTTCGGACATGAGTTCCTAGAATTTGACTTTAAAGCGAATGGCGCTGCGCGTTATGCCAACAACAGCAACTATCGCTCAGACTCCCTCATCCGTAAAGAGATGTGCGTTTCGGCACTTGTCATTGGAGAGATCAAGCGTATTGTCAATGAATCAGAGATCCTCAAGGAAGATGATGCAAAATGGCCGGCAAGAAATAAAGACGGCAAGCAAGAACTTGAAATACGCATGGGCAACGAGCACATCTCCTTTGAGGTGGCCAAGATTGGTTCACTTGCAGATGTCCAGGAATCCGACGACCCTGAAGGCCTGCGTGTCTTTTACTACCTCGTGCAAGATCTCAAAGCACTATGCTTCAGTCTAATAGGCATGCATTTCAGAATAAAACCTGTCCACTGAGATATATCTATAAATCCCTAATCCACATTATGACAAGAATGCTGCCATTGGGAGTAGTACTCGCCATTTTTGGTGATGATACAGCCCAAGCCTGGATGCAACTCTGCCTGCAACGGCTCCCACGGCATGCTCTCGCCATCGATAGAGATGAAGCCTTGTTTGCCGTGTGGTGTGAGCCGAAAGCCACGTAATTTGGCATAGTAAGCATGCTTGCTGTCGTAGTGCTTTGCCGAGTCGACTGCAGAGACTGTTGAAAGGGCACTGAGGAATGGGAGATCCGACTCCATGCTAAACAAATCTATCGCGCCACTGTGCGGCCGTGCCGCAGGAAAGATGCATGCGGCAGATGACATGTAGGGCATCAGTGCAGCGTAGAAGCATCCCATTTTCGGGTGCTCCTTTGTCAACCAAGACGCTGGTATAGGATCGTTGATGGTGCCATGTTTGAGTGGCGGCAGGCCCTTCACATCATTATCTGCTTGCTGATGCATGTCCCGCCTTGTATCATACTCTTGTCGAATAACTTTCTTGTCCTCTTGCACAATATCCAGCGAGATTGTGCAAGGATAGGCTGTGCGGGTCATGATGCGTTGCAAAACGCCAACAGTGAAACGTGCTTCACCCATCCAGCGCATGTGTTCCGTACCCAAGTCTCCATCGGCAATGACACCGAAGGACACTGAGAAGTATGAGAGAAATCGCCGTTGCCCCTGCGTGATACTCATCAAGTCGATGGGTGTCTCAACGCCCTTGACTACGGCAAGGGCACACTCCACAATGTTGTGCGTATCGTAAATAGACTTGGAAGACCCATTGCCACTGCCGGCTGGTAAAAATGCGATGGGCAGCTTGAGCGCTCGATTCGCATCTGGCCGGGAGGCGAGGCCGTTGAATACTTCATGCGGCAGACCATCTCCAGAAATACACATGAGCACATCGTACTGCTCGACGTCGAGTGCCGCAGCAATTTCATGGGCATGATTGCGATGTGTCGTCTCTTGCAAGTCAATCTTGTACTGAGCAGCCTCGAAGATGGGCTTGGCAAAGTCTTGCCATAGCGAGCGTGCTTTGCGTGTACCGCCAAATGGATTGAGCAGAACTTTGATTCGCTTCCTTGGCTGCGCCTTGCGATACGCAGCACGCCAAGCTTCCTCCGTGAAGGCATCTACTGCATGTTCCGGCAATTCCTCCACGACCAATCGCTTCACCTTTTTCTTTGCATGCCGAACATAGGATATCGTGAGCCGAGCATCCTTATACTCAAGGCCCAAGACATCATACAACGAGATGATGCGTTCCTTGAAAGGCTTCGCTACAGAACAGCAATTCCTCAAGAGTCCATCCAAGCTGACGCGCGCATGATGGCCGTCCCGCACGGGTGGGTCGTCTGCGCGGTATATCTTGAGATCATCATTAGAGATGCTGATGTGTACCTGCTGTGCATTCGCAATGGACATGTCTGCCCGCTCAGACTGTCCAGCGATCCGGGGAGAGAGGTCTTGTGTTGTGGTTCCTCGAGATGCTGCTCAGATTGATCTGCTGCTGCCCAAACTCAACGGCGACGACAAACTCGAGACGGCGTCGTCTACTGGCAGACTACCTTTGTGCTACATTAAAGTTGATTTCTGCAACAGCACAAGCTCTGCATCGCCAGTCCACACGAAGACTGTACTTGTGCCAGACGCAGCTGGGCTCAGCGTGAATGAAACCAGAGGCAACTTCATAGGCTCTTGAAATTAGACGCCTCTCCCCTTTGTGAAACCTATGAGGAGACAATCAAAGTGACAGGAGTGGTTCATGATCGCAAGACGGGATTTCTCTCGCTGAAAGTAAAGCACAGCATCGTCATAACCTATAAAATCCACTCTAGCGCATCTAAATAAGCAAAACTGCTGCAGCAGCAATGGCAGCAACACCACCAAGGATTTTCTTCAACGATACACTGTTTGCCCCAGAAGCAGAGGCAATCACAGTTGCACGTGACGATGCAGCAGCTGTTCCTGAAGCAGCTTTCAACGTCGTGGCTGAACCGCCTGCGACGCTCGCTGAGCCAGACATGCCAGAAGCACGAGCACTGCCCTGAGGCGTGGGTGGTCGTGGCATCATGGATCCAGCGGCAGCGGGTGGCCGTGGCATTATTGAGCCGGAAGCACGAGCTGGTGATACCATGCTGGCACCAGATGGCATGGGCATGGGCATCGTACCTGTCATCACAAGCCCAGCTGGACCACCACTAGCAGCGGAAGCATCGCCCATGGCAGGAACGGGCACACCGCTACCTGCTGCAGGTCCACCCATAGCGGGAGGTACAGCGGAAGATGGAGCTTGACGCTTGATCAATGGTCCATCGCTAGCAACAACAGGTGCAACAAGGCCTGTGGGTCGAGGTGGTGGTGCTTGGCCATCAGCAGAGGGACCACGACCAGAAGGTCTCGGTGGTCGACCACCACTGTGCAAAGGACCAGGACGCACAGCAGAAGGACCTGCAGGTGTGAATGACAGACATTTTGCAAAGTCGAGTGCTGTGTGCGATGGTTTTGGACCGCGCGTATTGTAGTTGTTGGGAGGGCCTCGCGGGCCAGGACCACGGATACCGTCAATACCTGGAGGTCCTCCAGGCATATTTGCGAGAGGTGCTGGTGGACAGGCAGGTGCGGAAGGCATAGCGGAAGGTGCGAGTGCAGTAATCATTGTCTAGTAAGCAGAATGATGTGGATGGATCTTATCCATATTGTGCGCGACCAAGCGATCTTAAGTACTTGCTGGGTGACTCGAGAATAGACCGTTGGACCGATTGTGGCACTTGGCAAAGCTTACTTCCCAAGACGGACAAGCTAGTGATGGAGCCATAAAATAGAGAGAAATGAGCTTGGCAGTTCTGCAGGGCGCCACGCTTACGGTGCCTTTCCTAGGTCTGAAGCATCCTGGCCGGGGTCTTAGGCTAAATCGTCTTGGCAGGCCAAAGAAGGGCGACGTCAGCTGGAAGTGCCTTGGAGGTCTGTGAGCAATAGATGCCGAGTGTGAATCAGAGCGGTGCATTTTGTGAATGATACAAACGATGCCCTGTGGTGTTCCCGCTGCATACGGTCAAGGGCTCATCGTGCCGAAATAAACATCTGTCATAGCCAAGCGTATAGATGCAGGTGTGACAGGCTCCAGCAGCTGTCAAGGTACGGAGATCTACTCGGCATGGGCGCCACAGCCGTACTTTAGGTTATAACAGGCATAAACAAGAGATTGGTATTGAGCTGCCGCGACTTCCGAGGAGAGCATAGAGCCTTCGTGACCAGTCAGAGGCCTAGAGCAAGCAGTATGCAAAGATGCTGTCTTCAGTTGTGCGTCTTGGCCTTTTTGCGCAGTCTGAAGCCAAGACAATCACACGATCAGATGGGCCTAATATCAACGGGGCACAATTGGGTTCTACTGCAAGCAAAAACTCTGGAAGTGTAACAAGCATTCTTAAGCTTCCTCCTCGTACGCCTCCTCCTCCTCGAGGTCATCAGCGCTCGCTTCCTGGTACTGCATGTACTCGCTCACCAGATCGTTCATGTTGGATTCTGCCTCGGTGAACTCCATCTCGTCCATACCCTCACCTGTGTACCAATGCAAAAAGGCCTTTCGCCTAAACATGGCTGAGAACTGATCGCCCACACGCTTGAAGAGCTCCTGGATCGATGTCGAGTTACCAATAAACGTAGACGACATCTTGAGTCCCTGTGGTGGCACAGAGCACAGTGCCGTCTGGACATTGTTGGGGATCCACTCCACAAAGTAGGCGGAATTCTTGATTTGCACAGACCGCATCTGTTCCTCAACTTCCTTCATACTCACGGCACCACGGAAGTACGTAGCGACCGTCAAGTAACGTCCATGACGTGGGTCCGACGCAGCCATCATGTTTTTCGGGTCAAACATTTGCTGCGTGAGTTCAGGAACGGACAGGTGCCTGAAGGAGTGCGAACCGCGCGAGGTCAAGGGTGCGAAACCCACCATGAAGAAGTGGAGACGAGGGAAGGGCACCATGTTGACGGCGAGCTTACGCAAGTCCGAGTTGAGCTGGCCGGGGAAACGCAGGCATGTGGTAATACCCGACATGACGGACGACACGAGGTGGTTGAGGTCGCCGTATGCTGGGTTGGAGAGCTTGAGTGTACGCATGCAAATATCGTACAACGCCTCATTGTCAATGCAGAAGGTCTGGTCCGAGTTCTCCACGAGCTGGTGAATGGACAGGGTGGCATTGTACGGCTCCACTACCGTGTCGGAGACCTTAGGAGACGGCACGACGGAGAACGTGGCCATCATTCGGTCTGGGTACTCTTCACGGATCTTGGAGATGAGGAGGGTTCCCATACCAGCTCCCGTACCACCACCGAGGGAGTGTGTGATTTGGAAACCTTGCAGGCAGTCGCAGCCCTCGGCCTCACGACGAACGACATCGAGCACAGAGTCAACGAGCTCGGCACCTTCTGTGTAGTGTCCTTTTGCCCAGTTGTTGCCGGCACCGCTTTGGCCAAAGACAAAGTTGTCTGGAGGTTAGCGAGCTTTTGAAGAGCAGGATAGGCGGACCTGGTCGGAAAAGGTTGCCGAATGGTCCGGCGCGAACAGCATCCATGGTTCCGGGCTCGAGATCAATCAACACAGCACGCGGGACATGCTTGTTGGAGGAGGTCTGTTTCGTGTTAGCGTTTTTAGGGCAACAAAAAAAGAAGTACCTCGTTGAAGTAGACATTCATGCGCTCGAGCTGGATGTCAGAGTCACCGCAGTAGACACCGTTGCCATCGAGACCGTGCTCGCCTAGATGAGAGGTCAGCCTGTTGCTTTCTTGGAGAAAACGCGCTTTGCAGTCCACGGATATGGCTGAGCAATGGACGCGTCAAGACGTGATTTTACCTGAGATGGTGGACCAGAAGGCACCTCCGATCTAAAAAGGGTCTGTTAGAAGTGTGCTGGGGGTGCAGGTGGACGCCAATGGAGGGGGCATCTGCGTGTTGCATACCTGGTTACCGCATTCTGGAAGGTGTTAGCATGTGTTACGCGAATTCCAAGCGAGCTTGGGTGATGAGCATACGTCCTGTTTGGAGATGAACGATTTCTCTCATTGCTGGTTGAGTGGATGGGTTGCTGTGTGTATGGGTTCTCCTGCTTGCTGCTGTTGGCCTCTTGCTGTGGGTCTCTTCTCTGCGGCTGCTGTTGTTGTCAACTCGGGACCGCAACCGGCTGACACAAAATCAGAAACAGAGACAAGATACATCAGCACAGACAGGCATGGAGCACTGGAGCAGGGGACGGCACGGTCAGGCTGCGCAGGCTGCTACGACTCCTTTGTCGGGCTGCTTCACTTGCAGATAAGTAGCTGATTATGTAAGCAGGAACGCGAAATACAGGCACGTGTCTGAGTCTGTTGTGCTACGGAGATGTCGAACTGGCACGAACGGGCACGCACTGGCTTCGTCTGACGAGTACTGCAGTGAAGTGCACTGACGCTGGTCCTCTTTACTTCTGTTAGCATGACGCCTGTACTGAAGCCTGAAGGCGGTGTGCAGCTGGGTGGGTGAGTGCTGCCCCTGGCTTGGACTCCCTTGCTTCACACCCGCTACTCTCCACGGAGACTCTTCCTCTGTCCCTACTCTGGACTCGATACAGTGCTAGTGCAGTCTCAAGGACCATGCCATAGCTGAACAGCAGATAGAGATCGGGCAGGACACTGCACAGGACATGCGTGTGCTGCTGAGGGACCCAGCTCTGTGCACTGACACCGCATCCCTTGCACATCCCCTTGCATCGAGTCGCGCCTCTCCATAGCAGTTGCACAGACTTGCACACGGACACACACTCGCTGTCTCTTGAACCAGCGCACATCCACTCTCTCTCTCCCCTCAACACTCACACACTCTCTGTCTCTCACAGCATCTTCGCAGCATGCATCTGCCTTCTCTACTCACTTCTTTCGCTGCACTTGCCTGCCTTACTCTCGCTGCACCACGACCGCATACCCAGCAGGAAGTCCACACACACAAACGTCGCCAGCTCTTCCTCTCAGACATCCAAAAACTCTACCAGGACGCTATCCTCTCGCAGCTTGCCTCCACAACCACAAATACTTCTCAACCAGGTGCTACCCCTGCTAGCGCACTCCTCGCGCTCGCACGTGCAGAAACAAGTGCACTACCCACACAAGTCCCTGTTGCCGCTGCACACAGAACGCCTGAACGTCTGGAGTCTGCTGGACTCGGTACTCAAGCGGAAGCGCAGACATCCACACAGCAGTATGGCAGAGTGGTGACCATACTCACAGTCTTGTCCTGCGTCTTGCTGGTCATCTTGCTCTCGTGCATCACTGCTCTTGTCTTGCTCTATCGACGCTATACTGCATTGGTTGCATCCACGGCAGACCAGACGACGGGCACCCATCCTGCTCTTGCACCTCCTAAGAATGAGGAAAAAGATGCACTGACGCGCTACAAGGCCTTTTGGGAGCAAAAGAGACGCAGTGCAATGAGTTTCGTGAGTGAAGATGCAAGTAGCAAGGAAGCAGCAGCAGCAGCACGACGCGGCAGTAGTGATTCGCAAGCGTCTTCACCGACGGCTGGACCGTTGCCGGCGTATGCTGTCTCTGAGCCTGTCGCTATTGAATTCCCGGAAATTCAGGTCGACGACGAGCGATTGGCGCCGAGTGCTCCTCGTTACTGAGCATCACCGTCTTCCCGTTCCTCTTGTAGCTCTTCTCATGACTTATTCCTCTGGCTTGTTCTGTTCCTGAAACCTGAAAATTTGCTGACCTCATTCGTCCCGATCACCACCACACACGCCGCATGGACGCTTGATGCATGATGCTGAACAGTCGCACAACAACGGCCTTGACTCGACCTTGCCGCTCTCTCTGCCCCTTGCGCCCAATGACCCCGTCTTGCCCAAAAAACGAGGCGGCCCCGTCCATTTGCTGGCAGGGTCAGCAGGGGGCTTGATTAGTGCGGCGCTGTTACAACCGTTTGATGTATTGAAGACGCGCGTTCAGCAGGGAAGTCATGGATCACTCCTCAGTGTCATACGCGGTACCCTGGCCGGTTCCAGTGGCCCGTCACAAGGGAACGATTCGCTGCGTGGCCTGCAAAATCTTTGGCGGGGAACATTACCCAGTGTGTTGCGATCAAGTGTCGGATCTGGGTTATACTTCTTCACCTTGAATGAAATGCGTAGTCGCTTACCGCGCTCTTCGCAAGGCCATCTCTCCTCACAAGCGAATTTGCTCACAGGCGCCTTTGCCCGCGCATCCGTTGGCTTCATCATGATGCCCGTCACAGTGATTAAGGTTCGGTTTGAGAGTAGTCTCTATCGTTATCACTCCATTCGTCATGCTGCCTTTGCCATTGCAAAAGAGAATGGGTTTCGTGGCTTCTTTTATGGCTCAGCGGCGACGGCGTTGCGTGATGCACCGCATGCAGGATTGTATGTATCAATTTACGAATGGAGCAAGAAGCGTCTTACCGTTCTCTCTGGGAAATCCCAAAACAATGGTGACGGTGCATGGATGGTCAATTTTGCGAGTGGCTTGGTGGCAGGCTTTGCAGCGACCCTCCTCACCAACCCGTTTGATGTGGTTCGAACACGCGCACAGCTTGAACCCACCAAGTATCCCTCATTTTGGAAAGCGGCCGTGCGTCTTGCACGCGAAGATGGGATGCGTTGCTTTTTGGATGGTGTTGGACTTCGCATTGCACGGAAGAGTGTGAGTAGTGCATTTACATGGACGTTGTACGAGTTGATTTTAGCAAAAGCATAAACGACTAGCACTTACTCCTCCGTGGGTGTCCAGTTGATGGGGAACAAGACAAACGGCCGGTACTCGCCCTCTAAGCCCAAACTACCTTCCACAGCATTGACACTCTCCTCCAACCCCTCTTGTCCACCACGCGTCTTGTCGCCCTTTTCCTTCTTTTGCTTCTTCTTCTGCAGGCTTGTCGGTTGCAGGTAAGCATACTTGTCGTCCAGTGCCTTCAGCACAGCCTTGTCTTGCTTTTTGAATGGACGAATCAGTACACAGCAGAAGCGCGCAGGGAGACCATAACGCAAGACAGACTCGACATAGACACGCAAGGCTTTGAGGTGCACCCACGCCATGAATGTATCCCCAAAGGCCGCACGAGCAAGTCGTAGCACATCTCCCCATAGTTTACGTTCCTTGACTTTTGCCTCAGCAAGTTCTTCCTTTGAACGTGCCTGTTCCTCCTTGTCGTAGGTAAAGTCGCGCGGAAGGAACTTGAGTTCGCGTGCTTTGTGTGCAAACTCTTGTGCATGCTTCTTAAAGACGACGACATTGTACAGTGCGAATTCCTCATCCTGCGAGATCTTTTGTGAGGATCGCGGAACGACCATGGGCGTCAACGTCTCATACGCCTTCTCCCAGTCCTTTTGGTTGTTCTTCGGGACGGCGAAGAATAAAGTAACGAGGTACTCACTCCCAATCAGGACATGCTCTTTCCGCACAATATCAGCGAGTGCGCGCGTCGACAAGTTGCCTGTTTGTCGGCGCGTGAATTGCGTGAGTTGTGACTTGACGGCATTATACTCGCTGAACTTTGTCCGTACATCCTGTTCTGAGGCTGCTGCATCCTTTGCCAGCATCTGCATGAGCTCGGCAATGCTCCGGTCACTGCGGTACTTGCTTGTATTCCATTGAAATGCCGAAAGATACTCCTCCGCTGCTCTATCCCCCACAACCTCTTGCTCTGCCATTTTGCGACGATCGCCTTGTAGAATCTGTTTGAGGATATCGGCGACCTTGTAGACATAGCCCTCGCAGGTGGTATCAAGGCGCGCTAGTTCTTCTGCATTGGACACCAGCGCGTCGAGTGTGCCAATCTAGACGTACGTGTTAGCATTCAGGAGTCTTTGCACATGTTGAGCAGATACCTTGAGGTCAGGGATGGGGAAGCGACTGAGATCTGCCATATCCTGCGTCACAACCGCCTGTATATCTGCATACGCTGCATCGGGCGGTGTATTTTCTGCTGGTGGCGGTACGGCGACCAACTGGTATCCTAGCTTCGACATCTAGCTCCTTCCAGTCTATCTACACTGTTTCCTAGCTCCAGGCTCCGTCTCTAGCGTGCAAGTTGTCGTGCAAGTCGATGATGAGCGTTGACGTTGGACGCCCACACGTGCAGCGACGAGAACTCAAGCGAGAGATATTGACCAGGAGCTGCCGGACTCACCCAAAGAGAAGGCATGGTCGCAGCAGGCGGGTTCAGCATGCGGCCATCACGGCTCAGAGAGGTGCTCACCCAGGAGCCAGAGACTGCGTCAGCGGACACGCAGGCAGCTCGTCAGGAAGTCGACGACAGCATGCAGGAAAATGCAGACCCCGTACGCGTCGTAGCGGCGGGACAGACCGTGTATGAGCTCGGTAGTGAGGTGCTCTACTTTGCAGATGTCCTCGAACGCAATGCCGGCGGGGAGCTCTTTGGAGAACGCGGTCTACTGGCGCGTTACTACTCCATTGGTCAGGATAAGCTGGATGAGCTCGCTGAGCAAGAGCAAGAAGGCGCAGATACGACCTCCACGCACCTACGAGAACAGTGGGAGCTGGAGTGTCGAACTTGGGACCTCGTACAACGCCTGTACCTTGAGCGGACGCGCGAAATCGAGAGGCTTGAAGCACCCCATCCGTATGTCTCGAATCATGCGCTCGAATTGCTTTATTACAATAACGACCATACTGCTTCTGAGCAACGCATCGTCTTGGATTGGCTTAGAGATGGGAGCACGGCTGCAACAGAGTTTGAAGTGCGTGGTAATCGCTGGTTTCATACAAAAGAACACCTGCTCAATCGCAAGCGCATGGGAAAGCTCTCCCAGGATGATGGCACCGTGACCGAGTTGGATCCCGATGCGCCGTATCGACAGGGCAGAAAACTGGTACCTGAAGATGATGCGTTTGAGAGACGACTGCTTCGACAACTCTTCTACCTCGTTCGTGCAGGTGAATTTGAGGAAGCCGCAGAACTATGTAGAGACTCAGGCAATGCCTGGCGTGCTGCGAGTATGCAAGGCGGCGTGGAGTACCGCGATGCAGCCATCGACAGCCTCGATCTCGTCACAGAGACAGAGGGGAACCCGAATAAAGCCCTCTGGCGACGCATGTGTTTTGCCCTCTCTCAACAGCCCGGGATCAATGAGTATGAGCGTGCATTGTATGGTGCGCTATGTGGCGATTTGGCGAGTGTCTTGCCAGTCTGCAGTACTTGGGACGATGCACTCTGGGCGCACTACAATGCCCTGACGCAGTGTAAAGTCGAGGCACACCTCCGCACACTGGGTCGCGCCCAGTTTGAGGGGTCTTTCCAGATGTCTACGGCTGAACATCTCCTGCCGGGACATATCTTTGAGACGCTCGTTCGGTCACAGGAGCCCTCGATCGCTCAGCAAGCCATGCACCCCATGCGAGTGATTCAAGCGCGCCTTGTGACAAACCAAATTCCTGAATTACTTGAAGACATTCACCATCAACTGAAGCAAATGCAACAAGGCGGCAAAGCATCCGTTGCATCTGTACCGTATGTCATTCGCTTTGTGGCGCATCTCGTTCTGGCGTTGCGGCAGATGGGGGTTCACGTACCGCAGGAACCTGCCGATGCTGTTCTGCAGGCGTATGTTGAGCTGCTTGCGAGCGCCGATGCCCAATCGGCGGTGGCTTTGTATGCCGCACGACTGCCGGCTTCAATAGGCATTGAAGCAGCAGCACGCTACCTCGCGCATATCCAAGACGGGGAAGTGCGCAGGCAACAGGTGCTGAATGCAGAAAAGCATGGTCTTGATGTACGGCAACTGCTCTTGCGAACGGTTGAGCTGGTGTTTGAAACATCCTTGCCGGCGGCACTACCCTCTCTCACCCAAACAGGACAGATCCTGGACCCCGTCTCGGCTGAGGATGAGCGGTGTGTGCGCGCACTGGAGTGGCTGCCGATGGATACACGGCTGCAAGCAGAGTGCATGACGCTTGGTGCTGCGCTCTTCCGGAAACTCCTCTTGGCAGGACATGTGAGTGCAGCGAGGTTACTAGAACAGCGACTGCCAGATTCGACACTCGTTGCTGCAGAACTCATGGAGGATTCAAGTGATGCGCCCCACGTTGCCGACGACGTCACTATGCGGAGTGCCCTTGAGTATGTGGGTTACTGCAACCTGTGTCGTGGCCTCGCACGCTATGAGCAGTGGAAACAGCTGATTCGCAATCGACCTCTTGAAGTAGGCGGTCGGCGCGACCCTGTTGGACAGCGGCAGTGGTCTGCAGAGGTGGCGAGACAGCGACAAGAGTGTGTGTTGCTGCTGCGGGAGATCTTGGAAGGCAATTGGTGTGAGCCTGTGCAGCTCAGTGTGGATCCAAGTCAGGGTATGTCATTTTTGCTTCACGGTATTGTGGCTTGCTAAACTAACGACAGAATTGTACACGGAGATGAATCAGCTTCGGGCACTGTACCTGCCGCAGGTGGTGCTCAAACTGCACGGCGTGTACTGCGCACAGGAAGCGAGGGACATGGATGCAGCAATGGCCTTGGCGGTGCTGGTCTCTGAGCAGTTGACTGGGCCGATGCAGGCATCTGGCCTGTTGGAGAGCTATGTCATTGAGCTGGGCCGCGTGGGTGCGTACCTAGCATGAGTCGTTCTATCCATTTTACGGCAGCTATGCCTGCTGTCCCATCTGAAGCGCATGTGGCTGAGCTGCCAAGGATCGTGGCTGGTGTGGCCGTGCAGACGGGGTCAGATGAGGTCATCCGTCGTTGTTGTGTGTGTAGTACTGTTGCAGTGCGTGTAGAGTGTGCCAGAAGAGGGCGATGGGGCTCATCTGCTGTGCTGCTGTGATCCATGCGAGCCAGCCAGCCAGCCAGCGCACTTGGAAGTCGAGCGTGATGCCGTATTCGCCCCCGTCCTCCATCTGCCTGCACAGCCTCTTCTCTTTCCTTCTCGTCTGCTGCGTCTGAACTGCGCAACGGACGCAACAACACGAGAGACAGCAGGTGGCAGCACTGAGAGGCAGCACTGAGAGGCGAGCAGCGTACACACGCACCTACTTCATCCCTTCCTCTCTTCATCCACTCCTCTTCCTCCCCTCCCTCTTCCTTTCCTCTCTCTCCCTCTCCCCTACACAAAGCATAAAACCTCATCCCCCGCACGCCTAGCAGCGGCCATGGTCGACATCAAAATCGATACAAGCAACCTGGAGCAAGGCGCCCAGCAGAACAGCCAAGGGATAGACCTCGTCCCGCGCAGCCAGGCCAGTGAAATGACCTCCACCGCGGCAGGCAACACATCAGGCGATGCCAACAACACCAACTTGCTTGCCGTTCCTGGGAAAGCAACAGGACGGTCCGGTAGTGTCTCCAGTGCAGAGAGCACCTTGCCCTGGGATGATACCGGTGCGCGCGGTGAAGATCGCGAGACAGTCCTGGAATCAGCGCGCGAGGTGATGCACCAGCGCGATGGTGACGAGACGGGGCCTTTTGCCTTCACCAATACGCAGCTACAAGCGCTCATGGACCCCAAGAACCTAGAAGTCTTGCGGCAGATGGGCGGCATGGCTGGTCTTGTCAAGGGCCTCCAGTCGGATGTTCAAATGGGATTGTCTTGGGACGAAACAACCATCCCTGTGCCTGTCACCTTGCAGGATGCGCTCGCAGCTGGTCAATCGCCAAGCAAGGAGATGCCCAAGGTGCCCATCACAACAAGTGCGCCCACACCAGGCATCACCAAGAAACCAACACTAGGCATCAAAAAGACACTGACGACGCGCAGTACCATGAAGATGGATGAGAATAAAATGGAGGACCGCAAGCGTATCTACAGCACCAATACCCTCCCAGCTCGCAAGACAAAAAACATCTTCCAGCTCATGTGGATTGCGCTGCAGGACAAGGTCTTGATTTTGCTGTCCATTGCCGCTGTCATTTCGCTTGCTTTGGGTCTTTACGAGACTTTTGGTGAAGCACCCGACAGGGATGCCCAGGGTAATGAAATTCCCCAGCTCGACTGGGTAGAAGGTGTGGCGATCGTTGTTGCTATCGCCATTGTCACTATTGTCGGCTCAGCCAACGATTACCAAAAGGAACGTCAATTCGTCAAGCTCAACAAAAAGGTACCGTCTACTCAAATTTCCACATTCACTAACAAAACAGAAAGAAGACCGCAAAGTCACCGTCATTCGATCTGGTAAGATTGTCCGCATCTCCGTTTACGATGTTGTTGTTGGCGATGTCATGCAGTTCGAGCCAGGAGATGTCTTGCCTGTCGATGGTGTCTTGATCGCTGGTCACAATGTCAAGTGCGACGAATCTGCAGCAACAGGTGAGTCTGATACGCTCAAGAAAATACCTGGACAAGAGGCGCTCGACAGCACGGATGCTGGCGAAGCCTTCTCCAAGAAAGCCGACCCCTTCATGCTCTCTGGTGCAAAAGTCAGCGAGGGTGTCGGTACCTTCCTCGTTACATCCGTGGGTATTTACTCATTCAACGGTAAGACAATGATGGCCCTACAAACCGAGACTGAGGACACACCGCTCCAGCAGAAGCTCAACGTCGTGGCTACAACCATTGCCAAGCTCGGTGGTGCTGCTGCTCTGCTCCTGTTTGTTGTGTCCTTTATTGAGTACCTCGTTCGTCTGCGCAGCAACAATGGTACGCCCTCTCAAAAAGGACAGGAGTTCCTGGACCTCTTCATCATTGCCGTTACCGTCATTGTTGTTGCTATCCCAGAAGGTCTGCCACTCGCAGTGACCCTTGCACTTGCCTTTGCCACCACGCGCATGCTCAAGGACAACAATCTCGTACGTATCCTCAAGTCTTGCGAAACAATGGGCAATGCCACCACCATCTGTTCCGACAAGACGGGCACCCTCACGCAAAATAGCATGACTGTCGTCGCTGGTACACTCTCGCTCAATCACACCTTCACGCACTCTGTGGATGATGCGCCCGAACCCACAGGCGATTTATTGGCGGGTGAAAAGGCAGAGGCGGACGCGCAGCTTGCTATTCAAGCAGAGCGCGATGTAGCGCGTCATTTGGGTGGCAACTCGATGCCCATTACCAAATTCGCGACAAAGCTTGGTGCTGCTGTGAAGGATGTTTTGCTCAAGGGCATTGCCATCAATTCGACTGCCTTTGAAGGTGTGGATGAACATGGCAAGCAAGGTTTTGTTGGGTCCAAGACTGAAACAGCCTTGCTTGAATTTGCAAAGCTGCACCTCGGCATGGAGCCTGTGTCCACTGTTCGCGCCAACCACCCGACCGTCTATTTGATTCCCTTTAGCTCTGAGAAGAAGTGCATGGGTGCTGTGAGCAAGCTTGAGGATGGTACATTCCGTCTCTACTTGAAAGGCGCTTCAGAAATCATCCTTCGTTACTGTTCAGAAGTCATTCAAGATCCCTTCATTGATGACAGCAAGATCATCACGCAACCACTGCAGTCTGATGATCGCGAGAAGCTCGAAGGTACTATCAGCCGGTATGCCAACGAGTCATTGCGTACGATTGGAATGGGGTACAAGGATTTCGCACAGTGGCCACCTGCCGGTCTTCGCCCTTCAAGCGATGGCTCTCTCAATTTGGACGATCTCTTCACTGGTTTCACACTCATTGGTATTGTCGGTATCCAGGACCCCTTGCGACCTGGCGTCAAGCAGGCTGTGCTTGACTGCCAAGGTGCCGGTGTCGTTGTGCGTATGGTCACAGGTGACAATCTCATCACTGCGCGTGCGATTGCCACTGAATGCGGTATTTACAATGAAGCAGCCGGTGGTATCATTATGGAAGGTCCTCAGTTTAGGCGTCTCGGCCATACGGAAATGGATCACATCATTCCCAGGCTGCAGGTGCTTGCGCGTTCGTCCCCAGAAGACAAGCAGATTCTTGTGCGTCGACTCAAGCAGCTTGGTGAGACGGTTGCTGTTACAGGTGATGGAACCAACGATGGTCCGGCTCTCAAGATGGCAGATGTCGGTTTCTCTATGGGTATTGCCGGTACGGAAGTGGCCAAGGAGGCCTCTGCCATTATTCTCATGGACGACAACTTTTCCTCGATTGTCAAGGCGATGGCGTGGGGTCGTGCGGTCAATGATGCTGTCAAGAAGTTCTTGCAGTTCCAGATCACCGTCAACATCACGGCTGTTTTGCTCACCTTTATCTCCGTTGTCTCTGGCAGTGACTCGTCGTCCGTGCTGACGGCTGTGCAGCTGCTCTGGGTCAATTTGATCATGGACACGCTCGCTGCGTTGGCCCTTGCAACAGATCCGCCTACCGACTCTATCCTGAAGCGCAAGCCTGCCAAGAAGTCTGATAATCTCATTACGTTTGACATGTGGAAGATGATTATTGGTCAAGCGATCTACCAACTCACCATCACCCTCATTTTGTTCTACGCCGGAACGGGCATCTTCGGCTGGGATGAGAACCGGACGGACATTCAAGCCAGGCAAATCAACCAAACCGTTGTGTTCAATGCCTTTGTCTGGTGTCAAATCTTCAACCAGCTCAACAACAGGCGGCTGGACAACAAGCTGAATGTCTTTGAAGGTATCACTCGCAATTGGTTCTACTGGATCATCAACGTGGTTATGATTGGTGGTCAGGTCATGATTATCTTTGTGGGTGGACGCGCCTTTAGTGTTGTGCGCATCAGTGGTACAGACTGGGCCATCTCGATTGTCGTGGGCCTCATCTCGATTCCTGTGGCCATCATCATTCGTCTCATTCCCAACGATGCGATTCGGCCCTTCATCCCTGCCTTCATCCTCAACTGGGACAAACGTCGACCCATTGACATCTCAGACGAAGAGCGTGCAGAGTGGAACCCCGCCGTCAACCAGGTCCGTGACGAACTTGCCTTCATCCGCAATATCCGTTCAAGCAGACGTATCGGTAATTTGGGTATCCACGCAAAGAGAAAGCAAACGGCCAAGTACTTTGGAGGCAACAAGGACCAACACAAGCGTGCTGCCTCTGGTTCTGTGGCTGCTGCGTTGTTGCTGCCATCGTTTGTGGCGACTGGACCGGCTGGCTTTGGGCCGCCATCGTCGCCTGCGCCGAGCCAGAGCGGGTATGCTGGATCCACCAGGTCATCGACCAAGAAGTAAAGCGATTGCCAGTGACTATGTTCTATCTGAGGGGATTTAAAGCCAGTGTTGTGTTTTGTACGAGTAATTCTGCCCATCTATGCCCTCTCCATCCAATCCACCATTGTGACTGCGTCTTTCCCCATTTCCCCTTATTTCTGTGACTGCGCTTTTCTATCAACACGAAATTTGGCCCAGCGGCGACGAGGAAGCGGAAAGCATCGAGCAGGAAGGCCACGAAGTAACAAGCTCAGGAAGCAAGCAGCAGCAGCAGCAGCAGCAAAGGCGACAACACACATATACACAATGGCAGGAGCAAAGATCGCAGCGCACACACTTAGGTCGCAGAACAAGGCAGAGCTCATGAAGCAGCTCGAGGACCTCAAGCAAGAACTTGCTTCGCTCCGTGTCCAGAAGATTGCGGGCGGTGCATCTAGCAAGGTCACTAAGATTCACGATGTGCGCAAGAACATTGCCCGTGTCTTGACCGTCATCACAGCGAACCAGAGGCAAGCAGTGCGCGAGCAGTTCAAGGGCAAGAGGACACCCCTTGACTTGCGTGTCAAGCAGACCCGCGCCATCCGTCGTCAGCTCACCAAGTTTGAGGCGACCAAGATCACCGAGAAGCAGAGGAAGAAGCTCGTTCACTTCCCTCAGCGCAAGTTCGCGCTCAAGGCTTCCGCCTAAAGTGTTGGACAAGCCCTCTTTATGGCTGCACCTTTGTTGCATCTCCCTCTCTCACTACCCCTTCACGAAGCATCAATCTCATCACCTCATCACATGGTCTTTCATTGACAACATCACTTGTGTCAGCCGGAGACCAGAGCTCTACGCGTCTTGGTGGTTACTCACTACTTCCGTCCATCGTCACGCTCAGTCTCACACTTCCAACGGCTCTTATATAGCAGCTACATAATACTAGCTCCCGTTGACCAAAGACTCCGTTCCTGCGTCGTGATCCTGTCATCCTGTGACCTGCCTGACCTTGTATATCTAAATGCTGCTGAGCCGTCATCCACGACAAGACACTACAACCACGGCGGCGCGCGCGCCTGCAAGGCCGCCAGGAAGCGTTAGGTATCCTTTCGCATTGATACAAGAGCTCAAGAGGCCGTCATGCTCAAGGCCATCTCAGGTCTTACGGGTGCCTCTGGAATCAAGTCGCAGTATCTTATCGATGAGCAAGCACCAACATTCAGAGCGGGCGCCTGGCAGGTTCAGGATGCGACGCGCAAATCGACGGGACAGGTCGTTAGTGTGCTTACTTTTACAAAGACTTCGCTCGTTCAACCGCTGCCAAGAGCATCTAGCGGAGGTTCATCTCTCAAACAAGCGACAGAGCGTATTGTGCAGCAACTGAAAGCTGAAGTCGCATGTCTGGCGAGACTACGCCATCCCGCCCTTTTGGAAGTGGTTGAGCCTATTGAAGAGACGCGCGGGTCGCTCCTCTTTGTCACGGAACGCGTCTCAGGCTGTCTGGGCATGCAGGTCTACGAAGATGATGATGCCAGTTTCGGTAGCACTGGACGGCGGCATCGCGGGAGTGAATCGAGTCGCTTGGACGAGGTCGAGATTCAAAAAGGACTCTTACAGCTGACGATTGGCTTGGAGTTTTTACAATCTGTTGCTGGGATGGTTCATGGCAATTTGGTACCCGATGCTGTCTTCATCAATGCCAAAGGTGACTGGAAGCTGGGTGGCTTCAGCTTTGCCGTGGCAGTGAAGGATGCAGCAACATATGAGCCACCGGAGCAGGATACCCGCCTTCCAAAGACGGTACAGCGCAATCTCGACTATGCAGCGCCTGAATTCATCCTCGATGACCAAATTGATCCCCTCAATGACATGTTCTCGCTTGGCTGTCTCATCTGTGCTCTCGTGTCTACAAAGCGGCAGAGTATCATTCAAAGTCATCAAAACATTCATCAGTATCGCAAAGCGATAGAGCGGCTAAGTGTCGATGCACTCTCAGGTGTTCCGCCGTACCTGAAGCAGATTTTACCACAGCTTCTGACGAGACGGCCAGGCAACCGACTCTCTGCCAATGCTTTTCAGACATCCCCCTTTTTTGACAACATCCTCATGAAGTCGATTCGCTTCCTCGATGCTTTCCCAGAAAAGACTGCGTCTGAACGGCAGAGCTTCATGAAGGGCCTACAAGGCATCATTCCTCAATTTCCGCCTCGCGTCTTGACAAAGAAGATTTTGCCTGGTATCATGGATCAGTTCAAGGATGTCTCTTTGCTGCCACTCATTCTGCCCAACGTCTTCTTGATAGCCGAGGGCATGACGCCAAAAGTCTTTTCGGAAGCAGTGCTACCTCGTCTCAAACAGCTCTTCACCTTGTCGGACTCGCCAGGATCACTGAGCTTTCTGCTTGATAAAGTTCCATTCCTCAAGTCGAAAATCACTGCATACGAACTCAAGGAAGATGTCATGACGATTGTCTACACTGCCCTTGCGGGGGATGTTCAGTATTTGCAGGAAAAGGCATTGAAGGTGTCTGCTGCAATCTTGCAAGACTTGGATCTCGTCACCATCAAGACCACCCTCTTCCCAAAAGTGGCAGAGGTCTTTTCGCATACGACCATGCTGGGTACCAAGGTCACGGCTCTCGAGACATTCAATGAGATGGTTCAGCATAACCTGGACAAGTACACCATTACGGAAAAGTTACTGCCACTGATCAAGGTCATGAAGACGAAGGAACCCGATGTCAGTATGGCGGCACTAAAGTTGAGCAAGTCTTGTGGGACACGCATTGATCATGAAAACATCGCACTCGATATTCTGCCTCAGCTCTGGTCCATGGCGCTTGGTCCACTATTGTCGCAAACGCAGTTCAAGCAGTTTATGGCCGTCATCAAGTCTTTGTCGGAGCGCGTTGAGCAAGAACAAGTCAAGAAGCTGACGGATTCAGGGGCACCTGTGGGTTTGCCCTCATCCCAAGGCAGCACGCAAGATCAGCCATGGGGAGCAAGTGGTGCAGTGGCGGAGGAACTCTCCTTCGAAGCGCTCGTCGCGGGTAATGCTCGACCTGCAGCAAGTATGGCCATGGCACCTCAGCGGCCAACAAAACAATCGATGCCAGCTGCTTTTGACTGGTCAACACCGAGTATTCAACAGGCCCATGCGGCGCCTATGGTGCAGTCTAGTGGCCTTGGCTCGTACCCAGCCATTATGCCTGCCGCAAGATCTGGACAATCAACGCCGACCGCAGGCGTTTTCAACAGCAATCTCGGAGCCAGACAAGCAACTACCATGGCTGCAGCAAGCAAGCCAAATTACAGCATTTCAGCAAACAGCGCTATAGACTGGAGTGCAGCTACCTCAAGACCGGCGGCTGCTCCAGTCCAAACATACGGCCAAGCTCAACTGTCTAGTACTGGTCCTTTTGGTTGGTCAACACCGCCTATGTCGCAGCAGGGTTTCAACCTTGCAGCACCGCCAACGAACCAGACAAGTCAAAGTCAGCAGCAAGAGCAGAAGAAGCCAGCTAACGGGCTGTCGGCATATCAGTCGCTGTTGTAATATCAGGTCTTTTGTAGCTATAGTCATATGTGACTGTTGTACCCCGGCAGCGTCATGCTCAGATCAAGTCACCAGCTCTCCCACTCTTGATCCTGTCGCGTCTTTATACAGCCAGCGCCGGGCCTTCTTGCAGGTCTAGCTTGATCTTTGGGAGCGCGACTTAGTCTTGCGCATCTATCTATGGCGTCGTTGCTCTTCAAAGCACCACTTGTAAGCGTAATTCTGCTCATCTTCGGCAAGCCTGACAACAGGACATTGACATTCGTCTCGATGGCGAGGATACACGTAAATTGGTTGATATGAAGGTAGGCAAAGATCGTAAGGAGAAAGCACCGTTGTATGCGGATGGCGAGACCGTTTCTGGTACTGTAAGGGCTCAATAGCGATCACGCAACAAGATGCTGACCAGCAGATTACTATACGGCCGAAAGACGGACGCAGACTTGAGCACAGCGGCATCAAAGTCCAGTTTATCGGATCCATCGAGCTGTTCTTTGATCGCGGCAATCACTATGAGTTCCTATCTCAACAAGCAGAACTCGCCGCCCCTGGAGAGCTGCGCAATGCTGTTGATTTCCCCTTCAGCTTCAAGAACGTTGAAAAACAATACGAATCATACCATGGTATCAACGTACGCTTGCGCTATTTCGTTCGAGTAACAGTCTCTCGTCGCATGCCTGATGTGGTAAGGGAAAAGGACATCTGGGTGTACTCGTACAAAATGCTGTCGGAGCAGAATGCGCCCATCAAGATGGATGTTGGCATTGAAGATTGCCTTCACATTGAATTTGAGTATAGCAAGGCGAAATACCACCTTAAGGATGTCATTGTTGGCAAAATCTATTTTCTACTCGTCAGGCTCAAAATCAAGCATATGGAGCTCTCCATTATACGGCGAGAGACGACCGGTACGGCCCCTAATCAGTATAACGAATCAGAGACCGTAACCAAATTCGAGATTATGGACGGCGCGCCTGTTCGTGGTGAAACAATCCCAATTCGTCTGTTCTTGGGCGGCTTTGACTTGACGCCGACATTCAGAGAAGTCAACAAGAAGTTCTCGACGCGATACATACTGAGCCTGGTGCTTCATGATTGCGAAGGGCGCAAGTATTTCAAGCAGTCAGAGATATTGCTGTACAGAGAGCCAGGTGAAGAGATGGAGGCGTCAGCATAAATCTATGTCGAATGGCATATGAGATGAGACAGTTACTTGGATAGCTTAGGCCAGTCTGTAGCAAAGCTTCTCGGCAGAAACACCACCCTCCTGCTGCCGTTTGAAACCAGCCAGAATACCATTGAGGCCACCGTCGAGCAAGGTGACCTTGTTTGGCTTGATGACACCCTTCTCGAGCATCTCTGGAAGGGCCTCGAGCGTCTTGACCCAGAATGCCTTGTCTTCCTCGCTTGCTTGGAACTCGAAAGGCCCGAATTTGAAGTATCTTCCAAAAGCTGAATAAATGAGGGTCATGTCAGCCGTAATCTTGCTGTTGAGCTTTGCAATTTCATCCTTCTTCTGCGGTGGCAAGAGCGTCGTGATTTTACCACCCTCAGCCGAGAAAGCCTTAGCGACATTCAGCGTCGTCTCCCCTTCTGAGATGCAGTCAAGTGCGAGCTTCAATTGACCCTTGGCAGCTTCTGCGGCCTTCTCAGGCCACGAGGCATCTGCGTAGTCAAAGACCTCGTCTGCACCCAGTTCCTTGAGCAAGCCGTGATTCTTCTTGGAGGCAGTTGCTAGCACAGTGTAGCCACCTGCTTTGGCAAGCTGAATAGCATACTTGCCCACGCTAGATGACCCTCCGTAAATCAGAATTGGCTGAGGGGTCTTGGTGGGCTGGGTGTATTCTGGGACACCGAGTCTTTGATTGATAGCTTGCACCGCGGTAGCGAAAGCGAGTGACGTTGCAGCAGCTTCCTCGTCTGAAATGTTCTTTGGCACATGGTACAGCTGCTCTGCTTCCGTCAAGACGTACTCGGCAAAGGCTCCACGCAATGGCTCATCACGCTGGCCATGAACAAAGCCAGCAACACGCTGCCCCTTCTCTAACTTAGCAGCTGCACCCGTTGCGCCTTCCGCAATCTCCTCCACGGTACCTGCAAAGTCACAGCCAATGATGCGACCCTCTGGGCTCATGGTGACACCCTTCCAGTCTGTCGGGTTCTGCGCCAAACTCTTGACCTTGACCAAGACCTCGCTCGTGCCAGCTTTGGGTGCCGGACGAGAGACATCTTTGAGCACAGCTTTGTGATCGTCTGAAGTGATAAGAGCACGCATCGACATGTTGGATTGTTACGGAAAGTTGGATGAAGTCGAGTCTTGAGAGGTTTGTAATCCAAAATCGAGAATGACGTCCACCGGGGAAGGCGACGAGATGGGACTGTGCTTGACTGTTAGATAGGACGAAACTAATAGTATGGATCGCTCGACGTTAAGGTTTGTAACCATTTAGTGATGTATGCATCATCCCAGCGTGCATAATATGGCGAGGCACGATGCCTCCGCGGTGCGTGAAGCCGCCGACATGCGCAAGAGTGGCAAGGTTGCGCATCTCCTGCAGCAATTCATCAATTGAGCATCGTTCATCTAGGTGAAAGACACTCAGAAGGACAGATGAGGCGGTTTGGGTCAGATTCATGCCCGGGGCTTTGACCAGGTATGCTGATCCGAGTGGTTGCGGATCTGCAAGATTGGAAGGGCCAACCTGGAACTTCGAAAGCTTGATGGCAAAGACCTTTTCGGACGGGTCATCGAAGCCACCAATCGGCCTTTCTAGCGCAGTTGCAAGTGGCTCATCTTGTGGTGTCACAGGCTTTATCTTCTTGAGTATGTGTTCCTTCTGCTGCTCCACAGTCATGCCTTGCAGCGCGTCGTGTTCCTCTCGGGCAGTCTTTTGCAAATAGGCCAGCAGTGGTGGTTGAATGAGCATCGCTGGTTCGAGATCAATACTCGTAACAGAAATGTGGAACTTGTTTTTGCCCTTTTCGAGTGCTACCATGCGCAACCATGCATTGATCTCATCTGATGATATACGCTTTCCGACTTTTGTCACCACCAAGTGCCAAGCAATCGGAAATACGGAGATAAGTTCCATTGTCTGATGCCAGATTTCCACAAAAACCGCTGCAATAGAAGCATATTCGCTACCTATTGCTGGTTTGGCAGCATCTGTTCGAAGTCGATACTGCCGTGCACGAAATGCCTGACCCTGTGAATCCGACCAAGCGACTGTCACCCATGGCTGGCCTGGTGTGCAAGCGTAAGCAACATGGAAGGGGCTACCGTCGTCTAAAATGGAAGGATAGTCCTCGACAGTGGTGTGGAACTTTTTGAGCGACTCGATGCCAGGCTGTGCTAATTGATATGCTGGCGCATAGAGTTTTGGATCGCTTCCAGGAGAGGTAAGCTGACAACGATTGTAAATTTGCAAGCATAGAGCGACACATTCATTGATTCGTAGAGCTTTGAACCCGTTCACTTTGCATACCTGATCCACATCAACAACTTGGAGAGCAACATGCATGAATGTGCTCTTCTTCTTAAACTTGCTGACCATATTGAGAAATAGCAGGAAGACAGGATCGTGCATCTCGTAAGGATTGAAGAAATGGAGCACGATATTGAGACCTTTGGCTGAATCTCTCGTCTTTGTGTCTTTCTGCCAATACTGTTGAATCTTGTTGAAACCATGAGAAAGACTCTTTGACTTGTCGTCGAGACGCAGTGGAAGATAAGAATCCTCCACCTTATCCTCATATAGAAACTGTCCCAAATTACAGCCGTAGTACAGCGCCCGCAGATCATCGAGATAACGAAACACAGCATGCTCAAGCAATTCGCCTTCGGGATAAAACACGTAATGAACGGCATCCTTGGGCCCGTCAAGCGGAGATAGCTGGGCCGTGTACCAAAGACGTATGGCTGCTGAAGACATCTCATAGTCCTTCAGAATATCTTTGTGTGACTTTTCATCGATGTGCGCTCGCGATAGCAGCATCTTGGGCTCCCGAAGCAATGTGACACGGCTTGCCGACTCTGCTGGATGAATTTTGCGAACAGGAATCTTTGGCTTGAAAGGATTGCTGCTCTTTGGATCTTCATAAACAGTTGCCATATCGTCCAGTTTCAGCTGCACAGGCGCTTGACCAAAAGTGCTCTTGCAGCAGGAGATAACTTCATCTAAATCTGAGTCTCTGAACCAGTCAAGGTCGTATAGATCGGTATTGAATGAAGTCGCCGGCAAGACTGAAGTTTCGCGAAATCCCGCAAAGTTGGAACCACACAAAAGCGAGCCAACCAATTCAATCAAGTCAGCTTCCTCTTGCTTTGGCAACGCAAGCTTTTCCAACTGTGACCGTAGACCGAGATGGGTCGATTTGATTGGGTTTAGTGCAATTCGCGGTGAAATCAATGGCCAGGGTATGTTTGGCGGTGGCTCTTCCACTTCTGCCTCGGATACAATGTCATTTAGCAATGTCTTGACATGACCGCTCGATGTTGCACGTTCGCGGTTGTAGGCATCTTCAGTCATTTCTTCATCACTTGTATGAGCATCATCGGCACTGGAAGCGGACGAGCCAGCATAGTATTTGCCCCCGGGGCCGTAGTGATTGTGTTGTCGAACAAAGGGCATTGGCGAAAAGTGGGATGGTACCGGTTGTCGATAGCGCCGATGCTCTTCTCGGAGGCTTGCAGCAGTTTTATCTGCCTCAAACGAAACAGCATTGGGCGTTGCTCCAAATTGTGAGGCTGGTGTGATCATATCAAAACTTCCAGTCTGAGGTTCGATTGTCTGCGCTGATGCTGGTGCTTGTGTTATGACGTCTGTCTCCATAGGTGTAGGTAAATGATTGATGCTTTCGATTTCTTGCATGATTACCTCTGGACTGTTTCGGTCGAAAAAGCTGAAATCGGCATCCGTGACGTGCATGTCCTCATCATCTGAATCATGGCTAGCCTTCTTGAGAAAAGGACCGGGGGTTGCATCTGGAGGTGTTGGATAGACATGATGTAACTCGTCTTTGCTTGCAGGTTTTTGTGCAGCGACAGGACCTTGCTCGGAAACTGCTGGCTCTGCTGAAACCTCCGGCATTACTTCGTCTGTAGTCTCAGGAACCTCTGTCTCTTTTTGTTTTTGCACTTTGCGTTCCATGTCTGCTTTACATTGCGCTAGCCAAGTATCCTTGAGGCGGAACCAGGACTCAGGAGTTGGCTTCACTTGCGGCGCAGTGTATGGCAGAAACGTGAGTGCCGATGGCCATAGAAAGCTCTCTTCGCCTAGACGGACCTTGACCCAGCGGCTTGTATCTACAAGCTCATATCCAATCACTCTGGTTAATTGCAAACGGTACGCCTCACTGCTCAGCTCAGTACTGTACTCGATCAAGACCGCTTTAAGACCTGACGGAGCCAGATAAATTGACGCGCCGGATTGCACTTGCTCCGAGTGCATATCCAATGCAATTAGCTGCACGTCCGTTTTTGCAAGAGCAAGGGTCAGATCGCCACTCACGACCAAATGCAGGTTCATGATGCACTGACGCTGTGGGCCAGGATACTTGCCGTTCGGCAGCGGCTTCAAGCATAAGTTTCCGTCAAAACTGTGCTCATCTAGTTCTGGTAGAGGCGACAAAAGACATGGCCCGAGTGGGACGAAGCCAGCCTTTGCACAGCGGTATGTAAGTTGCAAGATGAGGGCCTCCTTGAATATTCTGAGTGCGATGAAGAGATCTGTGGCATTTCTCGTGTCTGCAGTTGAGAATCCGACTGCTGAAAGGTCAAGACGTTGCTGTTGACCGATTTCTTGGTGTTAGCGGCGACTACCAAGATTATTAGTCAAATTTACCTTTGAGTGGCTGTGCCAATAGCCAGTCTTGCCTGGCAACATTGTCATCCTTTGAAAGACTAAAGTGCCACAGCTCCTGTCCAACTCTCTTCACAATAGCGCCTTGGCTCCGTAGATCTATCTCGATACGCGTGAGTGTTTGACTATCTGTAGAGTCCACGACACACCATGTCGTCCATTGCACTTGTGTTACAGCAAGGACCCTCAGGACGGAAGTCAGCCTATCTGCCTCGAGCAAAGGCGGCAAGTTGTCTTCGATACTCATGCGAAAGCCATACTAGAGCTACCACAGAAGGCTTGGTCTCAGACAGGTCAATTGAGGTGAGAGATATGTTCCAGCGGCAAAAAAGAAGCTACCCACTTGAAGCGAACTGGGCCCTTTCACTCATGCAGCGAGATTTCCTAGATATGCAGCTTGCAGGTATTGACTAGACGGAGTGTAACGAACACCCACGATGCACCTGAAGCTGGGTCGCGCGTTGTCTGTGGTGGGGGAATTGAATTCACGTGGGTTTGCGCGGACAGACTTCGATACTGGACTCTCTTCGCTCCTTCACCCAACACACTCTACCCGTGCTCTCTGCCGTGTCCGTAGGGGAAGACTCTGCGCAGCTACACAGAAGCAGTGCAGCATTCACATCGCACTTGATCCTGGGCAACAAAGGACAAACCTAAAAGTAGACCAGTCCGTGGGACTTGTCCTGTTGCCATGGCGAACGACGCAGATGAATATCTCTCTGACGAAGAGGAGCTAGAATGCCCTCTATGCATGGAAGAATTTGACATCTCTGACCGTACCTTCAAACCTTGCACCTGCGGCTACCAGATTTGTCGATTCTGCTACAACCGCATAGTGAACTCCGACACTGCAAATGGCTGCCCTGCGTGTCGCAGACAATACTCAGAGGAGACTGTAGAGTTCAAACCACTCAGCGCAGAAGAATGGAAGAAAGATCAACAGAGAATCCAGTCTCGCAAATTGAAGGAGAAGGAGAAGCGAGAACTCGAAATGGCAAGCAGGCGGCACTTGTCCAACATGCGTGTTGTGCAAAAGAACCTGGTCTATGTGATTGGGTTCTCGCCGAAAGCAGCAGATGCTGACCTAGCATCCACACTACGCGGTAGCGACTACTTTGCGCAGTACGGCAAAATCAACAAAATTGTCGTCAATAAAAAGTCGCATCCAAATGGGCAACCCACAGTGGGTGTGTATATCACCTATGCTCGCAAGGAAGATGCCGCTCGGGCTATCCAAGCGGTTGACAATTCCATGAATGACGGCCGCGTGCTTAGAGCGTCTTATGGCACGACAAAGTACTGCTCTGCTTACTTGAGGCAGCAAGTCTGTCAAAACCCAAATTGTATGTACCTACACGAGCCTGGTGAGGACTTGGACTCCTACACGCGTGAAGACATGTCGACCATTCAGCATGCTGCCAAGGCTGCAGAGGGCATCAATGCAAACGCACTCGCAACGCATCACATGCGTCGCCAGCCTTCTCAAACTGCGTCTGCGAGTACAACGGAGGAAGCGCCTGTCGCTTTGCCATCCACTGTATCGTGGGCTTCTAAGCCTACAGAAAGCGAATCGCAGACACCAGATGAAAGGGCCAAGCCAGAGTCTCTGCCCGCAATTGATTCACGCAAACCTGTCGCAGTGCCAGATATCCCTCCGCCTCCCAGTCAAGCAGAAAAGGGCGCTGTCCATCCCTCTGACGTCTTGCCAGCACCTGTACAACAGGCACTCAGACATCCTGTGCTCGGCAAGACGCTCGAGACTCTATTTACTGGCCAATTTGATTTCTCTTTCACACCGAGGCCGGGGCCTGGTCTGACTGAGCAAGACATCAAAGCAGCACAAGACTTTCCTCAACTTTTTACATGGAATCCCGATCTCAAACGTCCTTCATCGCCGGGAAAGGCAGCAAGACACGCCCGTGCCAATTCTCGATATGCATTTGCAGCGGATGCTCGTACACCACCACCTGGATTTGTTCCGCCTGGACTTGCTTCAGGTCATCAGCCTCCTGGGTTTGCAGAAAGCGGCGCGCCCATTCAAGGAAAGGATGCAGAATACTTCGCACAGTATTTGGGCAACAATGGCGAAAGGCTAGCTGGAGCTATGGATAACGCCTTTCTAGGCAATGCGCGTGGTGGCAACATGTCGACCCTTAACCAAGGTATGTCGGCCACTAATGGCAGGAGGCACTGAGAAGACTCTTCCAGGTTTTCTGGATGACCCGGACAACGACTGCGAATGTGCTGGTCATCTTGTTGCTTTGTATATCTATTTTGTTTCCCAATCGCCGAGAAATGGATATACATCTTCATCTTGCTCCTCCATCCTCTCGTTCCTGTCTGATACCATAAGTGCCTCATTGCAAGCCTCAAGAATGTGTCTAACAGCTTAGGTCCACTTGAGATGGAGAATATCTTCCAGCGGAACGCTGGTGTACCTGCCTCTGGCGAATTTCTTGATGCAAGCGATGCTAGATTCATATCCAAATTTGGGGCTAGTTCTGCCAAGGTGAAGGCTGCAGACGACTCAGTTGACTACAACCAGTCGCCGCAGCAGCCATTCGGGTCTACTTCACACCTTATGAACCAGAAGCAGGTTCGCGGTGCATGGGAGCCCCTTTCTGCTCGTTCGCCAGAGAAGCCTGTACACAGGGTTTCATTGAGAGAAAACCTCTTGCAGTCTGCAGATTTGTCCCATCAGCGGCAACAGCAGCTTGCAGGGTTTAAAAGTACTCGCAGTTGGGAACCATCACCACCACCACCAAAGGTAGCCCCAACACCTTCTCCAGGGCTAGTCTTTAGCAAAGTTGTGCTCCCGATAGCAAATACAAGCACAGCTAGCGCCCAGGCCGTCTCCAAGGCTCCATGGGAACCTTCTCCGCCACCTGTAACTGCCATGACGGGCGCCCGTCGCGCACAAAGTCCTGTCAAGTCGTTGACCTCTTCGCCGCTGAAAACGGAACTCAAAATAACGCCAGAGGCGGGTGCATCACAACCACATGACTTTGTGCCGACCGATCGAGGGCTTTCTCTGAAGCTTACAGCCAAGATTGCTGCACCCGTGGCGCAAGCGCCACCGAGCAAGAAAGGTTGGGAAACAATCAACGTGTCAGCTACGCCCATTGAAGATCAGTTGCGTGAAGCAGGTATCGCTCTCAAACGCACCAACTCTGGTACATCTGCCGTCTTCCCACCTACACCTGCTCGACGTGACTCATCACAATCCGGGACAACAAGTTTTGCAGATGTAGCAGTTGGCAGATCTCGGCAAAATTCAATCTTGCCACAGCTTGCATACGACATTGATGGACGGTCTCATCGTGGATCTAGCACCTCCCCTGGCGTCTCCAGATCGTCTACACCATCTCTGCTGGGACCCAGCAATTCTCAGGTTGAAATGTCCCTCCCAGGTTCTGCCACACGGCCAATACTGAAGACGCTGCCCACCGTTTCTTCCCCACTGGCTTCACTCAAGGTTGGCAAAAGTGTGTCTGGTGTTCACTCTACGGAACACACACCCGTCACGAGTCAAAATCGTGCGACAGTTGGAACCGTCGAATCTCCTACTGACTTGCGCAAAAGCGTCCCTGCTTCATCCGTCAAAAAGTCGAAGGAGCAACGTGCCGCTGAGCGGAGGGAGAAGGCTGCTGCTGCTCTTGTTGCTGCTGAGGCAGAAGCTGCACAATCAGAAGCCGATAAAGTCTCCTCAGCTGCAGAACAAGAAACAGCTCCAATCGTTGCTCGTGCTAGAAAACAGAAACAGCCCAAGGTGGTCACACAGAGAGCTCTCAAGCCGCCAGCTCAGTCGACTCCATTGGCGCAAGTGGCAGAGTCTGTAGGACAACCTGCTGCAGCTCCCTTGGAGGAGCCCCGGGAGAAGGTGGTTCATAAAGCTTCTCCTTCCCCTGCTGCAGTTTCCACTGGCAATGAAACGGTAGTCAGCAGTAAAGCTGAAGCACTAGATATTGTGCAGCAACTTGCTGCGGAGATGGACTTGACGAAACTTCAGTTTTTCACAGCAGACAATGCAAAGGACAGCAAGAGCTGGAGCCATTTCGCACGTCATGGTGGCTTTGAATTTGAAGCGGAAGAGTTGGAACAGGCATCGCAGCTGTTGCCACCTGCCGGCAGTGTTGGCAGTGCTATTCTAGCAGCTGCAGCAAATGCCTACGGTGGCTCGCTACCCGGTGCTAAGGATGCTAAGGATGGTTTGACGATGGAGCAGTTGACAAAGACGGTGGAGCATCTAGAGCGCGTCCTACAGGCAGCGCGCAAAGATGCAGATGCGAATGAGAAACGATTTGAAAAGATGCAGCGCAAAAACATGCGAACAGTCGGCCTAGGTTCAGGGATGACAGCGTAGTCTAAGAAGGTTTCATGAGGAATGATTGTAGTGATTGACCTCATCATAAAAGCGCATTTTCTACACGAGCAATCACTTCTTGGTCTCTTCCTTCGGAGGCTCTGGCTTTGGGACCGCGAGTTGGAACTTGTTTGGCGTGTAATCAACACCTGGTCCAGCAGACTCCCACGCACTGTTGACGTCGAAATTCCTAAAGGCCTGAGCAAGCTCAAGCGGCTCGTGAACGACACGCTTCTTTTCATCGTCCCAACGCACCTCTGTGTATCCAGTCAAGGGAAAGTCCTTCCTGAGTGGGTAGCCCTCGAAACCATAATCGGTCAAAATGCGGCGCAAGTCAGGGTGGCCAGAGAAGAAGATACCATACATGTCGTATGCCTCACGTTCATACCAGTTTGCTCCTTGGAAGAGGGAGACGGCCGAAGGTACTGGTGTAGTTTCTGAAGCATACGTCTTGACTCGTATACGTGCATTGTGGCGGACAGAGAGAAGATTGTAGACAACCTCAAAACGGTGCTCACGTGTCGGATAATCGACGCCGCAGATGTCCATGACGGACTTGAACTGCGCGGACGTATGATCCTTGAGGAAGGAAAGCACAGGCACCACAGCGGATGGGCCGACGTAGATAGTTAATTCATCCTTCCACACACTGCATTGAGTCAGCATTGGTCCTACAAATTTCCACCAGGTTTGACTCACGAGAACTGCTGCACGAATTTAGGCATCGCTGACATGACATATTGACCGTATGCATGGATATCCTCAGCCACGTCCTTGTACTTATCCGCTGGATTTACGACGGGCACTTTGAGTAGCTCCTCGCCCCTTGCGAGTCTTGTCGTCGCGAACGTACGAGCACACGGCGCGGAGACTTGTCTCACACACCGTGTTGCCAACCGAAAACTTGCCATGATTCTTGCAGACAAAAAGGCAGCGTTGTGCTTTGCCTGCCTGAGTGTCCTTGTGGTCAGCAGCATCTGAAGTGTAGGGTTAGCGCCGAGATCGTGGGAATTTGCTGAATTTCCAAAGATTCAAGAGAGCGACTCGAGAGAGACGAGAAGAGGGGCAAGTCGCTTGTCGAGTAGTCACCAGAGAGGCGCAAGAAACAAGTACGCTGAATCGCCCGGCTTAGGAGTACTAGGGCGACTGCTTGGATCACTGAATATGGTTCTCAAAGTGCAAAGAGCGAACGATGTCCAGGTCTATACCGTGTCTGGCTCTGGCTCTAAGTCTATCCCTGACTGGCTGGCACGCAAGAACAAGAAGACACTCAGAAATGATGCCGAATACAAGTCTAGAATCGAGCTGCTCCAGGATTTTGAATTTCCCGAGGCGAGCAATCGGATACGGTTGAGCAAGGATGGCGAATTTGCCATGGCGACCGGGACATACAAGCCACATATACGGCTGTACGAGTTCTCTCAGATGTCGATGAAGTTCGAGAGGCACACGGATGCGGAGAATGTCACTTTTGAGACTCTGAGTGACGATTGGACAAAGAGTGTGCATCTGCAAGGCGACAGAAGCATTGATTTGCATACTGCCGGCGGTATCTACTATTCAACACGCATACCCACGTTTGGTCGTGATCTGAGCTATCACTATCCGACAACTGATGTTCTTGTTGGAGCGGCGTCAAATGAGGTCTACAGACTCAATCTTGACCAAGGCAGGTTCCTCAATTCGTTCAAACTCGAAACTGCAAGTCAGGGCGTCAATGTGACAGACATCTGCTCAGCACATCAGCTTTTCGGATTTGGTACGCATAACGGAACTGTCGAGTTCTGGGACCCGAGATTCAGAAGCCGCGTAGGGCTGCTAGACCTTAACAAGCAGAATGATTCTGTTGCCATCACAGCTCTCAGATTTGCTGAAGATGGCCTCAATCTCGCTGTAGGCTCGAGTACTGGCATAACAACACTATTTGACCTCCGATCGCCCCAAGCACTGCTCACGAAGGATCAAGGATACGGCTTGCCCATCAAGCAATTGCACTACTTGCAAGCACCTCCTTCAGACACAACAAGCAGATTGCTATCGGCTGACTCCAAGATTATCAAATTATGGGATGTCCAAACTGGCAAGCCTCATACAAGTATTGAGCCACCGAATGATATCAATGACGTGCAGCCTGTGCCAGGATCTGGACTCATCTTTGTCGCGAATGAAGGTATCCCAATGCACACATTCTATGTGCCTTCGCTCGGTCCAGCGCCAAGGTGGTGTTCGTTCTTGGACAACCTGACCGAAGAGCTGGAAGAAACAGAAGCATCCGTTTACGCCAACTACAAGTTTGTCACGCGCAAAGAGCTCGATGACTTGGGCTTGCAGCACCTTGTTGGCACGAATGTCGTTCGTGCATATATGCACGGCTTCTTCATCGACTTTAGACTCTACGAGAAGGCCAAGCTCATTGCGAATCCTTTCGAATATGCCGAGCACAGACAGAAGACCATCGCAGCCAAGCTCGAGAAGGAGCGAGAATCTCGCATTCGATCGAGCAAGAAGACAAAGGTCAACAACACTCTTGCTGCGAGACTGCTCAAAGCTGAAGAACGCGAACGCGCTAAAGCAGCAAGAAAGGGGGACACCGCCGAAGTGGCAGATGTACCGTCGACCAGCATTGTGGAAGACTCTCGTTTCCGAGATGCCTTTAATGACGAGGACTTCCGCGTTGATGAAGCGTCTCACGAGTTCAATATTCTCAATCCAACACGCTCAACCAAACGTGGACTTACAGCAGTGGAAGATTCTGAAGAGGAACGAGCCAAAAATAATGTTTCTTCAGATGAAGAGAGCAGCGACTCTGATGCTTCCGAGCAAGGGGCAAAAGATGAACGCAAATCTATAACATCAGCGACCCGTACTTCTGATGATCAAATAAGAACGATCAAAGTGAATCAGGGCAAGAAGCAAAAAAAGGAGAAGGCTGTTGCATTCTCTGAACCCATCATGGTTTCGCGCGAGGCAGAGGTTAACGAAAATGGTGCGCCACAAAAGCGTGCGCGAAGCTTTAGCTCTCGTCTGTCGACAGAAACAATGAAACAAGCTCGCCTTGCACAAATACAAGCCAACATCAAGCATGACGTTGCAGGAAAGGGAACTAAAGAGATGACTTTCCTGCCTGAACCAAAGGAGAAGAAACGGCCGAAAGGAAACGGACGCGATGAAGGCAAGACACGACAAGAATATCAAGGACGACGCAGTGCATCTGGTAATACGTTCAGGAAAATGCGGTCATAGACATTGTTCATTCAGCATAGCGTAGTCACCATATAATGCTCATGCTTTAACATTTCACAAGCAGCGAATCTTAGACATCCACACCCTCGTCGAGCTCCGACGATACTTCTCTCAAGGGCTGCACAACAGATCTCTCCTCCGTCTCCGCCTTATTGGCTATGTCACCGCCGACTTTGGCGAGATTCAACTCACTCGCATACCCCTTCATGCTAGCGAGTAACACCTGTCCACTTTCGGAAACACTTCCAGTGGCTGTGGCAGATCTAGGGCTGTAACTGCCGGTGCTGAAACTGCCTGTGCCGTAACCACTGCTACTGTAATCACTAGCCGGAGTACCGGGCATCGCCATGCCGGTGTTTTGCCGGATATCAATCATCCATGGATCGTTCAGTAGCTCAACAGCAGAAGCTCGAACACTTGCATCTGTCTCAAAGCAGCGCGAAAGGAAGTCCTGGCCTCTTTGCGAAAGCTGTTCGAGTGTTGGAAAGGTCGGTGCGTGCCCACCGGCGATGTGATACATAATCTGAGGTTAGTACGCAGTGCGGAAACATCAAGGGTGCCTTACAGCCCATTCGTTATCTAGCGTTGACCATGGACGTTGCGCTGTAGCCATCTCAAGGATACAGCAGCCGAGAGCCCAGATATCCATAGCGCCCTGCCTGCCCTTGTCGCCACCTGTAATAATCTCAGGGGCCATATACATGGGTGTGCCGGTCATACTGTTGACCTGTGTTTTTGCAGCTGCTTTCGTTTTTCCACGCTTCACAATAACTTTTGCTGCTCCGAAATCGACGAATTTGATGATCCCGTTGTGGTCGAGCAGAACGTTCTCTGGTTTGATGTCTCGATGGACAATGCCGCGTTCATGAAGATGCGCCAATCCTTCAAGCATTTGCAGTGTATACACTTGGATGACAGTCTCTTCTGCAATACGACCATGCTCCAACTGTGCAGCCAGAGATCCGCCTTGGCAAAGTTCCATGAAGATGTATACCTTGTCGCGATGCACTTCAACGCCATAGTACGAGACAATATTCGGATGGTTCAGCATCTCAAGCACAGTCATCTCGTCTTTGATGGACTTGACGATACTGGAAATGGATTGCGGATCTTGTAGTCTGATCTCCTTAACAGCCATGACTTCACCCGTATCGAGATTGACACCTTGATAAACATTACCAAACGAACCGCCGCCGATAAAGCGGCCTTGCTGCCAGCGCATCGTGATGTTTGACAGTGACGAGGCAAGATACATGAGACTGCGATTTTCGCTGATGGTGTCGTCTAGCACTTTGCCCGTCATCTGGTGCTCCTCTTGGTGTTCGCGTCGGCGCTGTTCCAACTCGTCCAGCTGTTTCAGCAAGTCAGCCTTCATAATTTGCAAGAGCTCGTGATCAGCTGGCTGGCCATTCTGGTCGTACAAGGACTGGTTGCGGTTCTTCATGCTCTCCGACTTCTCCCGAGCGCTCTGTGCTGCCGAACGAGCACCCATGATGTCGAAGTGAGAGATCAGCAGGGTCATACAACGAGCTACTTTTCTTTGCAAGCGAGAAAAGGAATCGTCGGAGATAACCAGAATGTTCTTACCCCGAATCATCATCATAGCAAACTCGAGCGCAATAACAGTCCACTTAAAAGTCTTTCGGTCTGAGCCGTCACAATCGTCGCAAATGAAGGAGACCCAATCAATAGCCAGACCAATGAGCTTCATATTGTGCTGCACTCTCCTGCTGGGATCCATGTACCGCAAAGATCTTTGTCCAAATTCGGTAGCAAAGGAAAATGTGTTTTGAACCAGATCTTCACAACCCAAGCCCTTCACGGCGTTGCGAATGATTTGAACAGAGTCCATGATGGCATTGCTAAGCCGATAAGATGCCTTCTGGATCTTGGTAAGCTCCCGATTAACACGAGGCAGATTTGCGCGTCGCGGCACGACGACCGAGACGAGGCCTTGACTGAGTTGGCCAAAAGCAAGGTTTGCCCTGGCAAGACACTGTTGAGAGCCATCGGCAACAAGCCTGAGCCTGCCGGCGTTGATGTCGAGTTGCGGGTCTGGCACGTTGACCTCGACGACATGGCCTTGCCAAGATAGTGTTTCTGGAGGGCACATAATTAAGACATAGCTTCCACCGATGTTGCCTGCTTCAGAGTCGAGATCTTCTTCAGCGCAAGTTCTCAAAATCTTTTTAATCATCTCTGGTCGCTCACTCAAAGAAGGGTCCGCGATGATGTAAATACCATCATGTTCGACAGCTGCAGTGTATGCAAAGGAATGACCAGTATCAATCAAGTTTGCAACCAAGTCGTTCCAAGCTTGCTGATTGTCAATGGAATATTCAGTTGCATTCTCGAAACGAGTGCTGAGTGTTTTACTGAAGCGCAGCAACTTACGATGACGCAAACGCGTGTTCTCCAGCAAGGCAGAGTAGTGTTTCCGCATTTCAGAAGCAGTCTTTGACTTTGGTCCTGCTAGTTGCGATTTGAATTCACCGAGTACACGGCCAATCAGCTTGTTTGTGAGAGCGGAGAACTGTTCTGCCACATGAATATTTCCACCTTCAACAAACTTTGCTATGCGATCAAGGAAGGCATATTGATCCTCGAGAATTTCTGCTTCCTTGAAATGCGAACCGTTTGCACTGGAGCCAAGCTTCCAGTTGAGCAATTTGAAGTAGAACTCGAGGGTATCAAGTACAACGAGATCGAAGTTTTCGTCGATACAGGGTGGGAGCAGCCAACCAGGTTCTGGCGCTGTCACCTTAATGTATTGGTCCTTAATGTCCACAGCAACATTGAGCAGCATCACGAAATCTTCGATCATCTGATCTACCATGAGCATGGTAGGGTCTTCGAGACGCTTGGCGTAAACAAGACGCAGCTTGAGGGCTTCCTCGATGAGCTTGGTCGGGAAATTGATCAGGAGCAAGAGCTCGTCGAGGTAGGGCGGCAAGTGCATAGCAGAAAAAGTGGCGGAATTGCTGATCATGGTGTTTTTGGCTTTCGAGACCAACGTGTCAATGCCAGAGAGAGACTTCTTCTCGAAGGTACGCTGAAGACCGTTTTCTTTGAGGACACGCTCAATGAAGGAAGAACCATCTGTCAGACCAGGCACAGCACTGTCTGCTACTGTCTGGCCGGGCTGCGTGACGTCGAGCTCATCATTACCTGTCCAATTCTTGAGAATACCGATAGCCGTGTGGATGAATTGCGTCACTGTTGTCCAAGAGATGAGTGCGTCAACGTTCTGGACGAAGACCTCGGAAGCAACAATCGGCTTGGCCTCGATCATGGCTGCGCGTGAGGGATACATGCTCTCGCACTCTTCCAATTTCTGTACCATCTCGGCCACCTGGTCCCATGGGGTGAGCTCAGTTGAATTCTTGCTGCGGACCTGAAAGCGCGTTACTGCTTCCAACGTGCTGTCCATTGCGCCACGAGCGTCTTCGATGATCCTCGTCTGATCCTGCAAGCTGCGACCAAGCGCCTTTGCTTTGAGTCCGAGCCAGAGATCCGACATGAGCTTACCATCCACGGACGTGCCGGGCGCGCCTTGCAGTCTCTTCTTTTCCGACTTGACCACCTCTCCAGTCAGTACTGAAGCAAGCATGGTCAACCATTCTAGACGCTCTCGATTGGCTGGTACTGACAAATCAGTTTCTGGATCCTCCATAGAGAAACAATCTTCAGACATGCCGAAGCGCATGTCGAGATCGTCGATGCCACCGGGGTAGCCATGCTCGAGATCTAGTTCATCGTCCTCGTCCTCTGGAGAATCGCCTAACTGAAATTGAGAAAGACCTGCTTCATAGTAATCATTATCGGGCTCCTGTCGCCGTAAATTCTGTACATAATCCCTCTCCTGCGCCTTGAATGCGGCGCGACCAGATGAAGACCGCGTAGAATTGCGGTGACCGTATGCAGGCCGATGCGCGGCAGTAGTACTGCCACTCTCATCTGCAGGAGCTGACCCTTGCGTTGGCGTCCGATTAGGCGCATAAAGACTGGAGGGACGTGTTACCAACATGGGTCTTCTCGTTTGAACAAAGTGGTTCATCTCAGCGTCAGGCGCCAGCCCTGCCGTGTGAGGCTGCTGAGCATTCTGAGGGTCTGTCTGCGTGGTTTGTTGCGCTGGATAGGACGGCATCCCTTGTGGTGGTTGTCCATTGTATCGCTGTGCGTCGTCGTACGAGCTGACTGCATCGTGGAAACGCACTTTGGCATCCATCTCTGCGCTCCACTCCTCTGCAGGCTTTTCCTCCTTCCCTTGTCCGCCAGCGTCTTCCTGCTGCACAGAGCCTGTCTGTGTGGTAGAGTCGGTAGCTTCGTGGTCGCCTTTTGCTTCTCGAGAGATCTTGAGCGGCGAAATCGACGACGACACACAAACACATGCAATGCCCGCATCGGTTTTCATGCGAGATCCCAGTGCGCTCGACGACCTTGTAGACCTGGCACTGCGCGAGACGTACGCCCCTGATCTCCTCGATACAGATGCACAAGGAACTGCACAGAGGGATTCGAATACGACACTCTCGCTAGCTGATAAGACCTACAGGCGCGCATTGCGGCAACGGCTCAAAGACGAAGTCTCCTCCGATCAAGCACAGCGTGAAATCAGAGCCGCGCAGCTTCGGATACCGAGACATCTTATTTGTGCGAATACACTTGGTTCGGTGCGACACTCTCCTCAGTACCACACATGTCTGCGGCCCGGTCGCAGATTCCAAGGCGTACAGCAGTCAGGCAGGGCGACCTATGAAGTTTCAGTCATGCTTGACCATGTCGATATGGAGGAGTCGCGTATCGCCGGCACGCTGCGCATACAAGGTCTGAGTGTGGATCATCCGACATTGACGACTTTCTTCGAAGGTGAAATTGTTGGCGCAAAGCACTCTTTCATCACTCATCACAAGCATTGGGGAGCAAGCGAGAAGACAGATGTGGAACACTGGACGCGCTTTCAAGCATTTAAGCCAATTGCAAGCTTTGCTGCGACCAGGCAAAAGGCGCGCGCCATGCAGGTCATGACAGCCGTAAGAGCTGCATCGCAAAGGCTTCCTACAGGCGACCGGTCAGCCAATCCGGCTCCTCATACTGATCAGGCTTCAAGTGCACAAAGCACAAATAGCGACTGCCATCTGAAACTCGACCATCTCTTTATGCGTTGGAAGGAGCTGCATGCGATTGAGTCAGGCGAGTCTTCACTGACCATTGATGGCGCTGCAAACTCGAGTGAAAGCTCTTCCGGGTCTTCTTCGGCTGACTTTGCCTCACTACAGCAGCGAAATAGAGAGCAGCGGCGTCGCATTCTGGAAGGTGTTTCCTATGAAGGCTTCTATTACATCTGCCTCTCCCTCGTTACTGGGCACATCAGTGGCATGTATTTCCACGAAGCTTCGGAACTATATCAGCAGCTCTCACTGAAGCCAGTTGACTCGTCCCACTTCCCTGCTTATGAATGGCGATGACAAAATGATAGCAATTGACGTCTACGTAGTTAAGCGCTGCAATATGCTGCCAGCCCTATATTGCTAGCAACCATCTTTTCAGCAATCTATTCAATGAAGAAGTAGTCACCGGATGCTTTCTGTTGCTGGTCGTTCTGAGAGTCCTTCTTGTTAATACGCGGCCTGTGAGTGGTATCATCGCGCCTAAAGGTGACATCAAGTGTCTTCAAGAAGCGATTCATGCCTGAGAGTAGGCTCTGTGGCTCATTTGCCGTGGCATCTACACCCGGTTGACCATCATACACGATGACTCGATCAGCGAGATAAACTGCCATAACAAAGTCGTGCTCTACAACGAATGCTGATCGCCTGGAGTGCAGGATGTAGCGCTTGATGACCTTGGCAGCAATGATGCGCTGTTCTGAATCAAGGTATGCCGACGGCTCGTCAATCAAGTAGACATCGGCAGGGACACCGAGACAAAGAATGATGGCCACACGTTGCAACTCTCCGCCGGAAAGGACCTGCACCTCCTGGTCGATGATGTTGTCGAGATTCAAAGGCTTGCACACATCCGTTTGAAATTGAGGGTTCAAGAATGCTCCACGGATCTTCTTGAGCAGAAGCATACGCACCGTACCGGTGAATTTTGGTGCGATTTTTTGCGGCTTCATGGACACACTCAATTTTGGCACGGATCCGCCAGTGTCGGGTTGCAGAGCACCGGCAAGCATCTTGACAAAGGTCGTTTTTCCCGTTCCATTCTCTCCAAGCAGCACAATGATTTCTGAGTCTGTGAATTCGCCAGCCTTGATATTGAGCTTGAACTCGCCTTGCGTTTTCGACATATCAGGGTATTGGTAGTTACGTAACCTGTCACCGATTTCCTGCTCCGAAGCTTCGGTAATTTTAAAAACCAGTGATTCGTTCCTGAACCGCAAATTCTCTGTGGGAATGTGGCCGTCGAGGAAGATGTTGATTCCTTCACGAACGCTGAAGGGTAACGTGACCACGCCGTAGAAAGAAGGCATACCGTACAACACACAGATGAAGTCCGAAAGATAGTCCAAAATGCTAAGATCGTGCTCAACAACGATGACATAGTTTGTTGCGCGGCATAGCGATCTAATTTGCGTGGCTGCCTTGAGACGCTGCTTGACGTCCAGGTACGAACTAGGTTCGTCAAACATGTAAACGTCTGCTTTTTGTACGCAAGTGGCTGCAATAGCAAATCGCTGAAGCTCTCCTCCAGATAGTTGTGCGACCTCGCGATCTTGCAGATCTTGCAAATCAAGAACGTGAATTATATCTTCAATGTTCTCCATATCTTCAGGCTTCTTGTCGCGCCGCAACAGCTCGCCGACCTTGTTGATCGGACCCTTGATGGCTCTAGGGATATGGTCGACATACTGAGGCTTAATGACGGCCTTCAGATCATCTTCCAAGACTTTTGTAAAATAATTTTGAAGTTCAGAACCACGGAAATGTTTGAGAATGTCCTCCCAATCGGGTGGGTTGTCGAAACGACCAAGATTGGGCTTAAGCTTTCCAGCCAAAATCTTCAGCGCCGTGGATTTTCCAATACCGTTCGTACCAACAAGCCCAAGGACTTGTCCGGGTCGCGGAGAAGGCAAACGGTGTACTTTGAAAGAATTGGCTGAGTAACGATGCGTGACTTCCTTCTCCAAATTGGTCGGCAAGTTTATGATGTGGATAGCGCTGAAAGGGCACTTGCGAACACAGATACCACAACCGATACACAATGTCTCGGAAATGAATGCAATCTTGGAATCAGGCGCAACTTCGATACAAAGCTTACCTGTGCGGACCACAGGACAAGATTTTTTGCACTCTTGACGGCACTTTTTAGGCTTGCATCTATCAGTGTCGACGATGGCGATACTAAAAAATCAGCCTTTGGGCCATTTGACGCTTGGCAGCACAATGGCACAGGCCTTAAGCTTGAAATGATTGAAGTGCCGTGGGAAGAAGACTTACCGTGTCAACGAGCTGCTGGACTCTTCCACTTTTTTCGGCATGTTGTTGAGTTTCGGAGCAGCTACTAGTACGCGACAGCCTCTTGCCCTGCAGCTACAAGACCTGCCTGATCGCGGAAATGGATGCGTCTCAAGTCGTCGCAGTGACCGCCAAAATTTTCTGTCGCCGCATCTCACGTGCTCAGATGGTCAGCAGCAGCAGCAGCAGCAGCAGAAGAAGAAGAGATGGTCCAGATGATACACAAATAGTCTATATAGTACTAGTCTTTCTCAGAGGCCTTATCAGGTCGGAATACGGCAGCTGTAGGCTTGAGACTCTTCGCCGCAAGAGCAGGCTCAATCGAGGACGAAGGAGTGGAAAAAGTTGCCACATCAGGCTTGGATTGAGAAGTCGTCGCTTTCTTCAGAGTCACTCCATTCGGCAGTGCGGATGAGCCTCTGGCAGCTACGTTCTTCTTGCCCTTGTTCTTAGGCTTTGCTTGCTTGTTCGCATCTGCTGTCGGCCTTAGACGGGCCAAAGCTGCTTGCTCTTCCTTTTGTACACGCAAGCTCTCAGCTGCGAACCAACGTTCAAATTCTTCACGTTCCTCCTGCTCTTGTATGTCCTTCATACTTCGCTTGGCTTGATATTCAGCGACCTTGATCTTGTGGCCATTCTCTTGCGCAATGATCTCTGCAAGAGAGGACGACCCAGCTGGCTTAATGCTTGGCGAAATGGCGGATCTAGCAAAGGGAGCGGAAGAGCTACCGGGACTGCCATACTGGATTACAGGCAACGTCGCTGATGTTCGTCTACCGGAGGGGTAAGAACTCACTGAAATCAAAGTGTGGGGTGAAGGCGACAAGACCGGCCCCGTGGGTTGAGGGTCAGCGACAATTGCAGCTTTTGATGATGGTAAACGACCGACACTGGTGCTTGCCTCTGAAAGAGAAGGGAACGCTACATTTTCTTTTGTTTTGCCGAATGGAAGGGAAGGCGAGGCAGACTGCGAGGTAATTGACCAAGCCGATGTGACAGTCGTCGGCTCTGCGACTGGAGGTGCTCGAATTGGAGTGCCCTGATGAGTCGAAGCCAACTTCTTCCGATCCTTCTGCGATACCTTTACTGTCGACTCCGGAGCTTTCGATGCTGTGCTAGGTGCCGAGATCCTTTTCGGTGGTGTACTTGCCATAATGCTACGAAGATCAACAGCCGATCCCGGAGCCTTGCTAGCCCAAGGTTGGGATCGCAACCCATTGCCTCCTGTTTGGCTTTCACCTCGTCTCTCTGAACCTACAAGCATGGCGTCATTCATAGAACTGGGAACGCCCAGACGAGGTGGCGTATCAATAGACACAGTGTTGTTCGATGGTTGTCTTGCCTCAATCTGAAATCGTGAATCGTCGAGGCGCAATGACGATGCTCGATGGTCAAGCTCAGATAAATCGTAGTCTTCCATGGCAAAGATTGAGTCATCCGCAGGCTTAATAGCAGGTATCAGCGGGCTTGGAGCAGAGCTTCTGTTGGGCTTCTCCGATGGACGCCTCTGCATCGGGCTTGACTCAAGAAGCCCAGGTCTGGGATTGCTCAGCCTGGCTTGATTGACTGGCAAAAGAAGTGCAGCCAGATACTTTGCTCGAGCCTTTTCAGACAGATCTAGCACATCAGGATGCCGTTGTATGAGTTCGGAGAGGAGACGCCCAGACTTGCTAACTGGCAGCTTCTCCAGTTGTCTACGCGCAGTCAGGAGCTCCAGATCATGCATCAGCGCTGAAGTGAGATTGTTCAACAAGCCATTTTCCAACATGAGCTGCAAATTTCGAGCACAGTAATCAAGGCAGACCTCTTTGAGCTCTTCAGCGTTGTAGACATCCGCTTCATGCAAAAGGGCAGACACATTTTTGCGGTGCACGTAGCGGGCGAGAACTGCCTGGCAAGCCTCTCTGAGTCGAGGAAGAATCAGCTCTGTTGCAGCGGCCAAAACCGCAAGAACAATGTCGAGCAGGTCATCCAGCTGATCCACTTGGACCTGATCAAACACCGCCGCATCAATATCACCATAGATATGGGTCATGACGAGCTGCATTGTGCGTTTGCTAATGTGCTTTACATCAATGTTGACAATGTCCACCTCCGAGTCTGAACGTCTCTGATGAAGCCAAGCGCCCTGAAACATCGCCATGAAAAATTCGGACCGAGCAGTAACAAGGAAAGAGTGACACTTTAGCTCACCATCGCTCAGCAGCAGACGAATGTCGGCTGTCGAATTCAAGTCGCCTGTAAGTAAGGTCAAACAATCGCTTGCGAGAGATGCCTTTGGCGCGTTCACGAACGACGATGCCATTGCCTTTGATAGTGCCTTCAGTTGCAAGAGCTGCGAGAGCTTGTACACATCCTCTCGAACGTTCTTCAGGTGCGCAGCTTGATGATACGTGCCACCAGTCCAGGTTATGAGAAGCAGATCCGTATGTAGCCAGTGCAGCACAATGACCAGTGCGACGAACGAGTATTGACCATGAATCTTGACCTGGGTGCCGTCAAACGAGACGCCTTCGTGAACACCCTGAGCTAACAGTAGCTTTCTGAGCACTGGTGACCTGGCACAAAGCAAAGCCTTAGACACAGGGAAATGTTTCACGCCAAGGTTGATTGACAAGTCCGGGCCGTCTACCTCATAACTCCAATGATCAACAAAATCGATGGCTTTGACCATGGCTTGACCATTGAGAACATGTTTGGGAACTCTCGTAATGCTTCCTGCATCACTTCCTGCATCACTTCGACCGTCTTCCTCTGTATCATCGTTCTCAAGAATGTCGTCCGCGTATGGAAGGCAACACAAGAGATCCTCGCCAAGTGTTGGAGAGTCCAAGACGACTGGCAACACTTCAACATCGTCTCGGATCAAGCCAAAAGCACCGTACTCGCTCGCGCGTACTTGAACAATCCGAGTGATTCTCGGTACCCGACTGTATTTATAGTCCCTGGAGGACGGATCGGCTCTGTGCTTATTGCCCTTACGAAGCGATCTTGTGAAGACAAGGCCACTTTCCGTGCAAATGATGAGCTGTCCATCCTGGCCAACATCGACATCGCGAGCGGCTAGATGATTCTTGCGCAAAGCCCAGGCTCGCAAAATCTTCACTTGCTTTGCCATCTGCACAGGTTTGATATCCGTGGACATCATGTCCACGGAAAAAGTAAAAACATCGCCGATACTGGTCAATACTGCAAAGAGCTGACCTCCGCTTGCAACTTTGACGACTTCGCAAGCGGCTTGGCTCTTTGGACGAAAAGTCGACATGAGAGCGAATGAGCGATCAAGTTGCAGAGGCAGCCTAAAGTAGCCATAATTCACGAGGACGAGGACTTCTCGTGTAGCCATCAGGCAAATAGTTGCACGTCGACTTGCAGTCACTTGAAGGATGGGCTCTTTGACCGCAGACACCTTTCGGGGTAAGGTGACTATGCGGCCTTCAGAGGCGACAACCTCAAAGCCAAGTTGGCCCTCATTTAGTCCCCAAGTGTAGAGAGTGTCCTCAGTGAAACATACCGAATGAATTTGTGATGCTGCCACACCCAGAACGCGTTCTTTGGCAAGCTTCATGATCTTTCTTGGCTCATGATTGAAGGCATCGGGACTCTTGGACTCTAAGTCATAACCTAGCTGGCCATGTCGAGCGGCACCCCATGTGTAGACATCTCCATTCGCCAAGCAAGCCAGCGAATGATCCTGAGCAGCGGCGATCGCAACAGCTTGTCCGGGTAAGGCAATTGGCTTGAGGGTGAATTGGGTTGCCCCAGACATACCAAGTCGGCCTTGGTTTGCGAAACCGCAAGTGTATAAGTTGTTGATGGTATCGTTCGTTAGCACGAGGGTGTGCAGTTTTTGCATAGACACATCTCGAATACGGTTTCCTCGAAATTTCTGTATGCCTTCACCTTGCATAGGCAATCTCTTAATGGCAACGCGCTCAGGATAGGCTCGGTCGTCGGAGTCGGCAAAACACAAGGTGTGATTGACATTAGAGCCAAATGTGAAAAGATCTGATCCACCTCGCTGCCTGTTGAAAAGGTTTGGACTGACACCAGGCACTGTAGCGTTATAGACATCGAACGGTGAGTTGCCTTCGTGGTCTGTTGCCAGGAGGGCTCCTCTATGCACTGCGCCGTCTCGCAGCGGCGAATGAGACAAAATAGCCACAGCAATCTCAATACGACCGCAGTACAGCGCGCGGTGCAATGCAGTCCAACCGGACTCGTCGTCGGCTTTTGTTATGGCGACCGTGTCGTCAAGCAAGCATTGTTTAACGAAATCGACTCTACCATCACTTGCTGCCAGATGAAGAACAGTGCGGCCCTCAAAATCGACCTGATTGACGTCTGACTCCACCTGAAACTTTGCTTTTGGCAGACTGCTAGGATGCTGGAATGGCGAAGATATGTAGCTGCCTGATATCTCGGTGGCAAAATGAGAAGCGTTACCGGGTTTGCCAACTAGGCCTTTGAATTTGGCAAAGTCGCCAGAAAGGTAAGCGTGATGGAGCATGATATAGTTATGCTTTGCGTCGTTGATGAGATCCTACATTGTGCCGACCGCGACAGAGACGATGCGATATTGCGGCCAGAGATTGTCGCGCTCGTCTGGAAATGCATCCATTGCAGCGTCAGGCTTCAGATGGCTTGGCTTGAGTCTCGCTTCACTCAATTGCCTTGAGTGCCCATATAGATATGCCTCAATTTAGCATTACTGCTACGTGACTACTATCATATATCTCCTTTCTACAGTACAACTATAACTTTGGCTACATGCTGGAATCGTTTAGCAACCTTGCCATCCCGCAGGCTCGGGCATGCGGTCGTCGCAAATGAGCATCTTGTTGCGCTGAAGTTCTGACGCGAGAGGCAATCGCCAATCTTGTCCGAGCGAGTCGATATCGTTATGCACGGTCGTGTAGATATATCCGAAGTTACTCCACAATACCTGGATGTTGAAGCCAAAATACTTCAGAGGAAGGTAATTGGTTGTTCGTCTCGTTCGAGACTGACTTTTGCGTGAGCGCGACGAGGAGCAAATCCAGAATGTTTCGATCACAGACATTTGGGCGGCTCGATGTCATTTGCAAAAGGACGTCCCGCCAGGCTTTAGTCGTCCCCATACCCATCTTCCATCACATTGGCTTCCTGGTCTTCCTTCATTTGGGGTTCCTGATCCTCCGCCCACTGTGTGCAGTCATCAATGTAGCTCAAAATTGTTGCAACTGATTCCTCACTGCGAGCTTCTAGCTGCAGGAACGACACCATATTGAAGTCATCAATCAGTTGAACAATGGCTGAGTTGAGATCGTGAAAGCGTGGATTCGTCTTGCTGTTGGCTTCGTTGACAAGCATCAAAGGATCTGGGTCCAGAAATCGCTTCAGTTCGCCGCGAGAAATTTCGTTTTTGATGAGATCCATCTTACTAAGAATATTGATGTGAGGCACCTCGAGCATGACCATGGCGCTCATTGCGCTCATGACACCGGCAAAGAACTTGGGCTTGTCGATAATGAAGGGCGACTCGAGCAGATACGTAGCACATAATTTGAAACCCATGTGTGCTTGTAGGTGTTTTGCAAGCGCTGGCAGGATGGGAATATGCGTGTACAGCTCTATTTGGCCAGGCATATCGATAATGAGATAGTCGTCCTCGAAGTCGCCAATTTCCTCCTCAAACCAGTCGAGATTATCCATGAGAAATTCGAAGCAATAAACTAGGCCTCCATTTGGGCCATAGTCCATTTCTTCCATGACCTCCGTTAGGGAAATCAGATCGCGAATGTCGACTGTTGGCTCCCATGCAAATTCTTCTGCTGCTGGGTCGAGATTGACCAAGAAAGCACGACGTCCGATCTCTTTGATGTGCGTCATGAGAGCAGCACAAAATGTGGTTTTACCAGAGCCGGCAGGGCCCATTACGAAGACAGCAGAGCGACCCATCTAAGCGACAAGTGACAGACAAGAGGAGTCAAGCTTCAAACGTATGCAGATGGTACGAGCATTCTTCAAGTGATAGCCGGATAGGAAGGGATGGAAGTCGCCATCAGCAACGGGGCTCCAGCTCAGCTTTGCTTGGTTGCGAGCGTGCGATTTTGCGCATTTGTGTGCGCGGGCCTTTGTGCTGGTGCGTGCGTCCGTGGTCTGGTTTCTACATGATTAAGTATGAATCTCTCGAGGTGAGTTGGCCCTAGTAGTGCAAGCCATTGAGTCAGCTAACACGCCGTGCCAGTCGCTCCGTAGTTGCTCCATCACTGCGCCCAGCTTACGAGCTGGGAGGCTTCAAACACTTGTGCGCTAGGGATCCATTAGAACGAGTTGGCTGCGTGCCTCGATTATCGTACGAGCTTCATCCTCTACGGTACAGAGACATGCAGTCTACAGATGCCGTGCTTGTAGTACCCTTTGATTGCTGTAGACTGCTCTCTTCACATACTTTCACCCCGTCTCTGCTTGATGCTGCTGTATATTTGGTGTATCGCTTTACCTCGCCGGCGAGAGTCGAACGAACCACACACGAACGCCCTCCAGCTAGATCACACACACTCAGCCAAGACACCACAGACACTAGATCATGTCTGAACACCAGAGCGAAGAAAGAGACGAGAAGAAGCCCCAGCTCTCGGAGCACATCAACCTCAAAGTACGTCATTGACTAGTCAAGCAGCGCGCAACTGTTGTTTGACTGCTAGCACAACAGAGATACTAACTCGCTACAGGTTGTCGGCTCGGTTAGTCCATTCGAGGATGCCTCGAGAACATCTCTAACAAGACAGGATCAAAATGAAGTCTTCTTCAAGATCAAACGCGCAACGCCACTCAAGAAGCTCATGGAGACATATTGTGAGCGACAGGGCAAGTCCATGAACTCCGTGCGCTTTTTGGTCGATGGAGAGCGCGTGCGCACTGATCAGTCCCCTCAAGACCTTGAGCTCGAAGACGGCGACACCATTGAGGTCATGATGTATGTTTTTGCTAAGACATTTTACTGTGCTAATACATCCTTTAGTGAGCAAACTGGCGGTTGCTAGACGCGTAGCTGACGCAGGTGTCACTCGTTCTTAAGATAATGAGTCCATCAATTTGTATTCCACTTCGACCTCCTTGCCGGCTTATGGATGCCCAATATGTCGCCTACACCGAACCCTTTTTTCATCTGGCTTGTGACCTTCTCTCTACTTACGATGTGCTCCGTCCGCCTATACTTTCCTGAATTGTGCCAGTGATCTTAGACCGCCCGTGCCCAATGGTGCATCTGCATCCAATTCAGGACCTCATGACGTGTGTAGGTTTTCCCTTGCGCGCATTTTGAAAGAAGATCTGACTTGCCTGGCCAACCAAGCGCATTGACATCCTGTGCTGTTTGCCGGTTGCACCTGCGCCGTCTCTGTCTTGCACAGCAGGCGCCTCAGCAAGCAGCTGGGGACCCTGTCCTTCTTCGACGGCAGGCCACCTTTCTGCCGGGTGCTCGTCTTACTACTTTGATTCGCGTCTTGGCATCAGGCGACCATGTTTGGCAGGCGCTCTGCTTCTACCTCCGCGGTTCAGTCCAGAGCAGCGTCTCTCTCAGACAAGTCAATCGCATTTGATGAGCCACCGCATCAGAATGGCATATCCTTTGCTCACCCTGGCTCGAGGAGGATGAACATTGACGACGATTCCGACGATGACCTACCGGGAACAGGCCAACATCCCGTGAAACACGGTCTCAACGCCGGCATGCATCCCATGTGGCAGGCACTTCAGGAGGAAGCTGCCTCGCTAACTCCCAGCTCGGATACTGGCAGCGCTTCACTAGAGTTCTTTAACCAAGCTAATGAAGTCAAGACGCTTCAAATCTCAAATATGGCACGGCACTGCACTGTGGCAGATGTTTACAAAGCCTTTAATCGCACACGAGATACAATGAGGATAGATTGGAAGACCGAGACATCTGCGCATCTGCATTTTGAAAGCGCAGATCAAGCATTGCAAGCCTATTTTGGCTACCTCTCATCGAGCTATTCTATTGGCACTGTTGAACCACTCGAAGTCGCGAGTCAAGCAGAGAAATCAAGTGACACGGCCTCAAAGGCCGCTCAAAGCATACAGCCAGCGATGCCGCCTGTCAAAAAGCGTTCTAGCTGGACGCCACCAGCGTCGACCAGCAAATTGATGACCTTGTCCAGCCTTTCCACCTGGCGCACCAATGGCTCAGAGAAGACCCAATCAACCATCGATCCAGACCTTGGCGCTGTTCCACAAGGGTTTTTTGCGAGAGGCCATCACAGCACGAGCAGCCGCAGCTCAGTCCACTCGAAATCAACAGATCGCATACCCGCATTAGCCAGGGAGTCTTCCACGAGTACGGCCGTGACATTGGCTTCCGAGAGCAGTGAGGCAAGCGCACCATCTCAATCCACCAACGCACAACGAAAGGCCTTCGCTCAGGCTGCCATGCCTTCAGATACCGAACATGTGCTTTCTGGGAGCAACAGGCCAACCACTGATAATCATGCGAAAAAGGAGTTCAAGGGTCTTTCGGCGCGTCGTTTCCTGCCGGCTGCCCTCGCCTTCGGATTTCGACAAAGTTCGAAATCGAAAGGTGAAAGGAGCTAGCCAATTGGTCAGAGACTTTACTGACATTGTCTGCGTTTCTCGGTCGGTCGTTCCCGAACGAACACCGTGCCCATGCACCTGAGGTGCTTTTCCATATTGCACTATCCATTCACGTTTTCATAGCCTTGCGCATCATACCATTGTACAAAGGAAGACGCGGTGTGACTGAACTTTCTTAGACTTTTAGTCTCAACTTCATGCGTCAATCGAGCACAGAGTCTGAGGTTGACTTGCCTTATTTTGATCGCCGGGTCATCTGAAAAAAATGGCTACTGTGCAGAGTCTGCACATACACGCCGAGGCGTATTTGCTGCCTCTCATTACCATTGACAGCTCCCGAGTCTCGACTCTCTACAGCTGCTATGGCGCTGCCAAATCTGAGGAAAATATATGCCTCTTTTGACAAGGACGAAGACGAGCAGGCACGGGCAGCTCTCTTCAATCTTGTGGGTGCGTTCCCTGCATTCAGTGACTGATGCTATCGCATCAGCCGGCTGCAATAGGTATATGGCTAACGGATAAGGTTTCATTTCTAGCATTTTTGCCTACAACACTCTCGTCAAAATCATGAATCGCTTGTCAGCCAGCAAATGAAGGAAGCGACATTTTGAAAGCCCAAGATAAGCGCTTTTTCTACGGCTAAAGCTTGAGTATCTTCTTCTTTCTGCTTCTTGCTACGTTTCTGATGCTTTACGCTGCATTCAAGCCCTTGGCGTATTGAGAATCCGACCAGACCCGTTCGATAGGCCAAAGCATGTGAAGCATGGCGGCCGATCCTTGATGTCAAGCCAAGACGAGGCTCGCCCCTCGATAAAAACTTGGCATTGCTCAGTTGGACGAAGTATCAGGCGTGCTCCGCCCATGACTGTTAGTTCGTCGCCGAGTGATGCCCCTACGATCTATATACTGTAGCCTCTAGCTAATTTTGATCGTGATTTAGGCCTAGATTTGATCCGGCTCCACTCTATCAAGGCTTCCCCAGATTGGCGACGACGCGCTTGTGCCCCTACCGATCTCCATCAACTATGTCTGAAAGCAAGGGTATTGTCAAACAGATCTGCTTCGATGTCATTGGAACTTGCTTCCATTTCGACGCCCCGATTGCTGTTCTTGAAGAGCGACTCTCGGATAGTCTGAAGAAACGGCACATCACTGCAGAGGCACTCTTCTTCTCCCTCTTCTACGCTGCTCAGCGCGACTTCACCTATCTATCTATGGTCGACTCGTACACGCCTATCGGCAAAGTCATCAAGAGTACTGTCAAGCGTGCGTGTTTGATCCTGGGTCTCGAATCACCCCTTCTGACTGAATCTGGCGGCAGCGATCTCGAAGACGCCGTCATGGAGGCTTTCAAGAAGATGCCAGCACGCCCTGGACTCAAAAAGTTGTTTGATGGACTGCAAGAAGATGAATGGCATTGTGTGGCTGTCACAAACGGAGCACGGAGCACAACTCTTGGCTATTTTGGTGATGCTGGGATCAAGATTGACGACGAGCACTGTTTAAGTTGCGACGACATCAAGGTGGCAAAACCAGCCGCGGCCGTGTACGACAAGGCAAATAGGCATCTTGATTCTCTCAGTGGTGGAGCACAAAGTGTGCGATGGTTTGTGGCGGCACATTCATGGGATCTCATCGCTGCTCGAAAGGCTGGCTTCAAGACTGCCTATCTACCGTTTGAAGAGCAGGATCCATGCACAGCTCTATTTGGAGAATTCGACATCTATGCGGACGATATGGAGGACCTCCTTAAACAGATGCGCAACGTGGACCTGGCAGCTTGAGAAGTATAGCTCATAGTTGTTCAGCAATTTCTACGGTTGTTTAAGCATGCCCAAGGATAGTCCTAGGCACATACTCAGCCTCCAACTGTGCAACTTCTTCAGGCGTGAGTGACACGTCCAAAGCTGCAATAGCTTCATCAAGACGGCCCAGGCTACTGATGCCAACAATCGGGGCAGTGACTTTGGTCAATGACCAGGCGATAGCTACTTGCGCCATGCTAATGCCCTTTTCTTTCGCAATCTTCTGCACGACGCCAACGATTTTGGCATCAGACTCTTGAGCCTTCTCCTTGAGGAGCAAGCGGTACATGCGATCGGAACCTGCGCGGGTCGTATCGTTGCTTTCCCCAGCGGCTGGGTAAGGTCTCGCAAGGGCACCGCGTGCCAAAGGGCTCCATGGGATCACTGCGATCCCTTCAGCAGCGCAGTAGCGCATCATCTCTCTTTCATCTTCCCTGTACATAAGGTTGTGATAGTTCTGCATTGAGATGAAGCGTGTGTAGCCTTTCAAATCGGCAACGTGGTTGAGTTTTGCGAATTCCACCGCATACATGCTTGATGCTCCAATGTAGCGCACCTTGCCTTGCAAAATGAGTTGATGCAGAGTAGACATGATTTCTTCAGCCTCAACTTCTTTGTCAAGGCGATGAATCTGAAGTACATCAATGTAAGTCGTTCCCAGCCTCTCTAGACTGGCATCAACTGCCTCAATGATGTGTTTTCTGGATAAGCCAGTACGATTGATGTACTGGGCGCCAAATTTCTCCTGGATCTGAGAAGCAGGTACGCCCATGACCAAGTCGCTTGGCTGATCGGCTACACAATTGTAGCATTTGGTGAGAAGGACGACTTGCTCACGCGGAATATCGTACCGCTTCATGGCAGTGCCCAGCAGCTTTTCACTGAATCCATTTGAATAGGTATCTGCGGTGTCGAAAGTGTTGATACCTCTGTCGAAAGCAGCTTTGATAAGAGGCAAGCTCGCTTCCTCGTCCAAAACCCATGGTTGCCATGAACTTAGCCCATACGACATGCAGCCGAGAATGATGGGAGAGACTTTCAATCCAGATTTTCCAAGACGTCTACAATTGTCAGAAGATTTCTAAACATGGAAGACTAACCGATATTCCATAACAGGCGGCATAGCAAGTGTGGTGTGAGGATTGAACCACCTGCGACGCTGCATTTATTGTGGGGTACCACAGATTTAATGACGCAATCAGCACGGCAACATAGTCCCATTACTGAGCTCCACAGCGAAGGCTAACAAGACAAAGACACAAATATGTGTGAGATTGCGATACAAATCATCAGCTACGACCCAAACGCGAATGCCTCACAATAATCGCGCCAAGTTTGAGCTTAGCGCTACCAGACATATTCGTCAAGAAAGTTTGAAGGTAGAACATTGCACAAGCATTTAGGCAAGGTCATTCTGGCCACCGAGCGAGACGCCGTTGATCCAGAAGCCCTCGAGAGGAACCGCGGACTCGGGTGTCTTGGCGTGTCCGCCGAGGAGCCAGAAGCCAAAGACTGCCTTTGCAGAGACGTCGAGCACGGCGTAAATGCCAATCTCGGTGTCAACGTTGACAAGGCCAAGTCCCTCAGAAACAGCCCACACGACTGGGTAAGCAGTCCACAGAAGGAGTGTTAGGAAAGCGACTTGGTCGAACAGCTGCGAGACCTTGTTGCCACGGGCAGAGGCAGTGGTGCGGCCGATAAAGACCAAGGCGTAAACGATGTAGAGGTAGAAAACGCAGCCCATAGCCCACCATCCGAATCGGTAGACCTTGTGTGACTCGAGAGACGCAAAAAGACCAGTAAGAATCATACCAAGATCGGCAAAGATGAGGGCAACAATGTCAATGCCCGATGTGCCGGCCAAGAAGGCAAGGTCAAGTAGCAGGAGAGGAGTCGTGATTGACCAATCCACGTAACGTGCGTAGAAGATCTGACGGAAATGGTCCTTGCCTACGCGAGCGTATGTGGTACCGCCGTGCGTTGCCATAGCGTAGTATGACAAGGCAGCAGTGAGGGTAATCATGGTTGTGATGTAGTGGAAGAGGCGCATCTCCTTCTTGAGCCTGAATGCCATAACAATGTAGCTGATGGACGAGAGGAGCATGAGGGCGAAGACCACCCAAAGAATGGTGTAGCCGACATGTCCAGCGGTCTCCTGCACAATGGGGAATGGGAGAGGCTTCTTGTAAACGGGAGCGTGTTCTGCGATCTGCTCAAGCATGGTGACTGAGGAGAGGGGAAGGTCTTGGATGGGGTGGTTGTCTGGTGGTGGTGGACGAAGGGGTGTGGGAGGGTCCGTTGGGGGGTTTTATACTTCCAAAGCGGTGGAGGCTGCGCGTCAGTCAGAGGTCTTTTCAGGAGATTGCGCGCTGCCTCTGGCTCTCGCGCCGACTTGTCTGGCTCCAACAAATTTCACGCCGATGACGCAAGGGCAACATGCGCAGAAGAGGCCCTCCTCAATCAGGCAGGTTCAGTCCGTAGCTGCTAGACGACTCGAGCCAGGTCCTCTGCTTCTTCTGCCTTCTTCTTGACTGTATACTTCTTAGCTGCCTGAAAATTGTCGCCATACCCGGCAAACTCATGACTGGCAGGCGCGCGAAGACCTGATGTGGGACGGCATTGCTTTGGAGATGCTAAACATGTATCAATAAACAGATGCCAAAGATCTATCTACATAAATGAGAAATAGTAAGGGATCAACAGCAGCATTCCTATTCCTTGTAGCTCATCTGTTGCAGCACATGGCTTCGTACGTGTAGACAACTGATGACATAAGACCATCTGGAGGACAGATTTCATGAGTGTGAAGGTCAAAAATGTCGCGAGCGTAGCACGTCAAACCCACTCACTCACTTGCCAAATCTTTCTCATCCGAATGGTCGCAGTTACCTATACCAGGTAGTGATGCGCGTGTCTGATCGCTTTCCCAGGTTTCATCGACGATACAAAAACGTAGCTGCAGAGAAAGCTCGTTTAGTGCAAAAGCCCTGACTTGCTCTTGCTACGCTACTACCTGCATGTGCAAGACCTCTCAAAGACGCTGCTTTTACACGAGGTGACACTACTGAGCTCACTTTTACTTTAGCTATGAGCAAAAGACCATATGCTGCAGCCTTGGCGAGCTCATCCAAGGCAGCTAACCTAGCTGACTATGTTATTGACGAGGCCGACCACACGTCGGAAGCCTACGACGCTTCTGAGTTTGGAGGATTCTCCGACTACATGAGACGAAAGAAGGTGCGCTCACTCCGCTCAACCACGACTTTGTCTAACCAGCCCAGCTCAAGTTACAAGATCAAGATGCACAATTCCGAGCCAATGCAGATCCCCTGCTCCCCAAAGTGTTTCGCGGTATGGTCTTACACATCAATGGCTACACAAAGCCTGGTCGACTCGAACTTTGGAAGTCCATCGTGGCTCACGGAGGTCTCAAATTCCCTTAACGTTCCTTATCTAACAGTAGGTGTCTACAAGCAGTACTTGGAAAACAAAACGGACATCACGCACATCATTTGTTCCAATCTGACGATGAAAAAAGAGCTTGAGTTCCAAAAGTACCGTGTTGTTCGTCCAGAGTGGATCACAGATTCAATCAAAGCCGGGAAAGCTCTACCATGGGCCGAATATGCCACAATTCACACGGGTACGCAACAAACGAGGTTGTCTGTGTCAGCCCCTGGCGGTGAAACTCAGAACGATGTAGTTCAGAGCAATAGCTACAAAAGAGTGACAAGCGTGCCGAAGGACAACGGGCAAGACGGGATTACAGAAACGATGCCACCCGAGTCTGCGCACGAGCGTTCTGGTGTCAAGACTTCTACACATCCAGACTTCATTCAAGATTATTATGCCAAGAGTCGACTGCATCATCTCTCGGCATGGAAAGCGGATCTGCGACTTAAGGTGCACAACATGCAGACTAATCAATCGACACGGATTCAGAAGGTCGTCATGCACATAGACTTTGACTGTTTTTTTGCAGCTGTCTCATCCAGGAATCGCCCAGATCTTATTGGGCTTCCAGCTGCTGTGACACATGGTGGTTCTAACAGCGGTGAAATTGCCTCTTGCAATTACAAAGCTCGGGAATATGGCGTCAAGAATGGCATGTGGATGAAGGATGCTGTACAGCTTTGTCCCGAGATTGTTTCGCTACCATACGACTTTCACGCTTATGAAACTGTCAGCAATCAGTTCTATGAGAACCTTCTGAGCCTTGGAGCAGCTTGCATCGAAGCTGTATCTATTGATGAAGCTCTCGTCGACATAACAAATCTCCTGCCCTCGCTTGGATCGCTCACAGATATCAAAGTGCCAATCACAACACTTTGTGAAACTTTGCGCACGGATATGTTTGAGCGGACTGGTTGCGAGGTCTCTATTGGCATTGGTAGCTGTATATTGCAAGCCAAGCTAGCAACGAGGCTTGCTAAACCTGCCGGGTACTTTCTGATCACAGCCGCTAACCTCTCCTCTGTCTTGGAGAAGCTGACATCTCGAGACCTACCAGGCGTCGGCTATGCCACGGCTAACAAGATCTCAAGCGCAACAGGAGCGGAATCTTTGCTCCAGTTGCAAGCTCTATCAGAGCAGTCTCTCAAGGATCTGCTAGGGCCCAACTCTGGTGCTTCAATATTTAACGCATGTCGTGGAATCGACCAAACGTTGGTTGGTAATCTTTCAGACCGAAAGCTGGTCTCTATTGAGATCAATTGGGGTATAAGATTCTCGAGGTTGGAAGAAGTAAGGGATTTTCTTGGTCGCGTAGCAGTAGAACTTCAGGATAAACTGACTCGAGCTGGCTTCTCGAGCGCTCGTCATCTGTCCATCAAGATCATGCGCCGAGCACAAGATGCGCCCGTCGATCCGCCGAAGTTTCTTGGCCACGGTAAATGCGACAAAGTCAATGCTGGAAGAGAAATACCAAGCACGAACGAGGCGAGCCGAATAGCTCAATATGCTATAGGTCTGCTCGAAACGATGAATATCCCGCCTTGGGAACTTCGTGGTATTGGCGTAGCTCTCACAAAGCTTGATTCTAAGCCTGTTACGAAGCAAAGAGACATGGCAGAATACTTCAAAGTCCAGCAAAATCGGGTTCCTGGAAACACGTCCGCGTTGGAATCTCAAGCATTCAAGAATTCTGCAATATGTGGGAATCCTTCGCAAGCGTCATTGTCACATCAGGGAACGTATGGACCTGTGCGCTTATCGCTACAGATGCATTCAAGACACAACCCACACGAAGAAAGGGTCTTTCTTCAAGAACAAGGCGATAGAGATAATCTTTATGACGCCGAGGACTTCCGAGTTGTTGGCCCTGTACCAAGTGAACTTCACCTTCCAAAGCGGGAATCGATGCAAAAAGGTGCTGCTGCTCCTCTCAAGAGTCAATACGACGACATTCGTGTATGCGATACAAGAGGCGAGACCAGGGATACTGACAAATGCCACGACGCTCTTGTTCTGCCATGGCCAGAAGTCAGCGCGTTGTCAACATTGGGGCTTTCGGACTTGCAACAGACTAAAGACTACATTACTAGCTGGATGACAATCGACTCTCCACAGGGTCCAGACGAGGCTGACATGCAAGACTTTTCCCAATTTCTTCTCTTCCTAGCGGACGACGCAGATTTTGAGAAGATTGAAGAGATTCTGCGTTGGATGAAGACTCTGGTTGAAAGCATAATGGTTCCGAATTGGTCTTCGCATTTTCTTCAGGTAGCTCAATTGACTCGAGAGCGCATGCAACTCTCGGGCCAGCCTTTCTTCCGGGATGTCATCCACTAGTACAATCACTGGAGCAGCTTCTTGGCGTCCGTTTCAAGAATCTCGATGTCTCCGTCGCGAATGCGACCACGTTGGACAATTTCACCTTTCGCTCTCAGAACATTTTCGATATTGGTGTTGACATCGCCGAAAATCTTCAAATTGTCCGCAATCATGTGTCTGTTTTTGCAAGATGGACACCTGCGATCGAAGTCAGTCAATTCTATCGATGTAGACCTTACTGTATGAGAACTGTCCCTTTGGTATATGCTTGTTTGGACATTTCATGTGTAGACCTGTGATCGCAACTTGGAATTAGTAGAAGATGGTTATAGATTGCTTTTACGCTTTGCATGTGAAAGTGATTTGTAGCTTGGGTGTAGCTCCAAGAAGAGAAGTTGTCTCAGCTGCTTTTTCTCCCTTTTCCTGAGAACTGAACATCTTGCGCCTGACGAAGCTTGAGCGGCTTCCAGTCAGTGCCCAAGATTGTTCATGAGCTTTCATAGTATGAATCAAGCAAGCTTTTCCAAGCTTCATCGGGCTTTGTGACAGGCTTGCCTGAATCAGCCATTTTGGAAGAAAAAGCCGCAACATCTTCTGGACAAGAACTTGCAAAAGGTATCAATAGTGCTCCGGTTGTGTACCTTCTGCGCTGGAAAATTTCGGTCGACGGTGTGCTAGGCGCGCAGGCAAAACTTTTGTGGCAAAAGACATGTCTATCGCGCATAATACCCATGCCCACGACATTCCTCACGTTGCACATAATTCAATGTATACCATCAGCTAGTCGGGACTCTACTTGACAGTGTGAACAGCTGTCAGATAGCCTTCTCGACCAGCATCGTCTGTAAACTTGCTACAAATTAAACGACGAGGAGCGCAACTCACGCAAGATAACGATAAAGCTTCCTGTCTTGCTCGTCGCGCTCAAGGTAATCCCTTTCAATCAGAGATTCAATACGGCCCTTGATCATCGTCAGATCTGGTGCGAACTTGGAGCTCAATTGCTGTGTAGCTTCGGCGATGAGATTGTTGTGGCCAGCAACCTTGCGCGCCTTCATGATTCTGACGAGGCAAGCTTCTATTGAGTGCTTTCGGGTTTCCTCTATCCGACCCATTGTTTCCTTGTGCTCGGCTGTGGTTTCCGCTCTGTTGGCTACCGTTGCAATTTTGATGCGAGACTGTGCATTTGTGAACGCTTCATTGATCACAAAGTTATCGGTGAGAAGAACGTCTCTCGATTTAGGTTGCTTCGATAAGATTTTGTATTTGCCGCAGGCCAAGCTCTGAAGCGTCCGCGTCAGGTCAACAGAATTGATCCGTGTTCGCTCTTGTAATTCCGCTGTGGACAAGAAACTACCATTCGATAACTGGTTGAATTGAGAAAGGACGACCATGGCGTACGTTGAAACATTCAGCTCATACGATCGGGCCCCAAACGTGGCTTTGATGTCTGCGGTTCCATGACTTGGGATCCAAGTCAACTGGCGACCAGTAAAGCGCTTGAGGTAAAACTCCTGGAACGTCCGGCAGTGTTCGCCGATTTCTGCTGGGTAGCAGCAATCATTCCGGCCAGCAATCTCTGATGCAGTTAGGGGCCAAAATGTTGATGTTAAGACGGTTGCGTGCAAGGGCACGTTGCCATTACGGGTCTGCATGCTCAAGAACTCCTTCATGTTGTCGTTAGATAATTTTATGTCCTTGAACATGCCCTCCATCTTGTTAGTGAAATTTGAACCCATTTCTACCTTGAGCCGCGCAATCATCCCCCTCTCAGCATCATCCGAGACCGACCGGCCGCTGAGCAAGCGCTTGCCAAGATGAGTTTTGTAATATCGCTCAAACATATCTTTGTCATGCAGGAAGCGGAAGAGGCTGACAGTCTTGTCTAGGACCATATCCACAGCCTCTTCGGACTTTCCCTTCAATCCCTTTCGCAAATGATCGTCAATGAAAAGCGAGATGAATTCTGCCGCCCGGTCGTTTTGGTTGACGAAAATTGAGAATGCCAGAGTTATTGCATTGGCGACTGACTGATCAGATTTGTATGCGGTGTGCAGTAAGTCGGTATGCTTATCACGGAGGTCCAAAACCTCTTGCACCCAGCGAAGTGCTAGTTGCAATGCGCCTGATTTGTCGCTCACGGCAGGAGAAGCTCCTTCGAGAAGCGAGGCATTAATTCGCTCGCCCGACAAGGAAATGAGCTTGGTCAGTTTGTCATTGTGCACGAGATGATCAACATCCACTCTGGAAAGCAATGCGTGAAGTCGGCTCAAGTCCTCGACCTTTGCTAGCCGTAACATTGTGCTCAACCCGGACTCTGCCTCAACAATGAAGATCAGGTGGGCTGCCAGCATTTCCTGCTCCACAATTGAAATGATGTGTTGATGCGTACTCTGTTGCATACATGAAAGGGCGCGGTCGATTTCCTCTGTCAATCGATGCTCGACATGTAACAAGTATTCTCCAATCGATAATGAGCTAATGCGATGGGCAGCCTCTTGCTTGTAGAAGATCCGACTGACGTTCAAGAACTGCACCTCGAAATCCGAGCCGTAAACGGTGTTCACGCCATCTGAGTTTGTCACATCAAGCGTGGCCAGCATTTCCAGACTCGCCTTGATGAGTGGACGATCGACCAATGCGCCAGCTCGCTCAGCCGCAATAAGATCCAAGATTGCCTGCACGAGGCGCTCGCCCGTCGGTGTGTCCTTCGAGTGCAGTATTGTGTCGCGAAAGATGATCAAGCCGGTATCGTATGCGAGTGGTTTGTGGGCATTTTTGGAGTAGACACGATCCTAGCGTTAGAATTCTATTTCGAAGAAGGACAGACTCAGTATTACCATGTACATGAGGACATCTGATATCATGCCCATACAAAGACAGTGAAATGACCAAGCTTCGAGAATCGCCGACAAAAACGCTGCACGGACTTCCAGAGCATCGACAGCTGCCATTACCTGCCCAATTCCGGCAGCTAAGGGAATATACGATCGTTCAAGATCGGTCGAATTGACGGCAACTAGATGTTCTTCCACAATTGTGCTGAACCCTTCGTAAAGTCGTTCGCCCTGCTTCTTCAGCACAATCTGGTATGCATTGCGATAGAGTTGCTCAAATGAATAGTCCCCAGCATTCCGACGATGAATCTCTGTGAATGCATCAGAAAGTAGTGCCCAAGACTTGTCGAATTCTGATGCGTCTTCTGTGGCATTGCCAAGTTGCTATTCGTTAGTGATGAATCTTAGTCCAGAAGCGCACAACCCTCTTGAGAGGCCCTCTAATTTTAGCCTTGAGTCTCCCTGTCATTTGTTCGGTCGACAATCTGGGGCTTTCATTCGATACTATCCGCTGAGCGGTGATTGGAGTGCTGACTTTGTCTGTCTGGTGTGTGGTATGAAAGTCGCGAAACGCGACGTTGGCCGTTGCAACATGCGCATTTTCTCACGTCAGGTTAGGCACATCCATCTATCAAAAACTCTTCACAGGGACTGCAATAGCTTATCAACAGTACGCTCTAGATGTGAAGAGCCTGAGCTACGGATTGACATGCCTTGTTCTGCTTGTGACGGCAACAAGCAGAAGAATGTTCGCTGCAGACAACCATCCAATTGAACTTTGACATATCGTCTGCGAAGATAGCAAAGTCCTTGTTTGCCAACTAGTAATTGGCGGAGGAATCGAGTTTACCATGTTGCACAGACACATTGCGGCCGAAATCGTTAAAGGCTTCAGTGTGGTTGCTCACATCTGTGATCTGCAGGTGACTGATGAACCGCTTGTTGGTTGGTCAACTAGTTTGCATGTGGAAAACCATAAGAGAGTAATTGGTTTCCGAATCAGCGACCATTGATTACCGCGTCCTGAGATCGCCAGCGACTGCAAACACCGCAGGACTCGCAGCAGCAGACATTTGCCCGGAGGGCAAATATAGGAAGTTTGCAAGTGTTCTTGTCGTGGCCATGCATCCATGGCGTCTCAGATGTGTGCATTCCTCTGTGCAGGCCAAACTTGAGAAGAAGGGCGATGACGACCCGCCCATCTCTGAACTCTGCAGAATGATCGGCGAGTGTTGTACCTTCGCGCCAGTTAGTGTCTCCACTCATGTCACCTTGACTTAGCCTACCCTGAACATCCGGAAGCCTCCATTCCAAATGTGGATTGCGACCAGAGGCTTTATTTGGAGTTTCCTGCAATAACATGCCTTCACCAGACAGGCATGGTGCGCGTACTGAGAAAAGCGACTCTGGGCTACGCTAACAATCCTTATCCTCAAAAGGCGACTCTGATTACACCACCTGCTTAAATCATGCCCGGCCTTGTCGATCTGGTGCTCTGCTTTTCGACAGACAGCGCATTGCGGACACCCTCGAAGGGCTTGACAAGGATTCTCTGACGAGCAACAGGAAAAATTGAGGACACAGCATGTGTGTTATCTATCCGGTCGCGGTGGTATCTGCGCCATAGACTGACACAATCGCTTGCTCGACACGAGAAACCTTTTCGAGAGAGTCTGCACGTGGTTTGACCCCAGCGCGAAGCTGACCGTTAACCTCTTGACCGTGGAAACGCAACCGCACATACTTGAACGGTTGGTGGAGAAAAGCTATAGGATTGCGAGCCTCTACACTCTTGGGCTACACGAGAACGATCCAAGAAGCTTGTCCAGCGTGAGAATGACAAATAATGCAAGAACAGCTTGTCAGGCTTCGAGTAATCGAGGCTCTCTTTGCCATCAAGTAGTCACTGGTCTTCCCGAAGCGGCAAAACAAAGTTGCTGTTCTCGCTCCGTGATGGTGTCAGTATTTTCAGAATGGCGATAAGCTAGCCGATATCATTATCGAGCAAGAACGCCTGGAAGCTCTTCCTGAAGTCCCCCCATTTGTTCTCACCAGCGTGATGCAGATCTTCTAGGGCTGTCTATCCTCAGGCGTGTACAAGGACTTGCCAGTAGCTAAAGCGTCATTCTATCACTCTTTAGTCGTTCCGGACGTGTCGTTCACAGAAAAGCAAAACTCCAGGAGGATGACGCCTGAGCATGACAAACACTGGTTGCGTTTCAAACTCCTAGTTTCGTTCTTAGAAGACGACGACTCGTTGGTGTACAAGAGCCGCTGACCTCTTCATCTCAATAGTGCCTGTTGTGACGACCCGAACGACCAAGCAGTAATTCAGATGGCTATCGCCCCAGCACACCAAACTTGCCAGCCGTGTAATAACTCTCGCAGCATACCTATGGCCTGCCTCGGACTCCTGCGCCTCATGCGCCTCCATGTCACCACCGTGACGCCACGTGCGTCCACTGGTCCTCATACATTGGTCCTCGGCCGTCAACCACACGCCTATGTCACTGGGCTCCGTCTCGCACCAGCTCTACACCAATCACTGCCTTTGCTATCTCAGCACCTAACAGAGCACTTCCTCTCCCGAGACACCCCGCAACCGCTCGCCGTCCATGGCGCTCTGCTACACGCTCGTGATTCTCCATGGTGCTATTGCCTTATGACAAAACAACAGCCGGACCAAAGGTGTTCAGACTGTTTAAGTCTTGTGCTCACACAGCAAGTCTGCTCCTTCTCAATATCCGCCTAACCCCACTTGGTTGGTATGTAGGCTGACAATTACAAGAGGAGCGCTCCTCGCACTTGAAATCAGTGTCAGCAATAATTAGTATCCATTTTATGCATTGCACTTTGTCCCTCCTGACGCTGAAGCCAAATCCATCCCGTACAAGTGCGTAGCTTCGTCTGGTCTTTACACCTGGGAACCAATGGTGTTGTTAAAAACTGAAAACCGCAAATCCGGTCCCTCTTTTCACATACAAAGCCCGGCGAAACTTACAGATGTCCAGGACCGGTCAAAGTAGATAGCCCGAGTAATAAACACAAGTTTGTCGCGAGCTGACACCTCCAGTGATCATAGATAGGTCTCGTTGTATACTAAGATTAGATTAAGGCTTTGCGGATGGCTCATGCAGAACTATAGGCGGATTTGGTTACTTATAAATTGATGATTGTCTATGATTCTGATGTGCTGGCTTTATATGTTGCCAGTTGGCAGGCCTTGATATTCAGATGGTACATCCAGCCCTTCACTGCACAACAGCTCAGACTCGGCGGCGACTGTCATTGTGAACTTCGAAGGGGAGATAAACATAAAACTAGAAACCTCGTTTCCCAGCGTAAGCAGATAAGGATTGTTGATGATAGTCGTTCTGTACAAAGCGAAACACAATTAGCTGATTGGGATAACGGTTCATTATGCGCTCGACTGGACGATCGGGAGTCTAAAAGAAAAAGCATCGTGCGAAAAGCCAAGTTGCTGTCTACGGCCCGATAGCAACTTACAAGCGACAATTTTGCGTTCTTTCTGCTGAATATGAAGAACAGGGGATGTTATTCTCTATAGTTGCACAATGGATCTGGTCTCAAGTAACGAATATCCAAATCTTTGTCGACGAATTACGAATGCTGTAGGACTGGAGACAGCTCGACTCACTACACCATAAGCTCTCAAGCATCCGTATGTGGTGTCAATTTCACATGCACCATTCCTTCTTCGTACAACAATCTAGGCATTGAACTAGTATCTGATCCTTCAATGCGGCTTGTTTTCGGCAGCGGATAGTAGTAAATTACATCTAGCCCTGAGACTGCCAGATTGTAAGGCTTTATTTAGCCTTGCTGTGCTGACTTGGTCGCTACTACGCCATTTGCAAGGATTTCAGGTTGTTGACCTGGTGTCAAAACTAAGTGCTTTGCCTGCGATCGAGTACGACACCGCACAAGAAAATTAGTGCTGTTAAACGATGTTTGCGCGCAAACTGCCACCTTCATTGAGTTCACTAGTCCTCTCATGAAAAAGTGGCAGCCGCCCTATTTCTCGACCTGCCAGCTTGTCAAGATCCCTTTATTGTTGCATCAGCCGAGTGCTCCGAATGACTTCTGATATACGACTCAACATAACAACGCGCTCAGCATGAAAAAATTATTGAACATGGTGCTTCCAGTAGCTACATTTAAGCAAATTTGAACTTAAGCCATCCGTATTGGATTTTCTACCATTTCTTTTCGTAGAACACTGTGGTATCTTCTTCAGTGGTTGTATTGGATTGCATAGCATAGCCCAAGCAACGGGAATGTTTTTTGCGGCATGTCCCAATTAGGCATTTAGCGCAGCAATCCAATTCAGCTACATCAGTTGTGCGCAGCGAGTCTTGAGCATGGTGCCCGACTGCCAAACCCCGAGTTGTGCTGTTGAGTTGACACCAACAGGCTTGAAAGGCCAGCACATCAATTATTTTACAGAGTATCTCAAGAGTTTATTGCTTGAGAAGCTCATGTCAGATGCAACCCTCAGGGGCACTCAGCTAATGCGACAATTAGTATTGTGTTTAGAAAAAACCATGTGAAAGTGAGGAGCTTATGGCAGCAAATAGTGACTGTCAAAGATTTAGACACGCTGGCGTGTTGAGCAGCAAAAGTAGGGCGCTGGCGCCAGACGTAGCAGTCAGAGGACTAGTAAACTCAATAATTTGGAGAACTTGATACGCTGGTAGGCTAAGAAGATAATTAGGGCGGCTGCAGCACCATCGCTTAGCAACGCGCTTGAACATGGTCTGAAATCTATCCTCTGGAATCTGTCCAAGCAGCTGCTTGCCGGAAAAACTGACCGTGGGTACTGATGCCAGGTGCTTGCCGATGCGCTCCACGACCCTTTCGGATTGGGATGACTGTGGTGCGGAGCTCATTTGTGCTTGTTGCTGTACTGATGAATCTGGTCCTGGTATATCTGGTGAATCTGGTTTTTAAACTGCTGCTTCTGCTTCTGCTGCTGGACGTTTCCTTGTTGCTGATCGGATAGCAAGGCTCATACATCTGTAGAAAAACAGGCGGATTTGGAAAGCTGTAACTTGATGGCTATCTACGATTCTGCTGTGCTGGCCTTATATGTTGCCAGCTGACAAATCTTGATATCCGGATAGTACATCAGACCCTTCACCGCAGAATAGACTGCTTGTGGTAGGTAATCCAGCTGTCCCCAACCCGACATACAGGGTCACTGTTGTGCGGAGAAGAATTGGTATATGGAGCACTGACACTACACACGATAGCTTGAGAGCTTTTGTGGCGTAGGTGGTTTAAGTAGTCCCCTGTTGTGCGCAGACCTCCGCACAACATCCCCAGTCCAATAGGTCATGAGCCAACCCGAGTTCGAGTCTCGATGGAGACTTAGTGAAAATATGAATTGTCGCCGCCGCGAAGGCTCTGGGTCACAGGCATGGGTCGGCGATAGATCTCCATGTAGACCTTCAGGAAGCCAGGCCAGGCATTAATAGACGCAAAGCTTATATCCGAAAGGGGATATAGAACCAGGTGAAGTGTTGTGCGGAGAAGAATTGGTATATGGAGCACTGACACTACACATGATTGCTTGAGAGCTTTTGTGGCGTAGGTGGTTTAGTAGTCCCCAGTCCAATAGTCACTACTTGGCGAAGCGAAAGGTCTGGACACTCTTACTCTGCACGCGATTCTTTTCTAATTGCTGGTAAGCAAGACAGCACAGTTGAAATACGCTTTCCACCTTGTAGAGGAGCGTCTTGCAAGGAGAAGCAAACTCGCACCCACTAACATGTGCAGGCGAATTTCGGGCATGAGATTCGGCCGCCTGCTCATGAGTTGTGTTGTATCAAGGTTGTGGAAGTGAGGAGCTCATGGCACCAAATAGTTGAACGTCGAAGATTTGGACACGCTGGCGTGTTGAATAGTATAAGTAGGGGCGCAGGCGCCAGATGTAGCAGAGCAGAGGACTAGTAAATTCAATCAGTTGTGCTGATAAGCCAACACCGCCAATGTTCGAAGGCCAGCACATCATTCGAACGACATAGCATCACTAAACCAGCCTGGCACACATCAACTGTTGTGCGGAGAAGGTCCCAGTTGTCCCCAGTCCGACATCAACGACTGTTTGCAGCGCAACATGCACCGACTCTACTTGCGGATCTATTCTACATCTGCTGAAAACAAGGCTCCTGTTTGCCTTCAATTAGACAAGTATTAAGTTATCGCAGCACTTTTCTTCAACATTACAAAGCAACAAGTCTACTCAGCCAATAACGATAAACTTGAAACGACCTGAAAGGCTTTGCCAGCTAAATAGAACAACCTTTAATCTGGCAGCGCATCACCAAAAACTGTTCCTTTTCAGGTATGTAGAGCTCTACATGTCCAGTGTGAAGTAAGTGTCTGCCGTGCATGACTTCTATTGCTCGGTCGGTTGCGAGTCAAGGTGATGCTACAACTGGGACGTTTGGATTCGTATCCATTTCCGACACTTAGTAACTACCTGCTTTGCCCATCTCGCCAGCCTTTCGTAATCTGAGGCATCCGAATGTCTAAAATGAATGATCTCTTGGACTGGAAACAGCTGCATCGCCACAAGAGCTCTTAAGCCTCCGTGTGTAGTGGCAGTGCACCATATACCATTGTCTCTCCGCACAGCACTTTACCGGTGCTTCTTCGCACAATAATGTGAAGGGTTTATGCAAAAGGGTTTGGAGCCTGGCAAACACAAGTTCGTATCAGCAAGAGCCACTATAGTTTTATTACGAGCAGGCCATTCTGTTGTGCGGAGAAGAAAAGTTATATGGAGCACTGACACTATATATGATTGCTTGAAAGCTTTTGTGGTGTAGGTGGTCAAGTTGTCCCCAGTCCGACACATTCTTGAGAATGATTTTTCGGCTATCTTTTACCTAAATTGTGCTGACGAGTTGACATCGCCAGCTCTGAAAGGCAAGCACATCATTGAATCTACATAGTGTTACGATATACTGACTCAGATCGGCTTATCAGTGAACATGTAGGAATGGACAACTCGACCGACTGCACCGAAATCTCTCAAGCAGAAGGGTTAGTGCTCCGTATTCCATTACTTCTCTCTGCACAACGATTGCATCTCATCGGCCCCAAGAATGCGCTTAGGTTCAAGTCAACAATGAATAGCTTCACGACCTGAGAACCAGTCCAATGCTTTTAATCATGTTGTGTGGAGAAGAAAAGGTTTATGGAGCACTGACACTACACATGATCGCTTGAGAGCTTTTGTGGCGTAGGTGGTCAAGTTGTCCCCAGTCCGACAAATCAGACACATCTTTCTAGAATCTTACGTGGACTCGAAGCGAAAATATTATATGAGATAGGCTATAAGTTCTTCTTCTTCATAGGAAAGAATTCTAATCTATGCGGGAGAGCCACGTGGTCCAGCTCTCCCAGTCCAACATACTAGTAGAAGTCAATGTACTACCCATCCCGAAATGTTTATGAGCTTTGCATCGTTTGTTGTGCGCAGACGAGCCTTGAGCATGGGGCTCGACTACCCAACCCCGAGTTGTGCTGTTGAGTTGACACCACCAGGCTTAAAAGGCCTGCACATCATTAATTGACATAGCATCGCGATACGCTCATCCCAAGCAGGCCATAGTTAAAATCGGTTTCTGCTTCATTATGTGTAACTTCACAAGCATATTGAAATATATTCATTACCACAGAATTGAATGCTTAAGAGCTTTGCGTGATTATGTGTAACTTCACAAGCATATTGAAATATATTCATTACCACAGAATTGAATGCTTAAGAGCTTTGCGTGCTAGAGACCAAGCCGGTTTGGGCCTCACTTTTGTGTCCGTCTGTGTTGCTTTAAACCCTTGTGTAAATCGGATCAAACAAAGCTCATAACCTAGTTGACGACAAGCATATTTGACCATGAAACAGTATCAGATGAGTATACTAGTCCTCTGGTGAGATAATGGCGTCGCTGCCGCCCTACTTACCTTTTCGACTCAGCGGCGTGCTAGAATTCTTTGTTGTGTCTGGAAGGTTGTGGAAGTGAGGAGCTCATGGCAGCAAATAGTGACTGTAAAGGATTTGGACACGCTGGCGTCTTGAGCAGCATAAGTAGGGCGCTGGCGCCAGACGTAGCAGTCAGAGGACTAGTAAACTCAATATTCCTGATCCTCGCATTAGCCGAGTGCTTGCAAAACATTGCATCTGCGATGAGCTCCTCAAGTACTGAACTCCTGATATAGTTCATTACTCAAGACAACAGTATCTCCATTAAAAGCCGTGCTCATTTGATAGATTGACCCGTGTCAGCTCATCGGTAGTTTACCAGTCCTCCGGTTGCTATATCTGGCACCAGCGCCCAACTTATGCCGCTCAACACGCCAGCGTGTCCAATTCCTTGACAGTCACTATTTTGTTGCCATGAGTCCCTCACTTCCACGACCTTCTAGACACAACAATTGACTTGAGCTGAAGTTCCATCTAATTTCTGGTGATCTGCTAAACTGGCAGCGCTGCCGCCAGAGTGGCGCCCAACCTATTTCTCAATTTGCAAGCGTAACAAGAACCCTTTGTCAGCGTACGTAACAAGACCCTTTTTCGATGAAGCAGCCAATGTCTCCAAGAACTTCGCATCCGCCATGAATTCCTCAAGACCTAGACTTTTACAATAGTCAACGACTTTACACAGTACTCCTGAAATAATTTGCAATTCAACAAAACATTCCTTGAAGCTATGGATGTTGTGCCCCATATTTCACTAGATCTTTCTTATCTCTTATCGAAGAACCTATCTGGTTCATTTTGGAAGGTTTCAGCAAAGGTGTGGCGAGCAAGTGATCATCTGGTCTGTGTCCATTGGCTGAAGCACTCCTGTCAGTGTCCTTAAGCACGAGGGCATTCTTGCGTAAAATTTCGTTCTCGAGCAATTCAACCTACAACAAACACTCCGACGGAGAGACACAAATTCCAAGCAGTCAATTTACGCGCAGAACTCGCCCACAAAGAACATCGGTAGCAACAATCACGCTGAGATTTATATCATAGTTGACATTGGCTGCATATCATATTTGAAATTGGCTGCTGCTCGTAAATCTGTCGGAATGAGGACAGCTTGATCTATTGTGCGCAGGCTTGTCTTAAGCGAAAACCCGACCAAATTACCCTGAGTTGTGCTTGTAAGTCAAACCCGCCAACAGTAAAAAGCCAGTACGTCATTCAGTTGACATAGTATCGCGATATGCTAGCGCGAAGCAGGTCATGGTCAAACATGGCCTACTAATCTAGAAGTTGTCAACCACACCGGGTATAGTGATTGTGCTTGGTATACCATTTCCTCTCTCCGCCAATACGATTTGATTTCACCCTATCAAGTGAACAGGCAATCGAGCACAATAGATTTTCAGAGTCTGAGATTATTGTATGTTGGAGATCTTGATTGTCAGACTTCGCAGCAGGCACTTCAAAATTCCAGTCAGGTCTTTCTGAACCCTCTCCCGTTGTCCATACAAGGCGTCTTGTCTTCGTCTCTGACTAGAACGCTCCGCATCTCACCCACGCGCAGACTGACTAAAGAATGAGAGTGTTACACGTATAGAAAATGCTGAGTCCAATAAACACCTGCGTCACAAACGTCTTGAACGCAGCAATAGTACACCGATCAGACATTTGCTTACAACGTTTTCAAGAACCCTGTAGCAATTCGACGACTACTTTTCAAGCATTCGATATATACCCCTAGCGCTTGATAGAACAGACATCAAAGCGTGGTCATTCCGAGGGAAATCAGCGATTTCCCATTGAGCAAGACTAAAAATATTGCGCTAATCAGACAATCTATGCGCTTCATCGAGCGCTGCCACTAAGCTTGACAAATCTGTTCGAGTTTGAGGAGTCAATTGTGCTTCATCGCCACGTAGCACGGTTTTAAAAATTGGCAACAGCTCCTTCGTCATCTGCAAGACAGTGGTATTGTTCTGTGCGTACAAGGAGCAGAACATGCGGTAAAGCGGCTGATTCTCAGCAAAGTCGTTACGAAGAGGCAGATTCCGCGTCACGACGGGAAGCACTTGCTCCAATGGCATGGCATCTGAATGCGCAAGCGTCATACGCGCCGTGCATCCAATAGCGTTATCCTTGGCAAATCTGTGATTCTCGCCTTCAAGAAAGAGCGGCTGAAGCTTTTGCAGTATTATCATGTACTCTGAAGACAAGTCCATTTTCGAATGCTCGCAAAGCAATCCCATTGCATAAGCAGAATTCGATCGTACTTCATTGTTTTTGTCTCCGAGACCTGAAGAGATGAGCTTGTAGAACGGCTCAGTATAGGGCGTTATGCCTGACCTAAGACCGCCTGCAACTTCGGCAAAGGCAGCCAGTGCGGAAGCACGAGAGCTATCAGGCGAGGGCGGGCTAGCCAATTTTTCCATGAACGGAAGATACATGCCAAATGGTTGAACAAATTGATCGCCAAGCGCGAAAGAGAGTGAAATTATAACCTCAGAAGCAGCATCGAGCAGCGCCGCTTCGAGCTCTTCACTTTCATCATCCTCAGCTTCAACTAAGTCTTCATCGTCATCTGCAACAACCGGAAAGTCTTCATCGGCGAGTTGGCAGGCATGCTCTCTCTTGTAGATGTCGAGGAGAATGTCGCAGAGCCGCTTCAGCTCTGCCTCGGAGCCCAAGAGTCCCGGTCCGCACAAACGGGTTGCCTCAGCTAGATGTCTGCAGACGTCAGAAACCACGAGCTTGTCGTCCTCTGTGATCAAAAATTCCATGATTGCGGAGCGAACTGCCCGAGCATGCTGCTCAACATCAGAACGAAGGGGTACTCGACACGGCAGACCGGGTAACCACTGAGCCGGACCCGACAGGAGATATGTTGCCGAGATTGACTGGTACAACGAGCCTGCTGCCGCTCTGCGAACACCTTCGTAGTAGTGGTCCAAGCATTGTGTCAGTTGCACCACGATGTCTTCAAGGTAAGGCACACAAGACTGAGCGGCGTGGGAAAGTATTTCCCCAAGGACCTCACAGGCGGTCTCTTTCTCCATTGCAAGGGCTGAATTGATGCCGATCGAATTCATGAACTCCTCGCTGTCCAATTCCTCATTATCAGCAGGATAGTTACTTTCGTCAGGATTGGTCTCGCCGCTATCATCCTGAGCCACAGATTTCAGCAGAGACGGAATTACAACACTGGCATATATGTCAAATTCACTGCCACGAAGCCTTGCAAGTGCTGCGAAAAAGTAGAAGGAACTTTCTTTTAGACGACTGTGCTGCCAATCAAGAACAACCGCAGCAGACTGTGCCACATCGTGTTCGAATGGCAGGAATTGCTCTGCGCCGATGGCAACTGCGATGGAGCCGAAACAATCGAGAGCTGAAGCCCGAAAATCAAGCTCTGAGGGCAATGTAGATGACAGCGCCGTATTCAGCAATTCCACTGTGCGGTTCACAAAAGGCAGAAATGAGTCCTTGGCCGCGTGTGCCGCCGATCCCAAGGCTGTTACCACGACACTCTTTGCTTCGACATCAGTATCAGACCCAAGAACGGCAAAGAAGGATGACATGAGCTGCGGCAAGTAATTGATAATCTGATCTTGGTCCAACCCTTCGAGAATCGTAATCAAAGCAGTAGTTGCAGACTTGGCGATCGCCACACTTGGAGAATGCATTAGCTGGAACACAAGCGGTAAGAGCGTAGCATGTTCTGCGGCCACCTCGATAGGAAATTCGTCAGCGAGTGAGCCTAGGGTTGTCAGAGCAGCCCGCTGAACTTGCCTTTCATGATCTCGCAGCCCATTGGCAATTGCTTGCAAAATGTCGGCGACGCGATTGGCGTAGAAGTTGGCAGCCCCTTCTAGAGAAGCGCCTAAGCAAAGGAGAGCTGACTTCCGTTCCCCAGGTAACAAAGATTGCAACATTGAAGGCAGTCGAATCAAGAGAGGCTGAACTACATGTGATGGCGGCAATGACACAGATAAAGCATCCATGCATCGAAAGGCCAATTGGCTTGGTGAGTCCTCATCCTCGTCTTCCAAATCATCTTCCGAGCCCACTTGCAACATTCTGTCAACAAGCATTGGGCCAATTTTCATAGCCCTCACCTTATTCTTCCGAAAACGGACGCAAGCCAGTAACCATGAAAATGCCAGGTTGCGCTTGGAATCCTCCATGCTAGTAGAGCAAGCTAATTCCACAATAAAGGTGAGTATGTCCGAAAGGTGCTTGCTGAGCAAATGTGGTTCGAGGATGAGAAGTGTCTGGAACACCTCAAAGGACTGCTTTGCGGCGTCATCGTCGCTGTCGTGTTGCACATTCTCTTGCAACACGGCCACCATATTTGGTAGCAGCCCCCGGAAGGCCTTGACAGAGCCAGAATCGTCGGTATCTATACATTCAGCAAGCCTCCCGATTGCCGACAAAGTTGTTAAACGGACTTCGGCAGACTCGGCGTCTGTGATTGTGTGCGAAAAAAGTTTGAAAAGATCCATGATACGCGGGACAAAGAATTCCTCGATAGCATCGATGAGTGTAAATAGAACATAAAGGCCAATCACCCTGTCAGAAGCGGCCGTCGAGGTTGCAGCTTGGACGAGTACTGGTACGAGCTCGTTCCAATCACCGTGAGGTAGATCAATACTTGCAATACTAGCAATAACCCTTGCGGAGGCATGCCGGACAAGAGGTACAGACTCGTTCAAAGTCGATTCCAGGATAGATGAGCGAATTGTTTGTTTAAGCGATACTGACAGGCCCGCCCAGTAATTTGACGTCTGCTTACGCGCCTCGACTGCCGCTAACTGTCTCATAGATATCGCCTCGTCCTTCTGCATCAGTGCAATAAGCGATGCGAGACATTCAGGTTGACTGTAGACCTCGTCTCGCAGTCTCTGAGTCGCGACTGCTATGCGCTGTGAGTCGGCCACAGTCGTTTCCGCCAATAACTCTCTCAGCAAAACTATCGCTGTCATATTGAGGCTTTCTGTAATCAATGAGGCTGGTCTCTAACAATAACGTCCGGCGTGCTGTCACTACCTTTCAGCTGCACGTTTACTTGCAAGAAATACGCATTACCCAAATATTTTTTGATCAAAATCACACGCAGGAGTGACGCAGCAAAGCCCAGCTAAAAGGTTCAGAGATGCGTTTACACAGCACAGCGGTCGCTCACTAGATACATCCTACAGTCCAGATCAAGCGGTAATTTTCAACAGCTGAGAAACGAGGCACTTTCCCAAGCTCCATCCATGACAAGCCAATCTCCTCTTGCTCTTGGGCAGCACTCACATGCTCACGAGCACGGCATGACTCGTAAGCTATCAGACGCTTACAGACTCTTAAGCTGATCTCGAGACGACCACGACCATGAAGTATTGAACAACGGTCAGCTACATATCAAATTTCACAATGCTAATGTCTCAGCTGGGTCCTACCTGCAACGTGCTATGCCTTTGTTGAATCAGCGCAACTTTGCTGAGAGAGCATTTACCGTGGGGATTGGTCCGTTGTCCTCATTCTCACGCAAGCTGACTAATTACCAGGCGGTCCAGTGGGCTCAGGCAAAACCGCTCTGGTCTTGGCTCTTTGTAGGCGTCTTCATCCGCGAATGAATATTGCTGTTGTGACGAATGATATTTTCACAAGAGAAGATCAAGAGTTTTTGATTCGTCACGAAGCTTTGCCTGTCGAGCGTATTTGCGCTGTAGAAACAGGCAGTTGTCCTCACGCAGCAATTCGGGAAGACATTTCCCAGAATCTGCAGATGCTTGAAGACCTTCATACTAAGTTCGGCACAGAGCTCCTCCTTATCGAATCCGGTGGAGACAACTTGGCGGCTAATTACAGTCGGGAATTGGCAGACTACATCATCTACGTGATTGATGTCAGTGCTGGCGACAAGATCCCAAGGAAGGGAGGCCCAGGCATCACACAGAGCGATTTACTCATCGTGAACAAAACGGATCTTGCGGAGCTCGTGGGTGCAGACTTGGACATTATGGCCCGCGACGCCGCCCGTATGCGTGAAGGTGGTCCAACAGTTTTTGCCCAAGTAAAGCATGGAAAAGCTATGGATGAAATTGTGAGCCTTATTCTTGGTGCTCACAGCATGGTGCCAAACGTGTAGAAATGCACCGGAATTGCCTTGATTTCACAATGGGATCAATATGATAGTGTTTCCTTTCCTAAGCTGGCAAACTCAAAACAAGGGACATCCTCCCATATTTATCTAAATTCAGCTCTCAATGATCGTCACCGTGGTGGTCAATTTGGAACTAGCTTGTTCTTGTAGCTCGCTAGCTTTCACGCTGCTTTCTAAAGAAGCACTGGCAGCATGTTCTTTCGCCATCTTTCGAGACATTGACAAGAAGATGCGACCGCCGTGAATTTGCGCAGAAGCAAAACACACATGGATGATTGGCGTAAGTATCTTGATGGACCAGTCCCAACTTTTGAAATGTTTTGCATAAAGGAAGAAGATGGCAAATTGCTCCAGAAATGTGCCAGTGAAGCTCATAATGGCGATGATCAAGAAGGATCGCTTCAACTTTCTCGTGTTTCCTCGATCGCGTGTGTACATCAACATACACACATGAGGACCAGTCTCGAAGAAGACTTCGAAGAAACCGTACACGAAAATGATTTGCAAATAGTTTTCGCCCTCCTGGCCATGATGATCAGTGAGCAGCATAAACACCGCGAGCGTCGAAATGAAGATTGCAACAAGGTGGTGTAGGGCAGTAACAAAACTTATTCGACTGCGGTAGACCAGTTCCCAGACGAAGCCTGTCACGAAGAGCATGTAATCTAAGCATAGAACGTCACCATACGTCACATGCCCTGACGGCATTCGTTCCCGCATGGAATGGCCTAGGACGACAGTCATGATGAAGGGGTAAAAGCCAAAGAGCGCAATCACTTTCCACAAGATGTTCATCAAGTGGTTTGTGGCTGTTCGCTTTTTTGCTTCAGGCAAATCTTTGTATCTGGGGCCAATGAGCCAGGGCATCAAACGTTTCTCTATTAAAAAACGATGCTGAAGACATTAGCAGAGCCTCGACTCGGATTGACCTTACTAAACACCAGAAGAAGATCAGGTAGTTGATGATAATGATATATGCAAACGGATACAGCGTCCATGCTCTACTCCCTTTGCCATGCTGGCGAGTGATATCAGTAAATATCTCCGAAGACGCAGCGAAGTCTGGAGCGACCGTCAAGTCGGTGTTGTCGGAATCGCTCATGTCGTTGCAAGCCTAGAGAGCCAATAGAAGATGGTCTGCAAGCGAATGTCCTTGAAACCAAGAGTTGTGGTGTGCTCTTGGATGAGCGCTGCGGGCCCTTCTGATAATGTACTGATGCTCTCAGAGTATCGCGCAATAGTACTTGCCAGTATCTGAATCTCCACTTTATATGTAGGCTCACTGGAAGGGCTGCTGTTCCGAACTTCGGCTCGTAATTGGAGATCTAAATTCCGTCCTTGACTGGCACAATGAAACAGAGGTTGACAGCTTTTGTGCCCAATTGAAAAGCGGTCTCGAAAAGTGTGCGGCAATGGGCCCGTGTTCTGGAGCAAGCTGTTGTGCCACCTTTTGATTCCAATGAGTTCGTGACTTATCATCAGGCTAGGCTCCTTGGCATGGACATGTCCGGAAACAAAATAATTGCGGTATACGATCAAACTGAGTGCGCGTGGTGGTCGTCGCCTTGGCGACCTGTCGAAAACTTCAGACGATTTAGACAAGTCGCTTTTCAAGGCTTGTGGCTGCAGCTGTCAGACCTGTCATCCGCACACATTGATTTTCGTTTCGTGGCGATTGGCTGATATTGGAATCTCCAAGAATTTCTTGGCAGAAATACGCGACATGCAAGCGGATTCGCGAGCCCTTGAAAGGTGCAACTTTCGTGCAAAGTGGCAATCAATTCCTCATTGCCATTCCCAAGTGTGCCCAGTCTAACCCAGGCTTGTAAAGTGTTGGCCTATTTCATGGCAAGTACCCTTGGATGCAAATTGCCAAATTCAAGTTGCGATCTTCAAGTTCCAACCCCACAAATTGATGCTTGGGGCTAGGAGTTCCTCCGGCCCCGCGGACTACAGGCAGAGATTGAACGACTGGCCAGGAGCTAGGGCCCTGGACTCCAGGAGCGACCCATTTGAGTTCTGGGTTGCGAACACACAAAGAGCTCACATTCCAGATACGAGAGAGCAGTGAGTGACACGAGCCTGAGGAGGTTTGGCAGCTACAGTTTTCTCAAGTTGACACAACTAGCGTTGTAGTACATTATTAGGAACTCTGAATTGCGAAAGATGGGAAAATAGTCGAAAGTCCGCATCCCGAAGCTCTTGAAATCATTGATTCGGATGCCGAACAGTAAGCTCTGGACTTGGAGCTTGGAGTATGAGATCTAGATTCGATCTGAATCTGAAATGGACTCCAAAGGACCAGAGCCTGCTGCAAGAGGCATGTTCGTTGGGTGCTGTCATCCCATCATGATCAAATCACATATTTCCTGGTCGTGCAACGTACACAGGCTAGACACTGCTCATCGTGTTCCATTGCAGTTGATGCATATCAACTGTGCCGTATACAGTTTACAGCTGTGTATAGCGAGCCGCTGAGTTGCGAGTCGTCAATCTCCCCGCAGTCTAGGAACCACCGAGTTGCGGGTGCCACGAAGTTCCTGGATCACCAACCTTGAAACGGCAGCCTGCCAAGTTTTCAAGTTAGAGGTCCAATTTTAGACTTTACAGTGCAAAGAACAGGAGGAGCATCGTTCTACCGACGCAGCCGCTGCCCCGATCGCAACAAGGCCGACCGCTTGACCTCAACCTGGCAATACCGGATGTTAGTACAGCAGTAGTCGCCAGGCAGCAAGATGCGTTCACTACTATGATGACTAGCCACGCGAGTGTGACGTTGACGAGAAGCATTCTTTTTGTTGCAACCGAATTCAAGCTGAATACAAAAGGATGTATGTTGTCAGTCCTTGAGCAATTATTCGGTAGCAATCACTCGGACCGTTTCTTGATCAATATGCCTTGCTTCTACATGTTGACATGGAAAGCTAGCGCAAAACGCTTTTCCATTTGCACGTGCCAACGGATCTGCGTTCTAGAGTCAAGATTTATCGACGATTGCTTGTTAGGCGGACACCGACAGAAGAGCAGCTCAAAGCATGAAAATGCACTTTGTGAACTGAAAGCGTTCAAATATCCTGGCCAGTCGTCCGCCGGTGACCGATGGCCTGCAAACTACTTGAACAGTGTTGATCTCATGTCGTGTGGCACACCTGCTCCTCTTTTCGAAACGGCATCAACGTGGCGACTATTTCAGGTGCGCTTGCATCGGTGTTCTTCTTGGTGCAGCTATCGTCCTGGGTTACAGATACTGGCTCAAGTTGCAATTCTCGTTGATGTGGATCTTCTTCCGCATTGGCCTTTATATCGAGTCTTGTGCTTCTATATGGGGACTCGAGTGCGGCCAGTGGTTCTGTGCCGGGTTTTAGAGGTGTGATTGGCGAGCGTGCCAGCGCTATATGCGGAAGTTCGGCTGGGCTACCTGACAAAGATCTGTCCTGCAAGTAGAGGCGCAGTTCTCTGTCTCTAGCTCGGGCTTCTCGTGTGAGTCGAGGCTGCGGCATGTATGCAGTGGCGCCATGTTCCTGCATCCTCAGACGTTTTGCAGCGAATTCGAGCTCCTCCTGATGCCGCTCGGCGGCCGCTCGGGCAGACTCTTCGTGACGACGCTCTTCGATGACTTGGATCCGAGACGACCGCTTGCGAGTTGACAGGGCTTCGGCCAAGAGCAATTCTTTGATGCGCAGCTGCTCGATCCTTTCGGCTTCCGAGCGTCGTTCCTCTTCAGCTGCAAGTATGTCCGGCAACAATTGCTTTTTGATGACATTGTACAAGCGTTTTTCATCCGCACCGAGTGGATCAACTAGAGTCTCCGCGAAGGCAACCCATTCCGAATAAGAGGTAGCTAAGCAAGTCCAATCTTCCGTGGCTTCTCCATTCCTCCCTTGAGAATGGTCTTTGATTCGGCTGCGCCCTTGCTTCTCGTGCACGGGAAACTGAAGACACGGATCTGTTCGACAGTACAATCTGCCGTCGTCGAGAAGATAGTAGACAACATCGTTGGAATCTCGACCGATGGCTTCGATCCGCCAGCTGGTCGTTTCCATATCATTGACACTGGCTCGTTCGCGAAATTTCTCGCTCTGCATGTGCCATTCGCAAAGATCATGCAAGATCCGAATCTGATCAGTAAGACTCACTTCCGTCCATTCAAAATGTCGCTCTTCCTTGACTTGTTCGACGTCGCTCAGACTTGCATCATCACTATCGGAATCGACTTGCTTGACTGCTGAGGAGGAACGCCAGAACAGTGAAACCCGCAAGAGGGGATTGGGGTGGACACCGCGGTAGGTGTATTGGCGCCGTATGAAGCCATCCATGTTACTGCCGTCAGTTGGTTTACGAAAGGGGATTTGCGAACCTCAAGTTGATCGCTCTGCTCGAACTCAGGGATTTGATCAATGCCAAGCGGATCTCGTGTACATAGTCCGCACTAGCGTCCAATCCAACCAATTGTCGCTCTAATTTCTAACATGTCAGCTGTCTTTTATGTCGGATTTCCATAGTTATTACCTTCACGTCCAAGGTTGTGATACTCAGCGTACTTCCAAAGATGCTGATGAACTGGCATAAAGCGGCGAACTTCCACTGTCTGTAAGTGATATGTCGCAACGAGAGGACCGCACATTGTTTCGAAGAGCTTCTAGTCTGCCGTTGGAGGACACTTCTTGAACCATAGAAGTTTCGTATGATCCAGGACTCCAGGGCTGGCAGCAACAGGCTACTGGGTAGACGAGACAGTATCGGAACAATTTACGTGAATGTAAACTCGCTGGATACTTGAAGAATCGGTGTGGTGGACTATCGCGCACGTGCTATGAACAACGACCCCTGGTAACTGCTGCGAAGGCATCAACCGCTTTTGCTCCAAGCTTCCTATGCTTGAGTCTGCTCTCTATGACTTACCCGAACTTCCGAAAGCAGTCGTCGATGCATAACTCCCCAACCTTTCATTCCCACAAGGGGTCTGACGCTGCTGGGATTTCGGCATGGTCAGAAGCGATCTTCTTGCAGACGTAACCCTTAGGCCCGAAAATCGACAAGATGACCGGTAACAGTATAACCCCATGGCTTGCCGCAACGAACACAAGGGCAAGCCACATTCGGAAATAGTATATTTCGAAGATTTTCGATTGCGTAAAGGCGAGCACGACCACTCCACAAAATTTGCACATCGTGATGCCCGTCAATACAGACGCACCGACCTGTGCAAGGGCGTTGCGACTGCGAAGCTCTTGGAGCCCCTCTCCCTGCTGTAAGACACGAGATGCGAAGCGCGCCGAAGGAAGCATGTATGCCCGAATCATGTGCGAAGTGAACTCAACGCCAATACCAACGCACACCACAAGATTCACCACACTCAATGCATTGAGACTGATTCCCAATACAACCATTGCACCAGCGACGTTGAGAACAATGAGTGCCACAGTAGCACATAAGATAGTGGCAGCCGTCCAAGAGCCGAGGACAAGAGTAGCAATCAGGAAAATTGCTAGAAGAGCAGTGCCGAGAAGACCGAACGTGACACTGACAATATCGCTGTATTGTGCAAAGTAAACGTAATGCACAGCATAAGCAAAAATATCCATTCCAGTAAGCCGACTCATCTCCTTGGCCACACGCTGGCCTGCTGCGAGCGAGTTGATCAAATCAGTCTGAGTGCGCAGCGGTGTGTGAAAAGTCCTAGTGTGAAAAGCATTGAGACCGGATCCGTCAGCGCGAAGCGCCAAGGCGTCTCCGTACGGCGCTTTCCCTGCAAGAGGGCAGTCCTCTGTACTTGGAGCACTCAGCCAAGCACGAACGTACCTCATGAATTCCTTTCCCTCTGGCATACCCGACAGTGTTATGTTCCATGCCGGACTTCGGTCTTCCATGCACGGTTGGCAGCGCGATAGCCCCTCTTCCGCACCACAAAACTTCGACGGGTCATCTTTCCGCACCCTGCAGCACATTTCTAATTGTGGATTGAGCCAGTAGAAGAAGTCATCTAGCCAAGAGGCAGCGGGTTCCAGTAAGAAAGAGACATCAGGTCGCTTCCGCTCTTGCTCTAAGATATTGGCCATGCTAAAATCGTTGCAGGTTGTGAAACGCCCGCAAACAGCTTGCTGAGACACCCGCTGGGTGATGTCGGGAGATTGGGCCACGAAGTACACAGGAGGTCCCACGCCAAAGTAGCTTTCCAGATCCTTGAAGTAGTCGACAAGATAAGAGTCCTTCGGCAGTGCTATCTTCTGGTCAAGGCCGTATTGAATACGTGGTAAAAGGGCAAGTGAGAGCGCCGCCCAAGAGAAGAATAGGAAAAGGACGATTCGCTTGACGACAGGCTGCATCAAACCTGGAGTCAGCCGTCGCTGGATGAACCGAGAGACATAGCCCTGCTCGATGTCCAGTGCGCCATCGTCCAAAACAGTTCGGATACATGGCACACAGTCATATCGCCCAGACTCAACACGAGCTTGATCTAATGCCAATGCTGCCGTAAACATAGTCATTTGGAGTAAGGCATCGAAAAATACTGCTCCAGCTGCGTAGATGGCAAAGTTTCGGACAGCTGGCATCGCTACAGCAGCGCCAATGGCAAAAGCTATTGTCTCGCTTGCAGCGCTCAACAAAATGGATGGTCCTACCCGACTGGAGGCTAGAGCTACTCGGTTGGGTATTGGCAGAGATGGCTCGCTTGCATTTACGTTTGCAAGCTCATGGCAGAGCAAAAATATGTTGTCCACCCCGACTGCAAGTACGAGGAAGGGAATAACCTCTGCAATGATGAGTGTAATTTTGACTCCAAGCAGCGAAAAAAGCCCAACCGAAGCAGATATTGAGAGCAAAACGATCGCAATACCGGACAAGCCAAGCGAGAACTTTGTCTGCACAAGGGTTGCCATGCCTTGCCAACGAGAGGTGCCCAAAGCCAATGAGACGTAAAGAAACATGGACAGATACGAGATAACGACAATACGCGCATCAGTGTTGGTCGATTTGTTGAGCTCTTCTTCCAAGGACACGTCCGTCGAAAATGATAGTCGAAGACCCATGGTACTCGCAGTCTTTTGTGCACGATGCAGTATCTCCTGCAGACTACGCTCCCATGCTGTGGCTCTACTTCTGAGATCTGGCTCCAGCGAATTTCTCAGCACGATTGTCGAGACGAGTGCTCTCGATTGAAGCCATTCGTTACCAGTGTAACCCCCTAGAACCATTTGAGGCTTGAGCGGTTGCTGAAATACAGGCAAGCACTGTACCGGCTGATCAGCACAACGCTGTAGCTCTTTTGCCCAATTGGATGGGCTCACATTATCAAAATCGCCCTGCCAATAGCCCGTCAGCGACTGAATGACACACCCTTGACCAGTGGGCTGCAGACACAAGTCTTCTATGCCAGTACCATCTTGGTCTTGCATGCGCTTGATTTCATCTTCAAGGTCGAACCAAAACTTCAAGCTTTCAAACGTGAGTACGCTGCACGTTGGATGTGAAGCATTGCTCAGAAACATCTGTTCAGCGCGGTAGAAAGGGCCGAATGTGGAATCGAAGTAGTCTTTCTGCAATGCCACGTCTGCAGTCGGCGAGACCCATAACTTTATGGGGTCCGTTTCCACAGCGAAACGCGCCCAACCGATGCTCAAGAAAAGCACAAGAACCACACTGAGTCCAATTGATGCGTATGGAAATGATGCACAAGTCAAGCCAATGCGATAAAATACCATCTCGAGCCAATCATTCAGAGCATAGGTCTCAAAATACCCATCAGATAGCGTGGTATGATCGTGTAATTCTCCGGGGAGGACAAGCGGCTCATTCTGGAGCTGCAGGCCATGTGTATTTCCAAGAGACCTTGTAGACCGAACATAGAAAGCATAACCCGCGAAGAAAGCACTCAGACTGGTAGCATAGAGGAATAGCACTGAGAAAGACAAACATGGCATCACTCCAATCTTACAAGTCTTTCCGGGAGGGTTCAGTGTTGGAAGACTCTGGCAAACGCTTGGGCAATCGACACATGCACATTTTGATTGAATATCAGAACCATTGCAATATCGAAATGGTGGATCCCATTCGGTCAATTCTGCATCCGTGTCCACCGGGAAATCAATCTGAATGGGAGAGCCAACAATCGACTTTTGTCCAAGAAATTCCAAAAACCCTTGTCCGTCTGTTGCGCCTCCTCCAATAAGATCCATAACGTAGCCATTCGTCGCTGAAAATTTGACGTCTTTGCAAGAATTGAAGAAGCCACGAGAGAATGTCTTGGAAACGGAGTAGCTGAGATGAGTTACAGCTCTAGAACCACCTGACATCTCCTCTGTACCCTCGATTCTAAGGAAAGTGGATTGGTCTGGTGAGCATGTAAAACCGCAAAAGAAGTCAAAAAAGTTGTTCTTGCATGCTGGACATGATGCGATGAGGTTCTCGGCTTTCTTTAGGTTCTCTCGCAGCGCTGTTACTTGTGCTTGGTCGCAGCAGACAGGCCCGGCGGCATACGCCTGCCCACATATATCAACAAGCGCCTGCCGAAGCGCTTGGTCAGGCTTCTTCGCCAAACCGTTGTCTGGACAAGGCAACTCCGGACTAAAGAAAGATTCTTTGCCGCATTGGCCACGCATAATGCATCTGCCGGCCTCGTGCTTGTCAATTTGAGAAGCTAGAGAAATGTGAAGAAGCGCAACTAGAACAAGCAGGAGCTCAAGCGGCTTGAGCATGTTTATAAAGACCCTGGTAACTCAACAGTCAATGGTGTAAGCTCAGAGCCGAGGGACCGTGTGCCAGCCGCGGCGTGTGTAGATTAATTACACACTACGACCGTTGCGACTTCAGCTGGCTGGAGCTCTTGGCGGCGCAACAGGTCGACGTTTCGACTGCTGAGGTCAGCCACTAGAGGTCAACCGGGAAGCGCGGGGGTCGCGCTTCGAATCTTCGAGCACGAAAGATTCAGAGAAGACTGTCACGTGGACAGTTGCAGCTACACTAAATGACTTTGGAAGCCAGCTGGCTGCAGCGGTTAGTGACCCATTGTTATCGGAACAGCGTGGGCTGTGTAGGTGCATCATTGTCCGAGGATCACCCTTTATACAGGACACGACACGCGCTGCGCTGACCAATGCATGACAATTGCCCGTGGTTAAGGCAATCGTTTCAACTTGACCTGAGACTTGATCTGCACAAGGTGCCAGCGGTCGACGTCCGTGGTACAGTGAGCGTGTAGGCCCATCTTGACTTGAAGCCTCGGATTACGCAAATGGACTCTAGCGTAAGAACGCCAGCGCGCCAGCCGTCAGTAACAAGCCTGCCCGGCGCAGAAAAGGCGGAGCGCAAGCGAACTTTGGTCGCGTGTAATCGCTGCCGGCGACGTCGTCAAAAATGTGATGGAAGAACACCATCTTGCTCAGCTTGCGTGAAGTCCAATAGCCGGTGTGTTATTGAAGATCCACACAGCAACAGAGCTTATCCAAGGGGATATGTTTCGGCACTTGAGGCGCGTGTGGCTCAATTAGAAGAAACGCTTTACTCGTTCAGGCCTGATTTGGCTCAAGACCATCTAGCCATCCGACCCCAGATCATCGACGGAGAGCAAATTTATCCGGACATCACGGACATTCCAGACTTCCAAAGTCTCGTGGATGCTGGCAGATTGTCTAATCCCGTCCTGGACGCTGAAGTGCAATCGAATGGTCACGCTGGCCATAGCATCCGAGCCGATCATGATGAGCATGATAGTCTCGCAGACTCAGTAGGCTTACTCGCGCTTTCTGCCTCAGATAGGGCTAGAGGAGATCATCTCTACATCGGAGCGTCAAGTGGTTACGCTTTTGCTCGTGTTTTTGCGAGCACTTTCAATGCAGAACTACCGAACTTGCGGCAAAGTTCTCTACCTTCGTCGGGTCCGTACGCTGATTTACGTGAGCGTGTACGTTTTGATGATATCGAACCAGCTCCGATTCCGACGCCACTGCTCGCCGAACGTCTCACTCGAGCTTACTTTGCCCATATGAGCTGGCAATACCCAATTCTCTGTAATCTGACATTCTCTGGATATGTTTCCTCTGTTCTGCACGCTCCTACAACAGCCCCTGATGTCGAACTGTTTTTCGTGAATATGGTATGGGCGATCGGCGCCAGACTCAGTGAAGCGGCCTTAGGGTATAGCGAACGCTATGCTGCGAAGGCATTTTACAAATCTGCGTTACAGCATTGTGACAGCGTTTTCGAGTTAGACGATGTGCGAGCAGTGCAGGCGCTCTTTCTAATGGCTATTTACGCCCTACAAAATCACGCTGGAACAAGTCTTTGGCGTTTGGTTGGCTTAGCCATGAATGTCGCAATGGAACAGGGTTTGCATCGGGATGTCGAAGCCAAAATGTTGAAGCAAGGTAAATCACCTGCTGATATTGAGTTGCGCAGCCGAATCTTTTGGTCAATCTATGCTTTGGATAGGAGTGATGCATTGTTTCTCGGTCGCCCGCATCGCATCAGCGACGATGACATTGATGTGAGACTGCCACGTGATGTAGTTCATCTAGATCATGACGGCAGTCTTGCTGACGCAAAAGTAACCACAGGTCTCACTATGGTCATTCACCTATTCAAACTAAGGCGCATTCAAAGTCATATTCAGAAGTTTTGCTGTGGCCTTGTTCAGCAAGATGCGGTCAACCGCATCAGGGAGAAACAAGCCCTGAGAGCTCAGCTTGACTCCTGGATACAGGCCCGCCCTCATCTGTCCGAAGGTCATCAATTATTGGGATCTCCCATGGAATATCACGACTTGCTCTATTACAATTCGCTCTTCATCCTTCATCGCACAGCCTTGCATCAACCAGAGCTCCGGGAAGGCAACACCGACATTATCATCTGCTGTGATGCGGCATCAAGAATCATTGGTTATTTCATCCTCATGCAGAAGCGTAACGATTTGCAATACACGTTCTATACAATGCACCATTGCTTCGGAGCTGGCATTACGCTTTTGTTCTGCATCTGGTCGATCCCTCCCACATCTTTAGAAGTGCTCACAGATCTTGCTACACGGATTCGAAATTGTTCAAGCCTGTTGACTGCCATTGCGCAACTCTTCTCCCAGGCCCGTCCATTTCGTGATACTTTCGAGTCTCTGGCGACTGCGATCCTTTCGCAAGTGTCCTTGAAGATGCCTGGCAGAACCCCCTTGGATCACTTAGACGCGAATGACCCTTTCGGTCTAGTCGCCAGCATGCCTGCTGTCATGGGGGGTGACACGGACGTGATATATGTGGACATGATCAATGAAATTATAGGCGAGACGGGTAATTTCCCTCCCTTCGACTCCGGCTCGAATTATGACTTCGATACGTTTGAACATGAGCAGGGGCGGCACCTGTTCTAGTCGACTCTGCATCTACTTGCCTTAGTGTGTCATATGAGCGGCCATCTGCTGTATTTATTTGCTTTTAAGATTCAAAGCCTTTCCAATGTTTTTCTGAGTTGCACATAAAGAGGCCCCGGCCACTCCTGCAATTGCAACGCCTACAAAAATTTGTTTTGAGAGCGCGCTTGAAACACTGTGACACGAACAACCATTTGCTTTGCGTACGGGCTCCATAATTCAGTTCGGCTGAAGAGTGCAGACTTATTGCCTTTTGATTGCTTTGCAAGTTGATAGTCATCTATGCCAAGAGTGGGTACCGAATCTCCGCGCAAGTCTCCGAATGCCAAGTCTCCAACTGTGCAAGAAGATGGACAGTCTGTTGATACGACAGTCGAGGATACGCTTAATACTGCGAATGCTGCTTCTGGCTCTCTAGAGGACGAGGAGGAGGAGGACGAGGAAGAAGTCATCATACGTTCGAAGCCGCGCAACGTCAGAGCGATCCCCGACGATAACGCACCTGCCAGCAAGTTCACAACGGACAAGGCGACGCATCTACTCGCACACAAGAGTACGCCCGCAGTCAAGTCAACTTCCCTCGAAGACGAAGATGAAGAAGGCAATGGGAAAGTCGACGAAGATGGAGCACTTCTTCCAGGCAGGCAGTATACTTCCCGTGTATTCAGGCTACCGACGCGAGGTGATGACTATTGGTTCCTTGCTACGGAAATCGCTCGAGTTACTGGCTACAGAGATTCGTATCTGTTCTTCAACAAGAACAAGCATTTGACAAAATTCATCACCACAGATGCAGAAAAATCGCATTTGATCGCGCAAGAGCTGTGCGTCCGTGCTATACTCAAATTCTCATTGAAGCTAATCAGACAGTATACCCTATTCGTACAGGAACAGGCCGATCGGAATCGTATCAGCCCGCAAGTGCTTTAAGACATTTGGCAGCAAGATCATCGTGCGTGGCAAGCGTGTCAGGGATGACTACTTCGCTCAACGAGCTAGAGGTTTGTACTCCAATTCAAGGCAGCTTATTAATTGGTCAGAACAGGGATTCACAGACGACGTCTTTGCGAATAAGGAAGACAAGCCGGTCCCGGACCGTTCAAGCACACACGACGCGACTCACAAGCGTGAACAAACGTTAGAGGGATCTCGCAAAAAAGCAAAGACGATAGCGGACTACAATGCAGGGTTGAATGCAGAAAGGCGAGAGCGAACCCAAGGGCGACTCAAGCACTTTCACGTTAACAGATGGTCCGTTTGACGCGGCGCCAATAATTTCATATCCCTCGATTGAATGAAGTGCTTCACCATCGCTTGTGTTCGACCTTCCTTTGAGTGGCGGCTTGGGAACCCTGATTTGCTAATCTTTCACTCAAAATATTCATGCCAAATTGCCCAGCCTTCAGAACCTTGCTCAACACTGGTGCGCTTTCGTTCGTTGCTTGAGGTCAGCGCGCATCTGTCAAAGACGATGACTTACCGGCTTCAAAACAGCCGTAAACGAACACGAGGAGGGAAATGAGCACTATCGTCTTGGCTGCGAATCGGACAGACCCGATAGCCATTTTCCAGGTCCTGATCAAGAACACGAAGCTGATGTAAAATATGACGAGTAGTAGGGCAATCGTAGATAAATCAGGATGGTGCGTAAGAGACTCTCTCGAAAATTCACGCATCTTGAGTGCAATCCAACTCAAGCGGTTGTAGGACGGCCAAAAGTGCAACATAACCTGATATGCAGTCTTCAGTCTCTCATATTCGTCCCTGAAGATATCCATGGTCGCTTCGTAAGAGGGCTGAAAAGTGACCCACGGATATCTGGCGCGCATGCTCGCACACACCATGTCCTTTGTTGTGGTACGGCTCCACAGCACAGGTAAACTTCTCACGCCCAGAAAACTGTTGTCGTATCCAAGAAGGCCCTTAAGTACAATGCAGCTTCAGCTTTTGGAGCAATGCCACTAAGAGCATTGGAGACAACCTCACAACATCAACGATCTTTCGAATACATGTCAAATCTACAGACAAATCAATTGATGCTCAATCATCTGTGCCCCCAAGCAGCATGTCGCCCAAATCGAACTCTGCAGCCCATTCGGACACGACTTGCGTATCGGAAAGATCCGTGTCGCCCCTCGTCTTGACGTCACTGTTTGTAGCATGGCTCACAGAAGTCGATGTTTCCACAGGAGGCTGCGTGTACCACACCAAACGTCCATCGCACCAATCGTTGACTACCAGACGTGCAGCAGACTCAAGATCAGGAATGCCGCCCTTACCAAGTCGGCCTCTTTTGCGAGCTACTTGAACAAGGAAGTCAGTGGCACCTCTTTTCCCGCCTGGATTGATGATGGCTGGTAGGGTGTAAAGCTGGACCATGTCGTCAAACAATTGCTGATTACTTGATAGTCGTTCAAGAATAAGTGTCGCGGCAGGTATTGGGTCCAATATTTGGTTTGATGGAATGGCATTCATGAGCACTAGGCGTGCTTGATCGTCCTGTTGAGATGCGTTTGTACTTACCGGGAAAACAATCCCCGGGGAATCCAGGAGCCGAATCTTGCTGTCCAATTTAAGCTCCTTTACACTTCGGGTCACACCAGCCTCAGAGCCAGTGACGCAAGGACCTGCTTTATTGTGGTTCGTCCGAGAAAGGAGTGCATTGATGACACTGCTTTTCCCTGTGTTTGGGAAGCCGACCACACCAACTGTGATAGATCTCTTCAGAGCTCGCTTTTGTGAATACGCCTTGAGAGATTTGAGTAATGCGGCTGAAGTTGATTGCGTAGTCAACGATTTATGGTTGTAAGCGTGCGAGGCAATATTCTTGGATGCCTTGATGGGAAGCGTAGGGAAGGATTCGCGAAGGTGTGCAAGCCAGCCATTAAGCACAGGAGAAGGTACTAAGTCAATCTTGTTTAAGACCAAGATCAGCCTCTTCTCACCGCGGGCAGCATTGAGGACCATTTTTTCGACTTCCCGAGAGCGTGTGCCTTCTGGATCCCTGGCGTCGACAATGTATAAGATGACATCAGAATCTTCGACAACTTGCTTGAAATCCTTGTCAAACATTTTCCTTGACGTCTCCTTCTTGAGGGCCGTTTCCGAAGCTTCAAAACCATTCCACTCCTCGTCCCGATCGGCGCTCTCGCCGTCCGAAATGCTGGCATCATCGGAGCCATTTGATTGCGCATTGCGCTTGGCGATTGAAGCGGCGAAATCGGCAAGCGATGTGCCTTGTGCTTCTTCGTCGACGGACATTTCATCTGAGTCAGTATTAGAATCCTCGTCTACTTGCATCGCCGTCGAGTCTCCTTGGGCTGTTTGGAGGGCGCGCTTAGCGGCTCTCTGCGCTTCGCGCTGAGATAGCTTTGCTTGCTGCGCTTCGCGCTTTCGGTCTTCTATCTCTGCCAACAGTCTGTCCTTGTATGGAAAGCTTGCAGGAATTCCTCAACTGGATTAGCCCTACGACGTTCGATAGTAGTTGACTGAGCACATACCTGGATCTTTCTTGAGCTTTGACTTCCACGTCACATCCTTCTTGTCGGCCTTCTTTGTCTTGCGGTTGTGTTCAGCGACTTTCTTTGTAACCCGGTGGCGCTGACGAACCGGCTGCCTGCGCGACTTCTTCTTCAGTGACAAGCCCATCAATTCACAGCGAATCTATTAGACGACGATATGAGTTGGCAATGTCCCTCGTCGCAGCGTCCGCCTACAAAAGAAAAAGGTGTTTGTCGCACGGGCTCAGAAACACAAATTATTTTTCTCCCCAAGCAGCCAGCCCATCTGAGTGCCTCGCCCGCATCACGAAAATCCGGCGCGTCGCGACTCCCGAACGGAGGGGGATACGCGGTGGGCGGCCCGGCTTTCGACGTCATGCATGCAGATATACAGGCGAAGGATCCGGACGCATATATATAATCAATATAATCAATATGATCACAGCTCATGAATGACTGTCCCAACAACCTCACGTGAGCTGCGACCGCGTCTAGCAAATGTACGGCTCGCTGAAGCTGTATTTGGGCGAAGTCCACTTTATGATCGAAAACAAGCCTGAATAGCCACTAGGTGCATGAATTTGTATGTCTGGTGCCACGGAAAAATCTATAGCGTAAGAGGTAAGCCGTATCATGTACGTGAACAGTGTATCCAGTTCGGCCTTGCCTTCTACAAGATACTGCAAATGGCGAGAATTAGGAAGGGACAAGGCCAGCATGCATGTAGGAAGTCGGGCTGTAGACTTGTAATATTGTATATGACTTGAAGCTGTCTGCTCTCTGCATGACCGGGCATTCGATGATTGCCCCTCTGGCACTCGGACAGTGTCAACCATCACTCGTCGACTCTCTATAGGCACAGGATCGAGGTGGTCTGCCTGCCACACTATTTCTGCCTGCTGTATGCAGCCGACACGTATGATGTACGCTGGGTGTCTCCCACCTATCTGCTACCTGCATTGGGACCAACTGTGCTAGCGCTGCTTGTACATGCGCGAGTAGTGCTCCGTGCACTCCGAGCTCTCACTTGCGATTGGGCCCTCGCGCGTGCATGCATGTTCCACAGCTGCATCTGCGCAAATTACTGCCCTTCATATGCTTTCTCCTTGGCCGTCCATGATTTCTCACGCACACTGGCTATGTGCAAGACCTAGCACTCGGTGATCTCTTCAACAATCGACAGAACATCTTGAAGAACGCTAGGACTATTCAGTGACATCAGCTCAGATCTCGGGGTAACACGCTTGTAAGGACAGACCCATTACCTGTTGAAGAACCAGCTACAGAGCACATCAAGCGCAGCCAAATGCCCGAAAGTTCACATCAAGCGCTCGCTGGCCAGGCATCACAACCCCTCTGTGCGGCGCGTAGGACGACATCTATTGACTCCATTTGCCCTACAAAAGAAGAAGCGGAAAGACCAAACGCGAATCTATCTATGGCTGAGACTGGACGCAGTATCTTCAACGAACAGCCAAGCGGGCCTGATCAAATCGCCGCGTCGAACTCATATACGGCCACTGTCGCGGAGCTGGAGTGTCATGCTTCCCCTTTCGCAATGGTCTCCGGCAACGCCATGGACTTACAGTACTTAGGTCCTCAAGAACTTTGTGCCGGGGAAGTTCCCTTTGAGCGATCTTTACAGCAGTCGAGTATAGGGCGGCTTCCGATGAGGCCCAGTATTACACGACCTCCTTCATTCAGTGTACAGGATGATCAGCAGCCGAAGGCCTTGACGATAATTATGCGGCCAACTGAGACCCTGCAAAAGGCTGCCCCTGGGCTACAACGTCCCTCACTCTATCGCAGTCAAACTATGCCACTGGTCATGTCTACTGCAAGAAGCACGAGCCGCCCGGCTCTCAGGTCAGCAAGCTCTGAGCTCCTCAGCAAAGACACCTTGCGAAACCGTCGACGACCCAATATAGCTCCACTTGCTGAGACGATGACCAGATCTTGCTCTTCGCAAGGTCATTCGCCGTACCCAGCGAGTCCAATGCGGAGATCGTTCTCGTCTGCCAAGATCACGTCCAGTAGCGCAGCCCAATTTGAATTTACCATGCCGCCGTCACCTATCTCGCCCGATGCTAGACACTTGGTGCAATTCGGTTCGGCTGGTTATGCTAAACTGGGTTTTTCTGCGTCAAACACCTCGGTCCTACAGGCAGCTTCTGAGAATTCTTCGGTCTATCGGCAGATGTCTCCCCCAAGGACTCCTTTATCGCCATTGAGCTTCTCCCGCTTGAATAGTCTTGTCCATGCCGACCTGTCGATGGTAGCGACAGATGCACTTCTTGACCAGGATGACGATACCCCACCAATCGAGTTCCAATTTATGACTGCAGAGGACGCGTACTGTGTCTAATGGCGCACTAGTATGCACTGTCAAGCTGTCCACTTCGCGAAACCGACTGACCAGCTCATTCAGGGGAATGAATTAGATTTGATTGCATACCAACAGCATGCGTAAATGCAGGCAAGTGGAATCATGGACGATGTCAAACCGACCATTACGTGCGTCTGTATATATTTTAAATTTCAAACTATAACACCCGCGAGGTCGTTGACAGGCAGACCGAATGCCCCCGTGTAGCGCTTGGTCCTTTGCCTGCTGTTGGGAAAGTTTCACGTGACCTGATTGCGACCTGCCTCATTGGGACGAGTAGATTGCGGAGGCAGCAACGCTACAAACGGCAGGTGCAAGACCTCTGATAGCGCGCCAATGCCGATGTCTTCGGTCTGCCACAACAGAGTGCGCGCGGCTGATCCGTCAGAAGCTCAGGCATCGGAGCATGATCGTCTATAAGAAGGCTAGGGTCCACCAGACCTCCTGGCCTTGACGCACTATCAGCAAGATGAGTTACGCTTCATTCAAAGTGCCTACCATTAGCAATGAGCCGATGCTCAACTACGTATGCAATCATGTGCTCACTGGAGTAGACGACTGACATCAGGCTCCGGGCAGTGAGGAGCGCCAAAAACTTGTCAAGGCGCTCGATGAGCTAAAGGCTCGCGGCGTTGTCGAGGTGCCACTTGTCATCGCAGGTGAGCAAGTGAAGTCAGCCAACGTTTTCGAGCAAGCGATGCCACACGATCACAAGAAGGTCCTTTGTAAGTACTACGGCGCAGAAGAGGAGCATGTCCGCCGCGCAATTGAATCCGCCCTTGCTGCTCGCGAGTCGTGGGCCAGTCTCCCTTGGGCTGATCGCGCCGCTATTTTTCTCAAGGCAGCCGACTTGGTTGCAAAGAAGTATCGCTACCAAATCATGGCAGCAACGATGCTAGGTCAAGGGAAAAACGCTTGGCAAGCAGAAATCGACTCTGCTGCGGAGCTCGTAGACTTTCTCAGGTTCAATGTAAAGTATGCCGAGCAACTTTATGCCACACAACCTCCAGAGAACACACCGGGTAGCTGGAACAGAGTCGAGTATCGCCCGCTCGAAGGGTTTGTTTACGCAGTTGCTCCATTCAACTTTACCGCAATTGCTGGAAACTTGGTGGCTGTTCCTGTCTTGATGGGAAATGTGGTCATTATGAAGCCATCGCCCTCGGCAACCTTGTCAAACTATCTTGTCCGCAATATTTTGATTGAGGCTGGTGTGCCGGAAAACGTTATCCAATTTGTTCCAGGCGATGCAGAGCTCATCACCAAGACTGTGTTTGCACATCGCGAGTTTGCAGCTCTCCACTTCACAGGCTCCACCTCCATTTTCAAGAAACTATGGAAGCAGATGGCTGACAATCTTGCAGCCAATGTCTACCGCGGGTATCCAAGAGCTGTCGCAGAGACTGGAGGATGTAACTTCCACTTGGTCCACCCGACTGCCCACATCGGCAATGCAGTCTTGCAATCTGTACGTGCTGCATTCGAGTACCAAGGCCAGAAGTGTTCTGCATTGTCGCGTTTGTATGTCGCCAAGAGTGTCTGGGAAAGGGGTTTCAAGGAGCAGTTTATCGATGCTACTGAGAGTCTTAGAATTGGCAGCGTTGAGGATTTTACGAATTTCAATGGTCCCGTTATTCACAAGGCGTCTTTCGAACGACTGAAGGGAGTCATTGACTCAATTGAGGGTGACTCGAAACTAACACTGCTGGCCGGTGGCAAGTACGATGAATCGGTCGGCTACTTTGTGCATCCGACCATTGTCGAGAGCAGTGATCCGCGCCACTTCATCTTTTCGACAGAGTACTTCGGACCCTTCATGGCTGTATATGTCTATCAGGACTCTGAGCTAGATGCGACCATCTCGTTGATCGAATCCAGCACTGACTATGCACTAACCGGCGCCATCTTCGCTCAGGATAGACTCGTGGTCTCTGAACTAACGAGACGACTGGTCAACGCCGCCGGCAATTTTTATATCAACGACAAATGTACAGGAGCAGTTGTTGGGCAGCAACCTTTTGGTGGAGCACGAGCTAGTGGCACGAACGATAAAGCAGGTGCCCAGTCCATCCTAGCCAGATTCGTTTCACCACGGTCAATCAAGGACAATTTCATTGATCTCGAGAATGTCTACTACCCTTCTAACGCTTAATGTTCAGCTTTTTGTAGCGTGTTTCAGATTCTCTTCACCAACGACAGTTCCACTTTGCGTTTGCCTGTCGAAGCGTCTTGCACGGTCAGAATTTTGACCCGCACTTTGTCAAAGACTGCGATTGTGAATGGCTTTTCGTCAACCGGCTTAATGATCAGCTGATATTCCTCCTCTTTAAAGTCGCTTTCAGGCTCTGGCGTTGACAAGCTCGCTAGGTGAATGACACCCTCTATGCCAAATTTGGCGACAAACACGACAAACCCGTTCTTGAAGCACTTCATCACAAAGGCGTCTTCTTCCGCAACTCGGTCCTTCAGTGCTTGCCCGACATAGTACTCGACGCTAGCTCTACCTGCCATTTGGGCCATCCGATGCCGATAGTTAATATTCTTGCACACGGCTTCCATCCGAGCCTGGTTCTGAAGTGATGAATGCAGGTTTTCGAAGCCAATGGCGCTGGACAATTGCCTGTGAGCAACCACATCAGCATAGCGCCGAATAGGCGAGGTGAAGTGCGTGTAAATCTCGCTTGCTAGGCCGTAATGGCGGAACTCGCTTGGCGCATAAGAGCCGCTAGAGAAATACTCGGCTGATAGCATGCAGCGTGTAGCCATGATTCGCACGAGTGTGTTGAAGAAGGGTTCCTCAGGGACAACACATGTATCGAGAGAATCAGCTAGTGCCTTCGAGGATGCCACCTCGAGTTTAAGGTTCTTTCGAACTTGCAGAATATTTTGTAGTTGCTCAAAATTTGTTGCCGGCGGAGCCCCATGCCTTCGTAACATTGCTGTTTCTGGGTAGGCCTGATAAATTCGAGTGGCGACACTGATGTTGGCCAGAAGCATGAACTCCTCCACGAGCGAGTTAGTCTCAAGCGCTACTTTTGTTTGGACATCGATTGGGTCGGACGTCTCTGACTCCATTTGGATCTTGACCTCGGGACTTGCGAGGTTTAGAGCTCCGGCAGCAAGTCGACGAGCTCTGAGTTTCTTTGATAAACCAAGAAGAATTCGCATTCCATTGGTGAGGGTATCGGTATAGCTTTTGTCGTCAATTCGAAGCTGAGCCTGCTCATACGAGAATGCTTCTCGAGACTTGATGACTGACTTCGAGAATCTAACGTTAATGATCTCACCTTCGGGTGAGAGCTCCCAAATGGTCGAAAAGGCAAAGCGCTCGACGTAAGGCATGAGAGAGCAAAGATTGGTGCCTAAAAGCATTGGCAGCATGTCAATCCTCTTATCGACCATGTATACGGTCGTGCCCCTGCTAGCCGCTTCGTCGTCCATAGGAGTGTCGGCTTTGACAAAGGAAGATACATCGGCAATGTGGACACCAACCTCGAAATTGCCATTTGGAAGACTCTTTGCATGTAGCGCGTCATCAATGTCCTGACAACTTGGTGGATCGATGCTGCACACTTCAAGATTTCTTAGATCTAGGCGATTGGTCCAGCTTGGATCTGTGAGATCGCTGGGCACCTTCCAGTTAGTCCCTTCCGCTGGTAAACAGTCCAGAACGGCCTTGGGAAAAGGTCTATACTGTACGTCCCATTCCAACAGTAGTGCTTCTGTCTCAGCCTCCTTGTCTTCCATATTCCCTAGCGCCCTCACAAAATGACCCTCAGGGTAGCGAGATGTGATCAGCCATCGATCAATATTAACGACGATCTTCTGACCCAGCAACTCGACCGCTTGCCTCGTCCGTATACGTATTTTGGGAATGCGTCTGTCTACCGGTTTCACAAAGACAGTTTGAGAACCAGTTGATTGCACATCTTGGGTCACGGATGATGGATCAATGTGACCGACGTAGGGTCTCCAGTGACGTTTCATAATGCCCACAATCCTCGCAGTTGGTTGTGCATCCGTCGGTGCGGCGACAGTAAGACTCTCCTCTCCGGGTTCGGGCTCGTTCTCGTCGTTTTCTGCATTGTCATTCTTGTTCAACTCGTCCGGGTCGATAATGACCGCGCCGGGTGACTTCCACTGATCTTTGGGCAAAATCTCGATCACGACACTATCTCCTTGCACAGCTCTGTTCATATGCTCTCGGCCTAGAATATGAACCGGGCGGTCAAATGCAGGCACCGGTACAGAAGCCTCGAGGAAATTGTAAGTGGAGACATTGAACACCCCCTGGTGCAACAAACCTTTCTTCACATTCTCTTGCAATCGATACATGCCGAAATATTCATGGTAGAGTGCCTGGCCTGGAGCTGTGTGAGACGAGCTTCTTTCCGTTGTGGCAGTAATCATATCGAGTAACATCTGTGACTTGGGGTGCCCTTCGAGGTATTCGTTGACAGAATAGGCCGCAAGACCGTCGCTACGAGCAAAATTGCGATTGGCACGATCATCTGAAAGCATAATGATTTCGGGAGCCCTATTCTGCGTGCCCCGAGTGGCTCTCGCTAGGTGATTCTTGTACCAAAGGGAAGCGGCACGTATTGCTCGATCGTTACGGTCATTGATACTTTCTGCTGCGCTTCGACTAACCTGTGTCTCTGCGTGGAACTCGTTATGGAACACGTAGAAGCGCTTGTCGGAGTCCTTGACCAGTTGTCGAAGCCTATTATACAGCGGCAGACTCTTATTTCTCAGCTCATCTAGGGCAGTCTGCAAGACAATGATATCGGTGAAAACATCCTCTTGCTCCATGACGTCCATACAGTGGTAGAAGATGTTGGTGTCAGGCACCAAATAATGTGGCCCGTGTGTACTGTGGGCCTTTGGCTTAGCTCCCAAGACTGATTGCGATGACTGCTGTGTTCCGGCGACATCTTGCTGATGACAGCGAGCGCAGAGCTGCGAAGCGCAACTGATATCCGTGCGTAGGTAAAGCTGCCTTACAATCTTTGACGCCTTTCGATTTTGGACGAACACTTTTTGTCTGGCATCGTGCATCAGCAACGCATCTGCCGGACGTTTCAGCATCGTATAACAGCCAAGGGGGCGATCACAGCAGGCGTAGCTGAGGATATGTGCACACAACTGCAAGTTCTTGAACGGAGGCAATTAGATGTCGAGTTGCGCATTCGCACCAGCTGAGACTTTCATCACACGCACTTTCAGATGACCTGAACACAACAGCATCAAGTTCTTTCGACAACAAAGCTTGACTATAGTTTCTACAAATTCTGAGCATCATGAAGTCATTCGCAGCAAGCTTCACTCATCATATTCGACTTAGGTGGATATCGCTCATGGCGAAGAAGAGATCGTCGTCGTCGGGCGTGCCAGTAGTCGAAGATGCTCGCGGCACATGCGAGCCGGTAGGCACAGCTGAGCTTATGCGTTCCAGTGATGATTGAGGCGTCTTATTGTCACGCTGATCCCTACTGCAGCTGGATTTGGCAGCTACAGTCCCACGAGCTGCAAAATAGCCCTTTGTAGTAGGGGACCGCTCTAATTGCTGAGGCAACATAGCGTGTCCATTGCTCATTCTTGGATCGTTGGACTCGAATGATTTGATAGCTGACTGTTCGTGCTGCTTGAAGTTGCCCAACTTTGTATCTATTGGGGCCATAGAGCCACTGTCATGATCCTCTCCATACGGCCTGCGACCGTCCGAGCCACTGGGTGAAGTCGGTGCAGGTATGCGGACAGGGCCAGAAACTCCTTTCTCAGTCACTGGTCCGATTTGAAGAGCTTCATCTCGGCGTTGCGATACTGGGCGAGGCATGATGGATGTCTCTGACAAACGCGATGGTATCGCGGGTGTATGTGGCGACATTGGCTTGCCCGGCGAAGATCCACTTGATTGCAGAGACGGGCTGTGCTGCGACATTCGCCGTCCAGCAGCCCGTGAAGTTGTTCTCAAGATAGTCGACTGGACCAAGGAATCGCTGAGCGCGGCATGTGACTCTCGAAGTTTGCTGTACCGATCAAGTTCAGAACGCATCTTCTTCTCAGGTTCTGAGCTTCTTGCGCCGTGATGGGACACCGAGTCACCAAAGTTAATACCCTTGAGGGGCTCAGGATCCTTCAGTAACCTCATGAACTCATCCAGGCCATCCTGCTCATCTGGTTGTGAATTTTGTAACACAAGATCAGACCGACTAGATGTGCCACTGGTGTTCTCGGACTTCAGCTGAGCAGCGGACTCGGACATCTGACTTGGGCGGCGACGCCCAGAGAAACTGCTTGTCCTTTGACCAAAAGAAGAAGAATAACGCTTCAAGCTTGGTGAAGTTCCGCTTGGTAAGCGTGGCGACCCAGAAGCAGAAAACGCGATGGACTCGCTGTTTCCTGCACGCGGCGCTTGCTGAAACGTAGTAGCACGCTGAAAAGAACGCTCAACGGAGATGTTTGGATGCGCGCGATTCGCCAAGCGAGAAAGACCCTGCGCTTCAATCGTAGGGGATGCTGAAAGGGAGGGCGACTTAAAGGGGTGAATTGCAAATGATGAACGTCTCTCCAACTTGTTGATCGAGGAAGTGCTTCCTGCGCGGCTGTCGGTTTGCGCCAGATATGGCAAGCTGCTTATACTTGCGCCTGTTACTGATCGCCCGGGTCGACGCGCTGCCTCAGTTGGCAAAGATGACTGTGGCCGGTAGGGAAGCACATCCGCACTCACAAAATGTGAAGAGAGAAGCGCCTCCGTGTCATCAACGCGAAAGTCGGAATCCTGGCGATATTGCACCCCAATTTTCAATTTCCCAGTCTGTGTCTCTACGCCGTGGAAGGTAAAGCTGTGTACCTGACTATGTGTTCCAGGTACTGCAGACTGATGCAACTCGAGGTATGCTTCCCGAGGCTGTTTGTCGACGTCATGCGATATGCGGCAGGAGACTTTGAGAGATGCTGAGGATAATTTTGATTTGAAGAGCTTTTGACGCAATTTCCAAGCAGGCAGTAATCTGCACAAGGTGTATAGTGAGCGGAAGACGGCAATCGATTTTTTGTATGATACTGCCAGCTCAGGTGGCTCTTGCGCCGAAGGCCGCTCCCATTCGACGACCCAGCGCTCCAGAACGATCTCGCCTGCTGGATATTTCTTGAATGATTCGTGGAAAGCAACGTCAGCTCTTTGGCCCCGGTCATCGACTAACGTCAAGCGCTGGTTCGATGTAAGATCCCGAAAGTTGAGCACCACTTCTATAATGAGTGGGCGTGTTGCAACAAAAGAAGCCGATGAAACATCGACAGACCTCCAGAGTTGAAGTTCGTCCCTAAACGCGTCTGTGTCCGCGGTGTCCAGATTGAACTAAGGTCAATAATCTTTCAGTTGGTAGAGAGGAGCCTACCCATTTATTGAGCCGTCTTATAGTACTATTGCGAGCGTAGAGCGGTGTCACGGGCTGCCTGGCCTGAATAATGATCTGCGCCGCCTTACCGTAAAAGTTCTGTGATGGGTCAGTAGGGGTAAAGTATAGATGAACATACCTGCACGACCTGATTCAGCTTTTGCGCCCGAGTAGACTGGGTTGGCCGCACAGCGTCAGGCGTGAGGTCAGGGGAGTCGGATCGCACCGCCCTTACACCGGAACGGAGGCCTTTGACGTCTGCTTGCATGCTTCAAGCACTTGCCAATTGCCAATGCTACGAGACACTAGGCTTTGCAAACACACCTTAAGCGCACCTCTTGTATAGCGTCTTCACAATGCGCGATAGTGACGATGTAATGATGACGTGCGCGCCGTGAAGGAACGCAGGGTGCTTCAGAAAGCGCAATCAAGCTCGTAGTGCATACACTGAGCGTTTGGAGGTGCAGCTGAAAGCTGCGCCCTGTTGTCGACGTGCGCGCAGAGTCCTAGCGCTTGCAACGTTGGTTGTTGCCGCTCAATATAGATTACGATGTGCGATTGCGCGAACTCAAATTCAGCCTCACTCCTGCGCCATTTGCGGCCCCATCTGATCGCGGACACCATCTGCTCACCTGGGCATATGTGGACCTGCCAAGTTAAGCAAGGACTCTCTGGTCTGCTCATGAGTAGACGCTTGCTGTTGCATACAAATTATGTACTTTAAGGTTGCACATTATCTTCCATAGATCTCACAGGCCAGCCGGTCGAGTGAAAGCTCTCTCCCACAAGTTCCTTGGTGACAAGCATCAAGGCATCAATGCGCTTCACGACAGCGAAGGTTATGGTTGAAGCGACCGCAAACCCTGCGTATCCTTCACTTCTCAATACTGAAGCATTGAGCCGCCGTGGCAAACGGCCGTCTAGCTCGTCATCCGATATGTCCTCCTTGTTATCGTAGAAGCGATTGAGAAGTGGGTTGGGCACAATCTGAGGGAGGGCCGTGCCAGTCTTAATGGCGTGGCTGATCAAACACAGAGAAGCCAGGACGTCTCCTGTAAAGGACTGAGAATACCATCCGGTTCTTAAAAGCATGGCCTTCATCCAATGCCGTCCACTTTCGCCGCCTTCATCCATTCTCGTCAGACACCCGACAAATGCCACAAGAAGATCGAGCAATTCGCGTTGAAGACCTAGCATCCTAACATACTTTTCCTTGGGCCAACGACCTGAAATTGGAGGTTCAAATGATGAGAAAAGCAACCGCTGATTGAGAACAAGGAGCTTCTCGTTGGCACGTACTACAATTTTCCGAATGCCTTCCTCTCTGATCCGTCCCTTATGACCACGTGCATAGTTCGAAGCTTCTGTGAAGACCTGTCCTATTTCCAGGACACCTTTCGCCAATCGCTGACGTACAACCTGTCGACCGGTCGTTGGGCGAGGGATGAAACTCCAGATAAAAGCAGCTGTGCAGCCCAAACATACAAGAAGGGCTCTTCGCCATGCGACCGACCATCCAACACCAAGATTGACTTGCGATGGCATCTTTGCATCCTGCCAGCTGTAGCCGACAACCAGCGCTACTGTAATCAAGAAGAATATGGCAGGCTGCGGATTGATGTAGACGAATCGCAATCGTATGTAGGCGATCGGAAAGCTTGCCACTGCCATTGTAGCGCCTAGACCGTAATAGTTTCCATTAGCTGAGTTGCCACATGAAATATACCACAGAACTAGCGCAAAAAGAGCACCTGCAAAAGTGCCAAGGATCCTGAATACAAAGGTAAACACCGCGTCTCCGGTGAGCGGATTAACACTGAAAGCTGCCATGATGACTGCCCAAAGTCCTCGATGATAATAATACCATCCTGCTGATCGCCGGAGAAAAGCTGGCAGGGCTAGTAGAAGAACGAGTGTGGAGCCCTTCAGGCAGAAGACAATGTCTGGACGTTCTAGAAGGTGCACTAATCGAACAAAGCTCTGACCCACCAGATGAAGGACATTCGAAGGCGGTTCAGCATCCTGTAATTAGCAATTGAGTACCAAACAAAAGTTGACGAACCGGATCGCGGGCTTCAGTTTGAAAATGGTCATCATCATGATTGAAAGTCTCGTCGTATTCTTGTACAGGCAAATCGACGTGATCATGCTGACGCTGAGATCTCAGGCGAAATGTAAAGAAGCGGCCAGGATAGTGCCACCTGGCGTACGGTCTTTCGTGTCCAAGCTCGGAGATTCCTTGCAAGAGCTTGAATGCGCTCTCCGCCATTCGAATCAAGTGGAATTCAAGATAGAAAAACCTAAGCAACGGCCGTGAAGAGATATCGGATAATCCATCAAGAATTGCAGTTTCTGCAGCCAGCTTTTCATAAGGTCCTAGCATTTGTAAACGACCAGATGATTTATAAGCCTCTAAAGCTTGTTGCAAATCAAGCGAAGCTTGTTTCAGGCTTTGGCCATCGAAGGAGTGGTCAGCGTGGAATATCAACCTATTGTAGATTCGGTCTTTGTTTGTTCGCTTCAGACTAACGGATGCTGTCGATAAAGCTAGACAGACAGCATCTATGAGCGGCGTTGATGCGTGTGCCGAGATTTTCAGCATGCTTACGGTGAGTTCAACTTCTTGTCGTCGAGGAAATTTTTGTTCGTGCTCCTGATACTGATTCATCTCGAAAATACCGGTTTGCTTAAGGCGATGATGCAGAGCATCGTGTAGGAGCTTCGTCCTTGAATTGTTGCGCTTTGACTGCTTAAACTTGCCATGCTCTTCAGATGATGAGCGAGGTGTGTGACTTGCCGAAGCGCTCTGCATCTCTGCTTCTTCGTTCGTCCCGTTATGTGGCGATTCGAAGGACGGCCGTGCTGTGGTACTCAAGCCTTGGTCGACCTTTGTGTCCCAAGCTTCCATGGTTGATGAGACCAGATCGTAGAAGAGTGAAAATCCGCCAAGCTTCAGGATGACATCGCGACATCGATGCACGAGACCTTGTAAGTCTTTGGCACCATGTCTGCCGTACGCAAACTCTCGTTCAAGCAAAGAGTCGTTTGGTCGAAAGGTCGTGAGACCGGAACGCACAGCGCGCAACTGTGCCTTGATTGCGCCAAGCTCGGTCCAATCGTTCGAGTTCGGATCGCTGTCCATGACTTGCTTTTGCTGTTCTGCTAGGAGTCGGATCTTGTCCACAAGAGCTGCGATTTGGCGAGTGTATGCATGTGACATGGTTTCCGGCCAAAAGACAAGACTGCAAGCCACATTGATTGCATTGCCGATGGCAACAGGGACAAAGAAGACCTGGCCTAAAGCAGGATAAAAATAAGGGAAGAGCGGACCATAAAGATGACTGATAATGAGGGCGACTAACGAGAAAATCACCGAAAATACTCGTTGTGGGTACCTCACCTTGATGAAAAGCGCAACAGCAACGCCAACCGCAAGAAAGGCGGCGAAGATAAGACTTGGGCCAGCTTCGACAAATCGTCCTTCAAAAATGGCCGTTTGAAAGCATTCTTGAGGTGTTGCGTTGCAACTGTATCCGCTAAGGTCTTTCAACAGAAGCGCTCGTGGGTCGATCACATTGTTTCTGGTCGCTGTTGCTGATCGTGAAGAGATGATGAAAATGACCCAGGCAGCACCGACAAAAAGCATATTCCACAGGGCATTGTAGATGACCTTAATAACTGGACCATCTGGTGGATTGGCAAAAATGACAACGAGGACCAGGAAAGATGCCTATCTTTGTAAGCGATATTCACTGCACAGAGAGCAGTATACCTGTCCGAGGACTCTGAGTGTTCGAGGAATAATCATGAGCAAGACGCCGATCCAAGCAGCCACAGCAGTGCGGATAATGGGTTTGTAGTCATCCCACTCGAGATGTTTAGGAGAGCTCGATGCCAACACCGCGTTGAGAGCAGCAAGAAATGGCATATCTGACAGTAAGATCCAGATCTCTTCTCAATCTCTCAAGATAGTGACTAGAGGATGAACGTTGAAGGAGACACAAATGTGATGTCCAAGAAAGCTTAAGCGGCAGTTGTCACTGCTGCGATGATAGGTAGCTCAATTCAAGGTCAAGAACAATTTAAGTCGCATAGACCAACAGCAGTGCAGCTGAGTCTAGGCGCGATAAAGGAAAGCGTCTCGCAAGAACGCGCCAGACTGCCTGCGACCTACTGCCTACAGGATGGTATCGGTGGAGGCTTCGACACAGGCTCGAGATTGTTTGCCGAGTGTGGCCAGCGCCCTAAAACACCACTTTTGGACAATCTCAGCGACGCGACAGACATCAAAGCTTACCGCAATACACAGTTCTTGGACATACATACGCGACTAGGCATCCTTACCCTTCATACTCTTGTACACACAACAAGGCTTCTTGATATGGCAGACAAGCTCAATAGTTTCGAGGACAATCTCATGCCTCGTTCCACAATACGCAACTGCGCCAAGGCTGTGCTCAAGGCAGATGCGCCCATACAGAAAGAGGCTCTGCTTGCTCTCACGAAAGCGTCAACTGTCTTCATCTCCTATTTGACAGCGCAGTATGTGTTCAGCCTCCCACAAGCTATTGCTAATCCAAGGGCAAATGAGATTGCCATCTCTAGAAAAAGAAAGACAATCATGCCCATTGATGTTTTTGAGGCACTGAAGGTCATTGAGTTTGAGCGTTTCGTCGATGATCTCAAAAACGAACATGAAGGCAAGCATGAGAGGATGAATAGTCATTTACTGACCACGCAGAGCAAGACGCACTGCGGAAGGAGAAGAGAAATCAAAAGAAGCCGATGGAGGAAGACACAGCGACACAAGCGTCGCAAGCCGAAGATGGTACCCAGAGCAAGAAGCCCAGGCTTGAGGAAGAAGCCGATCGTGACGACGCGGGTAATGAGGATCCGCAGTCCGATACAGATGAAGAAGCAGAAGCAGAAGGAAATGATGATGAGAACGAGAATGATGATGTAGATGATGCGGATGACGCCGATGAAACCCTTGTTGCGGATCATCAAGAAGACATTTCTACCAGAGTCGACAAATTTGCAGGCGAAGCGAATGCCGAGTCGGAAGACAGCCCTGGTCGAGATGCACTTGACTATGATGAAGCACTGGACAACGGAGATGAAAGTGATTAAAGCCAATTTCATAGACTTCTATTAGGCCACTTATGCTACCACTTATCGGACGCGATCGTTGACAACCATCAACCCACGACGCCTGCGTGTCAGCTGCAGAAACATCTTTGGATTCTCCGTTCGCGTCGCGTTCGCCAAGACGCGCCCAATCTGGCAAGTTTATTTTAGACACCGCGCGGCTACCACTGAATTGCTTTTGCACACATACATTCAACTTCAAACATCCGTGTGCCACGTAGACCGGCTCGGAGCAGAGCAATTTATGTGTCAAGGCTGCTCTCATAATCCAGACGCAGGCGCTTGAAATCTTGTCGAACTTTTGTTGATGCTTCAGCGACGATACTGAGTATGAGCAGCAGTCAAGATGAGATTCCCTTGGTCAGCTTCCAGGACACAGGCAGAAGGGCTGGCTTCGGACCTCCAGAGATTTTCCTGACCAGGCCTGACTCGGTGTATACACTGCATTCGCTGAATGCTGGTCAACACCATGATGTCGATGATGAGGAAGATACTCTTGGCTTGGCTGACCACGCCTATCCATTTGGAGGTCGTTCTAATGATCCTTCACGAAAACAAAACCCCCAGCTAATCCAGGTTCCTGAGCGTCCGATTTCCCCTATGCGACGAAAAGTCTCCCTTGCGCTCGCCAACACTTCACAGCGAGTCGTCAATTTGCGAAGACCTGCAGCAGAGGCAGAAACTATGGCAAGACCTAGTCGAGACGGTGACCAAGCTAGGGGTGATGCTTTGACACAACCTCATCTAGCTGGAAGATCACTAGGGTTCTTGGAGCCTGAAAATGGTTTGCGTCAGGTCTGTTTCAACGTATTGAGGCATCCGGCTACCGAACCACTTGTGCTTCTCGTCATTCTGCTGCACGCAATCATTCTTGCAGCGGATTCTTTCACAGCAGCGGCAAACGGCTGGGGTGATTGGACTGATTGGACCCTTCTGGGAATATTCACACTTTACACGCTGGAGCTTGGCACTCGTCTCATTGTCTCTGGTGTACTTTTCAATCCCGAAGTACAGTGCGACCAAGAAAGCACAGTAACGCCGGCCTCCATATCGACAGCGTTGCCACAGCATCTCTCTGCGTACAACAGGACAATGCCTATTGTGGCAACACTCGGACGTACTCGAGAGCAAGCCGTCAGCAACAGCATCAAATTTGTGAGAAGGGCATTTTTAAGAAAGTCTGCAAACAGATTCGACCTCATTTGCGTTCTCAGTTTCTGGCTTTCGTTTGGCTTGTCTATCACAGGGGTGGAACTGAAGTATCATTTCTACTTGTTCAGAGTAATTAGCTCGTTGCGTATCATTCGGTTGCTCAACATCACGGAAGCGACCGCGACAATTTTGCGCAGTCTCAAAACCGCTGGTCCACTCTTGAGTGATGTAGCCTTCTTTGTTGCCTTCTTCTGGGTGTTCACTGCCATCATCGGTGTTCAGGCTTTCAAGGGCTCGTTGCGCAGAAGTTGTGTTTGGGTCGACCCAAGTGGTCTTCAAGCCAACATCACTACAGAATTGCAGTCTTGCGGTGGACATCTTTCTAATGGAATCGCTCGTGGTTATCTCTTGGAAAGTTGGCAGTCTTCAAACGATGCACCAAAGGGCTATCTCTGCCCAGAAGAATCATTTTGTGTTCAAGGGTCGAACCCCTATGGCGGTACGGTCAGTTTCGACACAATCTGGAACGCAATAGAACTTGTCTTCGTCATCATCTCTTCTAACACGAGCACCGACTTGATGTACCAAACCATGGCCTCGGACCGGTTTCTTGCTTGTCTTTTCTTCATTTGCAGCACCCTCGTGCTTACCTTCTGGCTCAGTTCCCTCTTCATTGCCGTGGTTACAAATTCGTTTTCTGTCAATCGAGAGGAACATCGCAGACTCATAGCCAAAGCAAAGGCTGCCAAGAAGAATCTGCAAACAAAGTCGATTTCCGGAAGAGCTCAATCTTCGGGACTTAAATATTGGAGCCGATTGAACGGCTTCTGGCTAAGCGTCATTGTCATCTCACTGGCTGCTGATGGAGCAAGAAAGGCGCACATGTCAGCTCAGTCGAAAAACATCCTCGATACAGCTGAAGTGGTATTCACGGTCATATTCGCAGTCGAAATCGTCCTCAGATTCTTAGCGTACCTTCCAAATTGGAGGTCGTTTCTCACGAAGTCAAACGCCTTTGACAGTTTCCTTGTGCTCATTACTTGTCTAATTGAGGTGCCTCAAGTTCGCGGCATTGGCAGCAATGAAGAACTCTACAGATGGCTTTCAGTCTTTCAGATCTTGCGTGTCTATCGTGTCATTCACGCAATACCTTTCACAAGACATCTATTAGCGCGCATCGTCGGTGACGTTCAAAGCTTGCTAAACTTACTGTTCTTCGTCATGGTTTCTGTCGTGATTGGCGCTTTGCTCGCAGCACAACTTTTACGAGGCGAGGTGGCCGATGATCTATACGGTGAACAGCAATTTGCAACGTTCACAAACATATACAACTCCTTCTTTGGCATGTATCAAATCATGTCGACTGAGAACTGGACAAGCGTTCTATACGGCATCCAAATGGCACAGGCTCAATGGAATATGGCATGGCTTGGAGCCACCTTCACAATTATCTGGTTCATCTATGCGCAGTTCATCATGATGTCTTTGTTTATTTCAGTCCTGTCTGAGAGTTTGGAGGTTAGCGAAGAGGATAAGAGGCGCGAGCAAGTGAAGACCTTTGTTCAAAGGACCTTGCCTTCGCTAGTTGGACACGATAAGGCAACACCAGCAATGGCTACCATCGTGAAACGCTCGCGGCCACGCTCCGCGACCATTGACGAATTTGGGAATATGATGAACGCCAAAAGTGTGCAAGCTTTCTTGGCTGACGAGATAGAACCTCTCGGCAAGCGAATTATGACAATGCAAAATCAATTCCAAGGACCAATTTTGCGGCTATGGGACACTTGTGTGGCAAAACTCATGCCACTCAGGAGCAAGTCTCGTGACCAGCGCAACCCATTCAGCAGTCGCTTCGAGCTTGTCACGGAGGAGAGCATTTCCTCTATGCAACCTCACACGATCGCAGAACAGGTAATTGAAGCCCACGGAGACCTACGCATGCAGCAATTGGCGTATCTGGCAAAGCATCCCGAATATAATTATGCTCTTTGGTTTCTCAAGCCACAAGCAAAATTGCGCTCTTGGTGTCAATACCTTGTTGCTTGTAGCTGGGGCGAGCGAATGCAAGGACATCCTCCATCTGCCAAGCTGTGGTATGCCTTCTCTGCATTGACATATGCATGTACGCTATGCATCGTCATCTCAGCTTGCATGGTTACGCCAATCTACCAGAGGGCTTATAAAATGCAGGGCGGGCAGCATGGAATAGCTTGGTACACCTGGCTTGATTTAGGTCTCACAATTGTCTTTACGCTGGAAGCCTGCTGTAAGGTGTTGGCAGACGGATTTTATCTCACCCCAAATGGCTATCTGCGCAATACATGGAATCGGCTTGATTTCATGGTCCTTTGCACGCTGTGGGTGAACGCCGTTGCTGATATTGTGGACGACGGTAGTGTCAGTCGGGCTTTTCGAGCCTTTAAAGCATTGAGGGCTTTGAGACTCGTCAACATCTCGGACAAGACCAAGGAGATCTTTCACGATGTATTGATAGCGGGTCAGCTCTTCCACCATGTGGTCTTCTATTTCTAACGACCTTAGGTTTCTGGAATATCTTAGGTGCTGCTGTCGCATCGCTCGCACTGCTGGTTCCGACCGCTATCTGGGCGCAAAAAATGTTCAGTGGGCTTTTGGCCGGATGCAATGACATTGACGTCGCCGATAAAGCCTCCTGCATTAACGAGTTTTTCTCTGCACCAGCAGCATGGTCGATTCTCGTGCCGCGACAATGGGCTAATCCGCGCTCTTACTCATTCGATGATTTTGGTAGTTCCTTGCTGATTCTATTCGAGATTGTTTCTCAAGAAGGCTGGACTGCCGTGGCAACTTCAGCAGCAGCAATCACCGGCAAAGACCTGCAACCCCAATTCCAGCCCGAGGCGTCTACTGAAAACCGCATGTTCTTTGTGCTTTTCAACATGGCAGGTGCCGTCTTTGTGTTGACGTTATTTATCGCTGTCATTCTGCAAAATTACAGCGAGAGATCTGGCCTTGCGTTTTTGACGACTGATCAACGCTCGTGGCAGGAGATCAAGCTGCTTTTGAGCCAAGTCCGGCCAAGTCGTCGTCCTGCTGACGCCCCAAGCACGAAATGGCGCCGCTGGGCCTTCTTCGCCGTGAAGAAGCACAGTACATGGCAGCGAAGTGTGTTTGCGGTCTATGTCATTCACACCGTTATTCTGATGACTGAGCATTTTGCGAGCACGCCAGCGTACACTATCACGCGAAATACACTCTTCTTCGTCATCCTCGCCTTCTACGTTGTCAACCTGTCGATTCGCATCGTGGGTCTGGGCTGGAGATTGTTCTTCAAAAGTCGATGGAACATTTACAATCTTGCTATTCTGCCATTCGCCATGACAACTTCAGTTTTGGTAAGTCCTGGAGGCCGCTCGAATCCACTGCTAACGTGAGACTGCAATCTTCCCAGAGAATGTTGCCTTTGGCACTCTACAGAAAGTCTCCCTTGTTCTGCTGGCTATGAACGTGAGTGTGTCTCGAGGTTGTGCCTCGTGCTAACTGAAGCTGATCCATGCTATCGATTCACTGGACACCCTTGCGAAAGTGGCTTCAGCGTCGGTTCCGATTCTTGCTAGTCTGTTCGCGACTTGGCTTGTTCTGTTCATCACCTTTGCCATCGCCTTCAATCAGATTCTCGGTCTTGTTAAGATTGGTGACAACGGTGATCACAACTTCAACATGAGAAGTGTCTCGAAAGCACTGGTGGCTCTGTATCGCATGACTCTCGGCGAAGGCTGGAATGCCTTCATGCACGATTTCACCGTCCAAGAGCCCTATTGCACCGAAAGCTCTAATTTTTACAACTCCGATTGTGGCAACCCTGCTTGGGCTTACTTTCTCTTCATCGCTTGGAACACAATGTCTATGTATATTTTTGTCAATATTGTGCTTTCACTGGTAATGGCCAATTTCAGCTACGTTTACCAACGTACTGGCTTCATGGGCAATATCACGAGAGATCAAATTCGCCAATTTAAGCAAGTCTGGGCCAAGTTTGATGACGGAACAGGCCATATTGGCACTGAAGATGTTGCAAAGTTTTTACATAATTTGACAGGTGTGTTTGAGGTGAGGATTTACCCTCAAGAGTTTTGTGTCGGCCGCCTGCTGGCAGAGTGTTCTCTGCCGTCAGCCAACCCATTGACCCGAGGTGTTGACTTCGCTTTATTGACCTCCAGCCTGCACAAAATCGATGTTAAGGCCATAAAGAAGCGAAGACTGGCATACGAGTCGATCTATACAGAGTTGACGAAGATCAACCCGGAGAATCGCGTTTCATTTGGTGAGGCCTTGCTGGTCATTGCCTACAACAAATTCATTGATCAGGATAGAAGCCTGCAGCTATTGGAATTCTTCAGGCGCCGCGAAGTGCGCGTACGGGTTATGCGCAGTCTTCGACAAGAGCAAATTGTTATTTTCCTTGAAAGGGCGTGGAGCAGACGGAAATCAGTCAAAGACAAGAGGGTCTTAGACAGCAACTTCGAAAGTAGCTATTTGTCTCTTGAGTCGAAGGTCATTGGGGATTTGCCGACAGCAATGGCGCGTTCAGATGCACCTCAGCTTGTTCAGCCGGCACGTCACATTTCTGATCATTCAGTGGATCCAGCTTTGCTCATCAACCAACTTGCTGAAGCTGATACCGAGGAGAGGGCCCTGGACGACCTGCTGCACAAGTCGGTTTGGGCTGAGGCATTTGCAGAAGACACTACACAGGCGCAGCTACGACACTAATGAGTAATGAACAACATAGAAGAGGTCGCTTTTGGCAAATGTATACTTTGTGCAGAGTCTGACCGCAAAAATGCTTTCTTGTCAAGAATTCCTTTACGTGATTGTCCTCACATCAGCATCACTTTCGACGAATCCAACAAGATCAGGTTCCGGTATTTTCAGCCTTACACGGCAGTGCTTCTCAGAGACGAAAGACTCCAGGAAAATGATACCTGCTGTGCTCAAAGACCGTGCTGTGTCAATCATGACATATGGTTGCAAGCCAGTACTTCCCATGATCATTTCAAGCTCTCGTCGAGTGTTGACTTTGCACAACCTTGATGCGTCCTCAGTAATGTCACCAAGTGTGTTCTCTGCCAAACCAGATCGTCTAACACATGCCAAAAGAGCCTTAAGGAAAAGCTTTGCCAGCAACGGCAACGATGCCAAGTAATTCTGCAATGGAGAAGTCGTCATGAGTCGAATTGCTTCACGAATCACATTCATCGTGATGCGTCCGGCCGCCGTGACAGGTTGAGAAAGGTTGTTTGACCGACCCCTGGATCCGACTTCGGAATTTTGGTCATTTTGGGCTGTCAATTGCGCCTCAGCCAATTCGAAGGCTCTACGGCAAATGTCCAATACTCGGCGTGCGTCTCCAGAGACGCTTGCTACTTTCAGGCAAGCAAAGTCGATGGCCGCTGCATCAATTTCCATTCCGGGAATACTTTGCAGACGAGAGGTAATGATTCTGTTGAGCTGCTCCCGCGTGTATGAAGGAAACGCAATTCGTGATAAGCCTAGGCGAGAAGCCACTTTGTGAGCAAGAAACCTTTCAGGCAGATCCATGGTATTGGAAACGGCAATGACGATCAACCGGGTGTTCGGCATACTAGGCCACTGAAAGAAGTTATACATCACCTCTTGTTTTGTTGTGGTCAACTGGTCCAGCTCATCCATCAGCACAACACAAGACATACCGGTGGGATTTTCCTTGGAATAATACTCTTGTAGTAGGGATAGAGCGTGTTGGGCCGTTACTCTTTGGCCTGTCAGGGTTTCCCATAGTCGTGCATAGGCCTGTGCTGGGTCTGGGATCTTCATGCCATTGATTTCAACAAACTTGAACGGGTACAATTCTTTATTGCGAACGCTTTCTTGCAACGCTCCCACAACCTCCCGGACGGTTGCTGTTTTGCCGGCCCCTGGAGTACCTGATATATACAGTAAAGCACTGTCGTTATCGATGATGGCAGACTCCACCTGTGTATAGATGTTGGCAAATTCGCTTTCCCTGCACGGCAGTGAAATTGGCACTTCGGCGACGTGCAGACGTTGACGAGCCAATTGATGGGGTGTCAAGTTTTTGTCTTCCTCCGGTCTGATGGTTCGGGACGGCAATGGCTCGACCTCTAACGGAGCCATGATACGATGAGAACGGCTTCCGGGTGTTCTGACTCGTTCTGATTTGGGCGTGATTACACTCGTTCTCTTTCGTTTGCGAGGCGTGGTTGGAGCTAAATCATCTTCAGATGTTTCTGCTGCTGAAACTGACGCATCTTCAGATTCACTTGATGATAATGAGTACGCGTTATCGACATTTTTGAAGGTGGTCCGACTCGTCCTTGAAGTATTTTTTGCCATTCTTACCTTTCTTGAAGATTTATCTTTATCAAGAGCCTCCTCAATCAGCTTTCCTGCCAATTTGAGCAAAGATCCCGGATCTGAGGTTGGAAAGACCTCGTCTAAATTTATCGCCTCGGTGATGCAGCGTGTTCGTTCCTCCATTCCACGTTGACAAAAGTAAATCGTGTGCTCCTCTGATCGGTCGGCCTTATGGTAAGCCTTGTAGCTGAGGACTTGTACCTTATGGTGTATTCGTTTGACCTCGACTTCCACTTCTCGGTTGGTCATCAGTATTTCCCCTCCATCGCCGCCAGCAAAGCACATCACTTTCGCCATGCACTTGGTGTCCCTGCCGTTCTTGTGGTCTTCCCAGAGCAGGAGAACCAGGCCAATACGTATGCCATGAAGTAAATTAACTTTGACGAAGTCCCCAACAGAGATAATCTCAGAATGCAGCCGCACCGCAGCATAGCTGTCATGAGTCTTTGTTTTATTGTTCCTGACTTGTTCTGTGAAATGACCTATGGATTCTCCTTGCCAGTCTAGTGAGACTGGCGGCAACTGACTCAGAGAGTTTGAGCTCATATGCTTCAGCGATAAGAAGTGTAATGCAGCATGGACTATTGCACAGATAGAGGGATTTTGCAGCTTGCTTGGCGAGTCGTCCTGTTGCTAACTTCAAATCGCGAATCTACAGACGTGAAAGACGCGACGACGCAACCACGCGACGCCGCAATTGACCACGACACTCAACAAGGAGGTGGCAGTATCTAGACACAGGCTCGGTCGCTCGGCGCCAACATGTATGGTGATGTAGCCATGAAGCTCATTGCCGATGCGAAACGCACCATGGGTCTTGATCATCTACCCCTCTACCAACCCGATCTTGTGCAATCTGTGACTCGCGAAATTAGAGCGCTCGATGCAGAACAGCAAAGGACGCTCGATGAGCTTGGTGGCAGCCAGAACTTTTCTCAAGCCCAGCACCCAGAAGCTGCCGTTGGCATTCTGATTCAGCATTTAGCGAAGCAGCGTAACAAGCGGTGTCTCATGGCATATCACCGCCTGCGCACCGATCGTATTGATACTCTATGCTGGGCAGAACGCCTTGATGCTGTCGGCGTGCAGGTGGGAGAGCAAAGTCGACTGGGGCCTGATGAAATTGAGTATGCAAAGCGTTACAATGAGCTTTTGGCGGCCTACAAGGGTCAATGGACCGATATTGACTTGACTGGTTCTCTCGATCCTCCCAAAGATCTCTATATCGATGTGCGGGTTCTGAAGGACGCTGGCGAGATTCAGACAGAGTATGGAACGCTGACGTTGACCAAGAATAGCTCCTTCTTCGTCAAGGCCTCCGATGTGGAAAGGCTCATCCGACAGGGCTTCCTTGCCAAGGTATAAAATTACGAACTACATGATGCAGCACTCCTGTACAACCTGCTTGGTCGTCTTTCGTCTGATCAGCACCCGATAGCGAGTCATGCATGGGGAACGCCTGCGCCCTCTCAGACTCATGGTGGCTTCAGCTAGGGCGTGTCTATATTCACTGCGGATTCTGCCAGGCTGCGCAGTGACAACCCCTTCTTGCTGAGGCTGCTTCTTAAAGATGCGGTAGTACGGCGTAAGCTCTGTCAAAAGCACCGTATCAGACCTGTGCATTGCATGCACAAGTGAAAGCACACCAGATTGTGAACCTAGTTCATCTGACACTAGAGACTCCTGTTCAGGATGCGAAGCTCGCTGACTCCCCGCGACGACGTCAGAGCGACACTCAGGTGAGAACGTGACCTTTGCGCCATCCGAAAGGTCGATTCCATTGCCCTCCTGCCATAAAGCGTGATGACCATTTTGCAACCATGTATGTTGGAGCAAAACGGCTGCTGATGGTCTGGCTCTAGGTTCCCAGACAAAGCACTGTTGCAGAAAACATTTTAGACTTGAAGAGGCATTTGGTGGAGGAGAAGGCGGTCCTCGCTCGACAATCGCATAGAGCACGCTCATAGGGTTGAGATCAGCATAAGGCGGCTTGGCCTGCAACATCTCAATGACTGTACAGCCAAGACTCCAAATGTCACTTGCTTTGCACGTTCCGCGGAGAGTAATGATTTCGGGTGCCAGCCAATTCGGTGTGCCGTTCATGTCTCCCTTTAGTGTAGATTCGCCTGCGACATGCATGGACACGCCGAAATCTGCTAATTTCGTTTGACCAGTCTTGGTCAAGAGTACATTGGCACACTTGATATCGCAATGAACAACGTCTTGTGCATGCAAGTATTCGAGACCGAGAATGATAGTGCTGCAAAGCCTGGCAGCGAGTGGCTCAGACAGCCCGCCAAATGTCTTTATAATGCCCAAGAGACTCCCACCTTCGATGTATTCTGTAGCAATGCTGAGAAAGCTATCGTCCTCTGCAAAGCCTACGAAGCTTGTGATCCATTGAGATTTAAGTTTTTCAAGCAATGTCACTTCTTGCATGAGCTTTTGTCTTTTACCCAGAGACTGGTCTTGCACTGGGATTCGCTTGATAGCCACTATTGTACCAGAATCGGCATGTACAGACCGGTATACATCGCCGTATTGACCATACCCAACGCGGTTACCGAGCAGAAATGTGTCACCATTGCTCAAAGTGAGGCTGAGAGGACGATTATCTTGCAGCTTAGCAGTCGTGTTACTAGGAACGTGAGAGGACCCTCGCTCTCTAGAGGCAGTCGATGCTGCGAATTTAGAAGTTTCAGAGTTGAGCCTTTGCTGTGAAGATGGGGCGGGTCGAGCAACGGCGACTAGGCTGGGTGCTCGATTGAATCGACTCAGGTTGGGTTGAGAACGTTTTATAATCGGCTCAAGAACCAATGTCTGAGCGTGTGAGGTAAGGGCGGCACGTCGCGTATGTTCCCAAGTTGATAGCGATGCCTGTGATACCTGTCCAAGAAGCGAAATCAATTCATCATAAGCACTGAGTGCATCAGCATCGAGCCTCTCGACATTTATATCGTAACCAGCGTCTTTGAAAAGCTGTCCCAATTGACGTGGCGTCGTGACATATGACGCTGCTTCTGTGTCGCAGAGACACGCCAACTTGCGGAGGGTCGCTCGATCGTGTAGCTGGGATTCAACAGTTGAAGGAGAGAAGATGACTGTCCCTGAGAAAGAACGACCGTCGGAAGTAGTGTGCGGTCGGTGATGACCTGAAGATGTAGGTCTCTCTACAATATACTGGTGCTCGTCAGTACAATCGTTCACCTTCCGCAATTGCCCTGTCATCTGCATTGTCTCCATAAATACAGACCACTTTCTGTCGAGAAATGGGGAGATCGGCCGCGAAAGTTGCGATGGTGTGTTCGCTGGGCTGGGCGTTAGGAGGTTGTCTTTATCGCCTTCACAGATGGGTTCTGGACGCAGCTTTGGCTCATCGAAGCACAGAGTATAATCCATGCAGATGACAATGAATGAGGCGAGCACCTGGCTTACAGTAGGGAAAAGTATTCCTTGTTCGCAAATGAGCTAGTGGGCACATGGCAAAGCAACAGCTTGAGGCACCCCCTGCGTTGTTTGTGGTAGGAAGAAATCGTGGCTCGCGACCGCACGAGCTATGCGCATACGGAGCTGTGAGCTAAGATAGCCGCAGGCCTAGTCAGCAATAGTATAGAGCTATACAGCAGCATTGTTATACGCCAGCTCGAGCACGTAAATTCAGCTTGGAAACGGACATCCTTGGAAGTTGAAATGTGCAGCGGGCGTATCAGGAAAGATAAGAAGCCAAGGCACCGCCGCGCCGCCACCTAGGAACGCAACTCAACGACAAGCTGAGAGGGCCTCGGGAAGCCAGGCACATAAACAGCACGGCCCTACACGGCAACTCTAGAAACGCTTGAAGGACACTATTCTCTCCAACAACTGTTTTGCGGCAAGCGCATCCCAAAGGACGACTACATGCGACAAGTTGCAGGTGTAGCTTCTTCAATAACCAGACCTTAATCGTGTGACTCTTCAGGGGCTGGAAGTCAGTATTTTCACAGCTCCCCTCCTCCTTCTACTGCTGCCAGTTCTCGGGTTGGAGTTGACAGGAGTCGAGTCATACCAAAAGAAGTCATGTCGCAACGTGACCGCGATTCGTCTGGCCGCGTCCTGAGTGCTGGCTCAAGCAAGACTCACAAGACCAGCGAGACGCAAAGCAGGGATATACAAGCCAACTCAGCACGCCGCGATAGTTTGACGCAATCGCTCATTGGTCGTTCCTATTACAGCGCAAGCCATATGGCCAGTAAGTTCTCCCAGTTTGTGGCTTCGAGCTGACCATGATCTAGCACAGTCTTCAAGTGCTGCTCAACATACACCACATACTGCTGCCGACGTTCGGCTTGATACACAAAAACTAGCCGCCAGAGCTTCGGTCTCGGTGCATTCACCTGTGTCATCCCACCAGAAACAAGCTGAGGGTTCTGAACCAAGGCGTGGTAGTATTACTCGTACGATTTCTCCAGGAAATGACGCCATCGAAGAGGTCTCTGAGCCAGTATCTCCTGAATCGACCTTCCGTGATGGTGCAAATGGCTCTGGGTTGGCTCAACTTTTGCGTTCATCGCCCACAGATGCGTCGAAGGCCACACTGGAAGAACCGAATCTGCTTGAACATTCTATCGTGCAAACTCCACGACAAATGAGTGAGAGTACAGCTCTTCTATCACTATCAGATGATGACCACAATCCACGAACCAAAGTGGGGCGATATGATACAGCTCCGCATTCGCCTCGTGATCTGGAAGAGGCAATCGAAGATGAACAGGCAGACAAGGATTTGCAGAAAGTGAAGCGCTGGGCAAAAGCCAAGTTGAAGTGGTCAAGAATCAAAGAGATTGAAGTCACACCCAACTCTGTCGTCAAAGGCAGCACCACGATCATTGGCTTTTTGCCTGCTGTTGTACTTGGTCTTCTGCTCAACATTCTCGATGCATTGTCTTATGGCATGATCCTTTTCCCTTTGGGCACACCAATCTTTGCATCTCTAGGAGCGGATGGTATATCCATGTTCTACGTTTCCTGCATTATCTCGCAACTTGTGTTTTCGCTCGGCGGAAGTGTCTTCAAAGGAGGCATCGGCTCGGAGATGATTGAGGTTGTGCCATTCTTTCACCAAATGGCACTCAGTATCATGGCCGACATCGGTGAAGATAAACCAGATGCTGTGATTGCTACTACTATCTTGGCTTATGCCATCTCGTCCATCGTGACCGGTCTGGTTTTCTTTTCCCTTGGCTATTTCAAATTAGGTTCTCTGATCGGCTACTTCCCGCGCCACATCCTTGTTGGCTGCATCGGCGGGGTTGGTTGGTTCCTATTTGTCACTGGCCTCGAGGTCAGCGCTCGCCTGGACGGCAATCTAGAATACTCATTCAAGACACTGCAGCACTTGTTTGAAGATCACACTGCTCTGCTCTGGTCAATCCCGCTAGGACTGGCTATCATACTGGAAATTTTGCAGCGTTTGATCTCGCATCCACTGGTTGTTCCGCTTTACTTTTGCGCTATTCCTGTGGTTTTCTATATTGTGGTGGCCGCTGTTCCAAGCCTGCATTTAGAGACGCTCAGAGAAGCTGGCTGGGTCTTTGCGGCACCCGAGGCTGGCAAGGCTTGGTACGATTTCTACACGCTTTACAAGTTCGGCGTTGTTGAATGGGGTGCTTTGGCGCGCACATTCCCTGCCATGTTAGCCTTGACCTTCTTTGGTGTTCTACACGTTCCCATCAACATACCTGCGCTTGGCGTGTCTACCTGCGAGGACAACGTCGACGTGAATCGAGAGCTGAAAGCGCACGGAGTTTCGAATGCTCTCTCTGGCATGTTTGGCTCCATCCAGAATTACCTGGTTTATACCAATTCCATCCTCTTCATTCGAAGTGGAGGCGACAGCCGCGTTGCAGGTGTCATGCTGTCGATTGGCACAGCTGCCATTATGTTCATTGGTCCGACGCTTGTTGGCAAAATTCCTATCATGGTTGTTGGTGCACTCATCTTCCTTCTTGGTATGGATTTACTCAAAGAAGCACTGATTGACACGATTGGCAAGGTGCACTTGTTCGAGTATCTGACCATTGTTGTCATTGTTGTCACAATGGGCGTCTTTGACTTTGTCCTAGGCATTGTCGTTGGCATCATTCTCGCCTGCATCTTTTTCGTCGTTCAAACAAGTAAAAAGTCGCCTATTCGGGCTCACTATTCAGGAGCAAGTGCCATGTCTACAGTCAGACGGCCTCCTGTACAGCAACGGTATCTCCGAGATGCTGGTCACCAAGTTCAAGTCTACAAGCTCTCTGGCTATATGTTCTTTGGATCTGTTAATTCCGTTGAGAAAATCGTTCGGGAATATGTTGAGGAACGACGCTTCAAATCGCATCCAATCCGCTTCCTGGTGCTCGATTTGACGCTTGCAAATGGCATGGACTTTTCTGCAGCAGAGGCCTTTACGCGTATGCGCCGTCTACTATCCACGCGAGATATCCATCTGGTGATTTGCGGGTGTCGGGCCGGTGGTGAGATAATGTCGAGCTTACAGGGGATTGGTCTGCTCAACGAGGATTCTGATGTCGAGATATACGACGACTTGAATTCTGCACTCGAAGGATGTGAGAATAAGCTGCTCGAGGCATTCTATACTTTGGAGGAGCATATGAGTCCGCAAACGGCGGCATCATCGAATGAATTGTCTGTCCCACAAGTTACTCAGTCGTCATTCGACATGGCTCACTCACCACGAGGAGCGCTCTTATCAAAGGCTGCCACAAACACGTTGTCGAAGCACAAGCAAAATGCTGGGCCACCTTCTAAGATGAGCTTTGCGGCACCATTGCCACTCCTGCTGCAAGTCTTTCAAGATTCTACCGACAAGCGCGAGGATTTCTGGCACAGAATTTGTCCATTCTTCGTTCGAGAAGAGGTGGCCGGCGGCAAAATCTTATGGAAGGAGCACACGGAAGCGACTTGCTTCTATGTCGTTGAGTCTGGCATGATTCGTGCCACTTATCGGCTCGAGGCTGGTTTGCATATTGAAAGCATCACGTCTGGCACTGTATGCGGCGAGCTGCCCTTCCTTGCAGGCATGCCACGGACTGCTCAGCTGGTAACGGTGTCCGACTGTGTGCTTTGGAAGCTGGACAAGCAGGGCTGGGACAAGATGCAGCAGATGCCAGGCGGACTTGAGCTAGCTCTTGAGCTGCAAAAGATTGGCTTGCGTCTTACGAGCGAGCGTCTGGGTGCTTTCCTATCCTATGGATTGACCTAGCGTCTGCTGCTATATAAACTACACATTGTAGGCATTTACTGCATCTTATCACGCTGTAGCATATTATTACAACATTAGCATCGTACTTAGATACGACTGCACCCTGCTCGCAAACCGTGAAGGAGAAGTCGTCGAAGATTTCTCCCGTCTCATCCTAGGGAAACTTTTGGCATGAAATCGGGAAGCGACAACGAAGCGCAGCGTACACATTCAGGCTGCATCTGTAGATGCTGGCCATGCTACCGGGAGTAACGAGACTGCAGGGCTGTCCGAAAGAACCCTAAAAGCATTGATAGGCTTGTACGTGGCATACCTGTACCTGAAACACACGTTGAACACTGAGCACTGCGCCCATCTATGACGATGTGCTAGGATTTTGCCAATCTCTTTGTTGGACTTGCTGCTTCGGGCTCTGAGTCTGGTCTGCTTCTTCCTGTGTCTCTTGTCCCGGTACTATGAGTCCATTGACTACACTGTAGAGCAGCTTCCCCTTTTGTTTGCCGTGACAGGAGAAAGGGACACACAAACACACCGCACACGAGGCAGGACAGTCCTCATTGCAGCTCAGGCTTCATCTAGCTCAAACTTCAGCTTTCTCTCTCTTGCTCCTTTGCTCCCTACAAAGACAGCTTCCATCTCTCCCCTCCTTCTTCCTCAACACCAACAGACGCAGCAGCAAGAGTAGCAGTAGCAAGCGCTCTGTATAATTGCACACACTTCACACTAGAGCAGCATCTGCACACCTTACAAAACTCCCCCTATGTCTGCAATCGATAGTCACCTACCGGTTGCCGCTGCACCTAGTCTGCTGGCAGATTCTCAAGCCAAGCTGGACTCGCCAATCGTTCCTACGCATGACGAGGCAGAGCAGTGCCGGGCAAAGGATACGGAAGAGGCAGTCTCTGCTGGCGACACTCTCAAAGGACAAACAGGCGCTGAAGCAGCCACAGTCAAGCAATCGATCAGTGACGACGCAGTAGTAGAAGAGACCGTCGCAGCCACTGAGAAATGCATCAAGGAGGAGACAGCGCCATTGGAACCCATCTTCAATATCAACTTGTCCTATAAACGCAGTACTGCTACGTTCCCGTATGATGCACTGAAGATGTTCTTCCTTCGTGTATGCTGACATTTAGTGTCTTCCACACGCGCTACTTCTGGCTACAAGATGAGCCTATCACCGTGGAGAAGCTACAAGCACTCTACCTCAAGATGCAAAAGACCAAGATGCCAGCATCAGAGGCACAAGACCTCATCGCACGTATGATGCATTTGTTTGGAAGTTTGGACCTCAAGCTAATACTAGACGCTGCTACCAGTGGCAAAGGTCTCTTATTCTGGAGCAAGACTGAAGGATCAAACCCAAGTGGCATCCTCGACATCTCGCAAATCAGTGAGCTCAACGTTGTGGATGGACATAATCGTGCTGCGTTCAAGTACAGAGACGACATCAGCTACACTCTCGAGTTCAGTGCCAATGCCAAGTCATCTCAGCGTCAGGCTTTCTTGCTTGGCATCAAGCAGAAGCAGCAAGATTTTGTGGGAGAGATGCAGTCCATTCGCACTTCGGAGACTTTCAACAAGGTGCGCGAACTGCTTGTTCAGAACACCGCTTTCGAGAAGTCCAATGCCGAGGTGGAGGAGCAAGTCTTGAGTGATGAAGAAGTGGTTGAGCAGCGACCAGACAATAGGCGCGCATCTTCCTTTATGGGTATTTTCAAGGCCAAGACTGAGTACGCTTGTTTGTGCTTGCCTCCACAATACTAATTACAGGGATGTCAAGGAGGTTCCAATACCTAAAAAGGACAAACGGGCTTCCTTCCTCGGTTTCTTGAACAAGAAAGACTACAACTTGCCTGAGTCGGACGCAGTCTGCGCTGATAGGGGTACTTTTCAAGCAAAAGTTTCTACCGGAGAGTCAGAATCTATTCCAGCTGCTTTTGAGGTCGAAAAAGACGTTTCTACTGCCGACAAGGCTGACAAGTCTAAGCAAACAATTCTTCCTGCCAAAGACAAGGTTGAAGGATTCTTCCGCAACTTCATCAAGTATATTATCAGCTTTGCAGCACACGTACTAACCTACAGGCGCAATGATAAGTTGGACGATGGACAGAAGGTCGACTCGGCAGCCCCTGATTCTCTCTTTGCCGACGCACCCGCAAACCAGGTTGCAGAGGCGGGTATTCCTCCAGTCAAGCCCGCCACAGAGGTCACGCCCTCTCTTGCGCATGACGGAACTGTAGTAGAGTTGACGACAAAGGACAAACTCACATCTACCACACCACCACCGGTGACCCCATCATCCAACCCATCCCCAAAGGCTTTTCCTGGTGGCAGCGTTACGCGACGATTAACCGGCCTCTTCAAGGGCAGGTCAAAGAAGGATGCAGCCAAGACTGATTCTGGGTTTTCCCCAGCAAAGGACATGCCAATCGAATCTGAGGCACCTCTTTTGCCGCAAGTTCAACAAGAGATTGCGGCCTTGTCTAGCACAGAAGTCTCCTCGACAACCAAACTCGACAAGAACAAGGATCTGCCTGCCAAGGTTATTGCTACTGAAGAGGTTAGTGCGGTGACACCTCCGGACGTGGTTGACAAGTGCGAAGCGACTGAAATGACCGATGTCGAATCTTCTACCGTTGCTCAGCCGGACGATACTCTACAAACATCCATTGGCACTACGGAAACTGCTCCCACCAAGGCAGGATAGACCTGCTCAACTTTTGATTACTAAAACGCGTTGAGACTAATTGCGCGACGTTCTCTTCAATCACCCTTTGCTTTATTCGGTCTTTTCTCAGAATTGGTACAAAGGGAGCGGGGTAGCTACCTCTGGGTCCCTTCTTGCCGCTTCATGCTCTTTACGATCAGTCTACACTCGTCTCCTTAGTAATGCTTTCTTCTTCTTGCGTGTGTTCCTGATTTCTTAGGTCTGAAGTAGTCTCCCTCGATCTCTGTCCGCGTCGGCTCGATTTCTGTCAAAATTAGACTTCCCCGTCCAGCAAGCAGCGGCGGCAGCACCACAACCATCACCCGCCGTCGCCAGTTCGTGAGCAGCCTTGCGTAGGTCTGCCTCCTTTGAAAGAAATTCAAGCGATTTTCATTTGCATTGGCTGTTGACCCAATCTTCGAGTTGCGTTAGCTTTACCGGGTTGCATCAGTGCAAAATAGAGGGACGCAAACATCAGACGAGGCAAGCGGTTGAGTGACAAGAGACATATATACAATGGGTAGCTGCTTCAGTGTCCCCGCAAACGACGGCGTTCAACAACCCGGCGCAACCGACAGCACAGGCCGTGTAGGAGCTCGTCGGAATGAGAATGAAGTCAGTCTTTTGACTGGTCAGACCAGCTCAGCACCTGTTCGCGCTCAGTACCCGAGCAGACAACCTCGTGAACGCACTCGCACTTCTCTTGAGAGACAGAATGCAGAAGCACGCGATCAGCTAATTGCTGGACGTGGCGGTACGCTCCCATATCTCTTGAACTGCAACAGAACGCTGACATAACACAGAAGCTCCCAAGTATCGGAAACATGGAAGTTGGACTGCAACGCCGGCTGTCTCGAAGCGCGATCTTGAACGCACACGCGCTGCGTTTTGGGAGACGGCAGATACGTTTGGCGGACGGCCGGAAATTTGGGCCATCCTCAAGGCTGCTGTGGACGCAGATGATGAAAAGACTGCGCGTGCTATGCTAGATACCGCCCAAATACGGCTGCTGGGCAATGGGGATTTGATTCATGGATGCTACGACTCGACTGGCTACTACTACAAGATCCCTGAAGCGTGTCTGAGCGATCCGATTAATGTTCTGCTCGAGGATGCATCCACTGAGTTTGAGAGTAAACCAGGTGCAGTCATTGAGGCTTTGCCTGCAGATGCAGAACTTGTCGATATGCGCGTACGGATGTCGCACAACTCGCAAGACATTATTATCCAGGTGGCGCTCGTTGAGAAGATTAGCTCGGTGGCGACCAAGATTCAGGCCGCAGCAGGAATCAAGCGGCTGAAGCTCATGATGCTGGGTCGTTTGCTCAAGGACGATGGCAAACAGACTGTATCGGACGCTGGGTGGTCACCGGGTCTCGTCATCCAGGCACTCGTGACGCAGGCTTGATGTACTTTACCCTTGTAACATCAATTTTGTAGTAGTACCAAACGTGCAAATTTCTAACCACTTACACACACCACAAACTGCCTTGCCTGAGCTCTACCTACCTGTGCTGTCTAATCTCGAGCTTGCTTGCCTAAGTGTTCGCCTTTGCTTTATGACAAGACTCTTCCGGCGAATCGACGCCGTCAAAAAGCATGGACGAATCCGCTGCCAAGGGCGAAATGATTCGCCGTGCCGAGTGGATATTTGATGGGCTTGGGAATGATTTCGAAGATGAGCGTATCCTAGATCCAGTTCAGACAAACGCTCTCCGACCCGTGCATACATCCAAAAAGAGAAAGACCTCTGACAGCGGGATTTGCCACGCACCAGCAGATGTTTATCCTAAGCTGCTCGAGGCTGCCGACATATCTGCAGCCCCTCCGCCGCGCGTCATTACAATGACTACGAGCATTTTTGGGGGCGTTAAGGCACTCTTCATCCCGCGTGACGGAAAGAGTTACTGGCGGCAGGCTCGCATGGACAAGTTTTGCCAACATGGCGGTGTGGTGGCCGATACATTTACGTCAGATGTCACACACATCCTCTGTGATGACGGACTGACTGCTACAAACATCATGGACTATCTTGGCCTCAGAATTCTGCCGTCTTCTATTTTCGTCGTTCGTCACAGCTGGGTGTCTGATTGTCTTAGCAATACCTTCCAGACGGGCTGTGCCAAGTTTGCCATTGATGCGCTGCCACTACCCGGCCAAGCTGAGGAGATGATGCGTGAAGAACCCGGCTCGATGCACTCTTCCGAGAGTCTTCAGGTCAAAGAAGCCAAGGGCAAAGCTGCTGAAAGACGAGGTACGTCCGTCTCGATGTCTCCCTCGGTAGCGTTCCGTCAACCAGCCGGAGGTGAGGATCAGCTCGCCTCCCTGATTGACTTGGTCGCCAGGGAAGAGATGACGGGTATCGATCAACAGCTACTGGAGCCGTCACACGACCAAGGGTGGCAACGACACTTCAAGTGCATGCAGGCCTTTCCACGAGCAGGACAGACTGCCCAGCCCAATGCTGAGCTCATCAACCAGCTCATGGAGCTGTCAGCTTTGTGTGAAGCGATGGGCCCAAAGTCTGATTTATGGCGCTCGGTTCAGTATCGGCAGGCTGCGGCATCGATTCGTCAGCTGGACAAGTCAATCACGAGCAGTGTCGATCTGCATCATGTCCGTGGTATTGGGCCCAGTATTGCTCGTCGAATTGTTGAGTTTCTGCAAACTGGCACAGTTAGCAAGCTGGAGCACTGGCGTGCAAAGATGGCTCCGATTCTGTTCTTTATGGATATCTATGGCGTCGGCAGGCATCAAGCGACTCTCTGGTATAACCAGGGACTGAGGAGCCTGCAAGACGTCCTCGACAAAGGCAATCCATCGAGGAACCAAAAAATTGGCATTGCGTTGTTTGATGAACTCAAAACACGGATTCCGCGTGTCGAAGCTCAGCAGCACAAGGATGTTGTTCGTGAGGCAGCGTTGACGGTGGATCCAGCACTGCAGATGTATTTGATGGGTTCCTACCGTCGTGGCGCGCACGACTGTGGTGATGTTGACTTTCTCGTCACTCGCCCAGGTGCCACCGCTGAAAGTTTGTGGCCCCTGTTCCAAGCGCTGATCAAGTTGTTGGAAGGTCAAGGTTACCTGACGCATGCATTGTTGGTTTCGACAGACGCTGACCACGGCAAGAAGTGGCAAGGCATAAGTAAGCTTTCCGGCCCCGGCTCCCTTCACCGCCGCATCGACTTCCTCATGGTCCCGTGGCATGAGCGCGGCGCGGCCCTCCTCTACTTTACAGGCAACGACCTCTTCAACAGGTATGGCGCGGCTCGTGCATGTATCCACAGGCTAACCCTACACAGGTCGATACGCTTGCTAGCACGGAAGAAAGGCTTGAGTCTGAATGAAAAGGGCCTCTACACGGGTATTGTGCGCGACCGGACTGGGCAGAAGCTGACTGCTGGGACGCGTCTTCCCTGCGACACAGAGGAAGACATCTTTGCGACGCTGCAGGTGCCGTATCGCCGGCCGGAGGAGCGCAATGTCGGGTAGCCTGCGGACGAGGCAAGCAAGCGTCGAGTGCGGGCGCCATCTCCGCGGGGGCGCTCTTATCGGGGGGATTTGATTGGCCCATCTGAAGGCAAGCGATAAGAGACTCAGGGGGATTCAAATGCAAAACGAAGCAGAAGCAGAAGCAGGAGCGGAAGTAGGAGGAGCAGGAGCACCAGAGAGAGAAAGAGAAACACCGCCAAGACGGACTCGCCTAACAGGCCACACAGGCAGCGGAAGAAGCGGCACAATCGCACAATCGAGAGACTCCCCTGAGATAACAGCGCGCACAGACAGCATAAAGGTGGCCCCGCCCTCACAGCGACCAGGAACCTGCAAACGGATTCCAGTCTCCCAGGATGGCCACACCTTACCCAAGCGACGCACCGGCTACGGGCGGCAACAGCCTCGATGTCAATCTCAACCAGTACTACTCCGGTGCAGATCTGGCGTGGATCATGGCTTCCTCCGCCCTCGTCCTCATCATGGTGCCTGGTGTCGCCTTCTTCTACTCAGGCTTGGCAAGGCGCAAGTCGGCACTCTCCCTGATCCATCTCGGTCTCCTGTCCCTCGGCGTCGTCACATTCGAATGGTTCTTTTGGGGCTACAGTCTGACGTTCAGTCACAGCGCTTCTGCCTACATCGGCGATTTGACCATGATTGGATTTAAGGATGTACTTGGCGCGCCTAGTTCTGGCGCAGCAGGCTTGCCAGATATCCTCTACGCCGTCTACCAGCTCATGTTTGCTGCCATCACACCTGCAATCGCTATCGGAGCGGCTGCAGAACGCGGACGGATCTTGCCCTGCATGGTCTTCATTTTTGTCTGGTCCACCATTGTCTACAAGTATGCTTTCCTTCTTGCCAGATGACGCTGACTTCTAGCCCCATTGCGTGTTGGACATGGAATCCAAGTGGGTGGCTCTTCAAACTTGGCTCCCTCGACTTTGCCGGTGGCTCGCCTGTGCATCTTTCTTCCGGCACAGCGGCGCTAGCCTATTCCTACATGCTCGGTAAGCGACGCGAGCATGGTGCGCGTGAGATTGCCTACCGACCACACAACGTCACCCACGTTGTCCTCGGGACTGTATTCCTCTGGTTTGGCTGGCAGGGCTTCAACGGTGGCTCCGCACTCGGCGCAAACTTGCGTGCGTGCATGGCTCTCTTCGTGACCAACTTGGCTGCCGCTGTCGGTGGCCTGACCTGGATGCTGCTGGACTACCGTCTCGAGCGCAAATGGTCCACCGTTGGCTTCTGCTCCGGCGCAATCTCTGGCCTGGTTGCTATTACTCCTGCTTCAGGTTATGTTCCACCCTGGTCGGCTGTTGTCTTTGGCATTGTCGGTGGAATTGCCTGCAACCTTGCCACGAAGCTCAAATACGTTATGCGTGTCGATGATGCCATGGATATTTTCGCCGTTCACGGTATCGGTGCAATGGCCGGTAATTTGATGACGGGCCTGTTTGCAAAGAAGTCTATTGCCGCTCTAGATGGCGCTACAGTCATTAGCGGTGGTTGGCTGGACCGCAACTGGATCCAACTGGCGTACCAGCTCGCTGATACAGTCACCGTGTTCGCCTACAGCTTTGCTGTGACCTGTGCCATTCTTGCCATTATGAACTTCATTCCTGGACTCTCATTGCGTGCTTCGGAAGATGCTGAACGTCTCGGTATGGATGAGGCTGAGATTGGCGAATTTGCATACGACTACGTTGAGCGTGCACGAGACCATGCCCACGTCGTGGTGATGGAGGGTCAGCATGTTTCCTCAAGCAACTCGATGTCTGAGAAGGTAGGCGACAAGGAGTCGGCTAGGGCAGTTGTCTAGGCAGTTGTCTAGGATTTAGTGCATCATTCAAGGCTAAGGCATTTTATGTATAATTTAATATTCGACTCTTTTACCGATTATTACAACACCACCACAACGACATGTGAATCTGTATGGAGTTATGCGCGCTGAGCTGTCAATAATGAGCCTGGCTGTGTACGAGCATAAGTCAAGGTAGCGTCACACCTGACAGGATGGTTATGACTCATACCTACTCAAGCACAACCAGCCACCTCGTAAGAAGCAAGAGCTGGCCTGTATCCAAATGACTCTTACCCACACCGGCCACCCTGGTGACACAGAAAAGATATAAGGAAGGCAAGATGCGCCCTTTTCCCATTTCCTTTCTTCCCTATTACCACACCTTCAAAAGATCTTGATCTTCTACTTTGCCTATTCCCACAAGATGAACGCACTG
>QXMI01000125.1:0-233039 GCA_003568695.1 Protomyces arabidopsidicola
CTATGGGGGTGGCTTGAACGATGCTATTCGATGAAGCATGAATGAAGGGTATCTATCGTCATGCATGGCATTGACATGGGTGGTGGTTGCGTTGCTGCAGGCGCTTTGGTGCATGGCAGGAGTATATATTCGATGAAGGTGTGTTGGTGAGAATAGCGTGAAACGCAGTAGTTGGCCTTTGATACCCCTAGATAAAGTGCTCTGCTCGCATCCTTCTATATTCTATATGCTTTCCATTCAAATCATCCAATCCCAAAGAATGGTGGGGAGGAGATGGGGGGTCTTGTGAATGCTGAGTCATACATGGTTATCGGAAAGCATCAAGGAGACTAATTGGAAAATCTGAGAAAGCCAATGGATAGAGGGAGGTTTGGTGAAGGTATATAAGGAGTTTGAGAGGTGGAAAGGTGTGTATGGGATGAAAAAGACCAATGTCCGAATTGGCAAAGGAGAAGAGGTGTCACTGTGAGGTTGGGTTAGGGTGTTTTGGGGGTGGTGGTTTTGAAAAATTTTGAAATGGGGGAAGACATGTCTTCTCCGAAAGAACCATACTGAGGACGATCAGGTGAAGGTCGCCATCTCATTTTGGGAGGGTGGCAGTGGAAAGAAAGGTGGAAGACACCCTACCTGAATTGGGAAATCAGGGAGGGTGTCACTTTGTTAGTTGGGTTAGTGTGGTGTAGTGGTGAAAAATTGAATTGCAATTCATAGAGCATTCTGTTTTTAAAAGAACCATACGTAGAACCATACTGAGAAAATAGCATGAATCATACAAAGGTCCAATCCAGTCATTTGACAGATTTAAGGCTGCTTCTGGACGTTGATCAGTCATGCAGAGCGTGGCCCATTTCCAGGAGGGGTACCTTTGTCCTAAAAGGTCAGCAGGAATATGATGAAGTTCACACCTAACGATTCTTTTTTTGCAACAATTGTCATGCTCTGGGCTGCAGTCACTCGAAGGCACGCGACACCATGGATTCTTGGGCTGGCTTACTGTTACGTCTGGAATCACCGAGCCACTGACGATGTACGCAAGCAAAATAATTGTGCTGGCAAACTTGAACTGCATCATGGTCGATGAGGTCCTCAAAATCTGCTTGCATGGGTCTTTATATTTTTCCAAGTTTAAGAAACAACAACTCCTTAGTTTCAGGAACAAAAATATGCTTGTCGTACTAAAATAACCTGTTCTGGTCCAACAAGTGGGATCTGATGTCACGGCAGTCTGCTTCATGATGTTCGGAACATGTTTCTATAAAAGGACTTCTATAGACTGCCTTAAAAGTCCGATCGTTGAGCATTTTCTACACATAGTTAAAAGGCAGTACAAAATTTGGTTCAGTTACAGAACAAGCAACATTAAGACATATTCATAGCCTGACCGCCCAGGGAGAGGTCATGCAAGGCATTGTCGTCCTAAGCGATTTTTCCCATAATTGTCGCCACGATGGTGCTTTTTTTGCACCAGTGAAGGAAGCTACCTCATGTAGGCCTATTTTCCCCCTGGTTGAAATAACAAACACAGGCGTATTCTATACGAGAGCGCACTGCCCAAATGCGTTGCGCATCGCGGCCTGCATTAGCTTGATTGCATAAAATTTACCTCTTGTCTAGCGCCCTACGAGAGGAGGTGCAACCATGGATGATCAATGTTTTTCGCTCCAGCGAATGACCAAGGTGAAATAGATGTTTTCACTAATTTGCGTTGCATTCATTGAATTGAATTCGGCAGCTCTTGCGAGCGGTCTATGTTTACGTCTCAACACTTATAACAGACTCCAGGGCTTGCCTTGCGACTCCTGTCCTGGCCGTTCAGACAAATCCTGTACTTGATGTGATGGAAGTATCATTCTATGAAGCAGTTTTGAAGGATGGGACTCGAGACACGGGCTCTGTGCTTCGTCTTCGTGCCGATGAGAATTTGCCGCAACCTTCTCGCGATGGCTTATTGGTCGAGCGCTTGTCCAGAGATTAGCAAGCTAACCGTGCTGTGCCTTGTTGTGAAAGCCTTGCTGCGAGCCCGTACCTCCGATGTAGCAGGCAAAGGCTCCCAACCGGTGCTGTAGCAAGAGTGTGCTCAAATTCGTGGGCTGCTAAGGGCATCCACGCCTGATGGTCTGGATGCTCTAGCAATTCAAGCAGTATGCGTTGTGTGCGCAAGTGATGCTTTAATGAGAACAAGAACGCACGAGTATGAGAAACGACAACGCTTGCTTGCGGTTGAGCCTGCAGCACAACCCTTCATGTAGTCGTTTCGTTAGCAGATCTCGACTGTCGAGATGTCGTTGAGTGATTATGAATTTGTTTAGGACGCCCATCAGCGATTGCGCGACGCCTCTGCACAAGTTGACAACTTGAAGGATACATTGCAGCAAGGATTAGCAGCTGCAGTGATAGCAGCATCTCTTGTCATGGCTAAATTCAACGCACGCACACTGACGGCGCCTGTCGCAGCCTTCACAATGGTAATGCCGACAACACACGACGCTAAACACATACTGACCCTAGGCCTCCATCGTCTTTGCATATACTCGCAGTTCCATCCACGCTGCGAAGATGAATGTGGCGGAGAAGCGCCAGCTGGACGGCGGCAGCGTTGACTTGCGACGAGAAGGGTTACGGCAGCGCGGCGTCGATACAGCGCAGATTGCATCAGGGATGTCTGAAGATGAGGAGCGCATCAGAGAGGCAATACGGAGATAGCAATACGCATCATGGTGGGAAGCACGAGAAAACGATGGACAACATTAGGGGTTTTACGTATCTACGGCCAAGATAAGCCAGGCCAGTAATCTCAAGCGAATGAAGTTGGCCAACATGCTGCTGATCATGGGCAGCCTAAAACATGTAGCAGAATGCGAAAAGAGCAACCACTGCGAGGCCCATTGTGCTGGAGCCGGCCACTGATGCGTTGCTAGTTGCTGTACGTGAGGCCGATGCAGAGGGTGTCTGTGAGCCGGTAGTCACTGGACGTGTTGTCGTGGCTCCAGCCTGCGTTGAGGCGTTACTGTTACCCTGTCGTGACGTGGATCCGCTTGGTGCAGCTCGGCTCTGAGATCTGGACGAGGTCAGTCTTGTGCTAGCAAGGGAGGCGGGTCGGGCAGAAGAGGACGTGGAGGAGAGTGAGGGGGAGGAAGGAGTGGACGTGGAAGGGAGTGGGAGGGGAGTACTGCTCGCTGACGGAGTGACTGACGTGGAACGTGTGGCCGCAGAAGAAGAAGATGGAGTGGCGACGGCCAGGGTGTTTCCTGAAGCGGAGCATTGGCCCCTGAAGAAGGTCAACGCAGCTTGTGTGTCTGGGCACTGCTGCTGAATACACTGCTGGACGCTGGCGCCCTGGGTTGTGCACTGGCAGGATAAATCGCCCGGTGATGTACACGGCGCCGCGATGGCACAGGCGAGGAGACAGGCCGGCGGCGGGGCCTGCTGGGCCCAGATGGCCGCTGGGAGGGAAAAGAGTGCGAGTGCGAATGCTGCTGCCTTCATGACTTGTAAATGAGTGTGCGAGTCGGTGTAGATGGCCGTAGATGCCTGTAGATGCTCCTTCGCTGCTTTATGTTTTCTCCTCGTTGCCAAATGCCGCCAGACTGCACCTAACCCTGGATTTCCGCCAGAAATAGACCAGGCCGCAGTCACAACTCATCATGCAGTGAGACGCCTTTCAACAGCATCAAGGCGACTGCTCAGCACCTTGCTAGACCGGTTAGCAGCGTCTCACAAGGGGGGAGACTTGCATCGCGCGAGAGACACCCTCCAAGTCCGTGAATTCAGCCTGCAGCTCACAGCAGTGTGCCATCATTCGCTCGAGCTGCTGGGCCTGTTCCTCGGCAGTATGTGCCTTCTTCGTAGCTTCTTGCTGTTCATACCTGGCAGCAGCATAGCACTGTTCTGCGACCTAGAGCCGCCGTCAGCAGCGACTTGTTTCAGCATTGGACGCACAAGTTCGACGCGAGCAGAGAGCGCACGGAGGAAGGAGTCATAGCATTCGACTAGATTGTCAGAATCGGCAGCCAGCTGTGTATAGCATTGTTCAGCGAGGTTGGTAGCTTTGGCCATAGTCAGACTGGGTACTGCTCACTTGTACTTGCTCACTGCTCAGCGAGATCGGTGCGCGACTTTGTCCAATTTGGCTGCAACGCTTAGCCTCCTGACCACATCCCCTGCTCTCGCTTTGACTTCAAGCTCTTCGCTCCTAATTCTTTCGGACTTCAAGTTGCTTGCTTTTCATCTGCTCTCTCCGCACTCTAGATCTTGTTGAATTGGACTACACAATGACAGACCACAGCAAAATGGACCATGGGCATATGGGACACGGTGACATGAGCACAGCCGCGTGCTCCATGAATGCAAGCTAGTACTATGCAATACGCCGCGCTGACACCAGATGTATCTCAACGCCGACATCAAACACCTCTGCATTCTTACAGAGAAATGGCACGTCACTGGGGTCGTGTCTCTTGTTCAGAGCTGCATCGTCATTATTCTCTTTGCTATGCTCTTCGAGTTTACACGCGAGCGCATCCGTCGCTATGAAGCAGGTATCGGTGCCATTGACATTGACAATACTCAAGGCCGAGCTGTGTCGCCAGAACGAGCAACAACTCGTACGGCGCGCGCTCTCAGGTCAGTCTCTCAGTGACTAATGCTAAGCTAACAGCAGGCAATCCCAAATGATAAAAGCAATCTTGTATGCAGTTCAAGTGGCCGTCTCTTATGTCCTCATGCTCGTTTTCATGGTAAAACTCAGCACATTCAGGTACAACACTAACAAGGAGACGTTCAATGTCTATGTCATGGCTGCCGTCGTCATTGGCGCAGGCCTCGGCCACTACTTCTTCAACACTGATCCGGCAAGTATCGGTAGCAAGTCCATGGCCTGTCATTGAGGTTCCTCTATTCACAGAGTAGCAATATTTGCCATAAGTGCCATCTCCTATAGTAACTGCTTGAACAAGGCCTACATACATAATGACTATGTAACTCAAGCTGTCCGCAAGACTTGTGCTATTCGGCTCAATGTCTCAAGCCTGCTGATAAATGCTATTGGTCCTCACATCTCGTTGTCATCAGTAGTCTCGCCTGCATCGACGACTTTGACTGCCAGACAGCAGCACGGCATCAAAGGGTCACTGAACAATCAGGTCAAAGCGTCACTGGACAATCTGGTTCAGTCGCGCAGGATTAGGCTGGCCTGTTGGAAATGCCGGGGTAGATCTCTCTGGTACCAGACTCGCCGCCATTACCAGCGCAGGATGCTCATCAACAGCCGAGGGTCGCTCGAATCAGCAGTTCGAGTTCTTGCCATATCTGAAGTCATCATACCGATCAGTCCAGAAACATTACTCAGAAGCTGGGTACTCAAGAAGAATCGTAGTAGATGTTGTCAGAGTCGCGAAGACTTCTCATACCAGCACCTGACACCAGCATTTGGGAGGCCGAGAGGTCCGAAGTCCCATCAAGGCGGCTGGCCACTGCGTCTAGCAAGTATGTGGCGATCGTTGCGACTCCACCGTCATTAGAAGTACCGCGCGGCAAAATCACGTCGGCATGATTCTTGGTCTCATTGACGTACTTGTCGAAGCTTGGCTTGACTTTGTTGATCCAGCTCGTCAAAATCTGATCTAGCGGTACACCTGCGTCGCTCTTATCGAGAACAGTGTTGGAAAGTCTTGTATCTGCGTCAGTATCTATAAAGATACGTAAATCGCTCTTCTCTCGCAGCTCTGGCAACATGGCATAGACGCCCTCCACGAACAAAACTTGCAGGTGGGAGCTTGTGGAGCTGCTGTATTCCACTTCGTATGCTTCAATCTGTTGAAGAACAGCAGCAAGAGCAAGGCCTGATGGCTCTTCTACCTCTTCGACGTCATGCTTTTTGAAGTCTTCGAGCGAGATGATGGCTGTGCTAATGGTAGAGTAGCGAGACTGTAGCAAGTCACTCAGAAGCTTTGCAAGAAGGTGCTTGCGCGCACCGGCACCACCAGCAATGGTCACAACCAGCAGCATCTAAATCAGATTTGATGTGGTTGGTTGAGGTCGCACCACAATCGCTAATTCGCTTCCGCGTTTCACTGTGCAACGCGACACAAAACAAGCTTTACATAGATCAGCTTAAGCTTAAGCACAAGGCGCATCTGGCCTGTTGCTTCTCTTTATGTCCTTCTTATTCGGTAGCAAGAAAGAAGCTGTCAATCTTGGCGCAGTCGATAGCGACGCCCTTATCCAAGTTCTCAAAGGACTTGATCTTGTTCTCGATGACCGCATCCCTGAAGCGTGCATCATCTTTCAGTCGGGTAGCTCGTCATTCCATCTGGTTGGCGAAGCGGTTGTATCCTTCATTCAGGGAGTCCTTGGCTTTGAACCAGAGGTACTCAAGCAGGCTGGCACGCAATTTGAAGCAGCTGAACTTGCGCTAGACAAGGGCGCTCGTACAGCGCAAAAATACAAACTCACAACAAGCTCATATCCTCCTGGTCTGGAGTATCAGATTGTCCTTGGCGAATGTATGCTGATGCATGCTATCACTGGCTTTGCAGGCGAAACCATCATGAACTCGCTCAAGTCGGTCCTCAAGATCAAGCGTGCATTTGCATTCTTTGACAAGATCTGGAAGCAACATGGCGACAAAATCCTTGCTCGACACGGTCAAGCATCAACAGAAGAATACGAAGATCCTACTGTGCCACTTGTTGATGATGCAATTCAGTCAGGAACGCTCCTCTGCTATGGCTTGCTGACACTCATCATCTCACTACTGCCACCAAAGTTGGCCAAGGTGCTTAATGTTCTTGGTTTGCATGGTAATCGGAAAAATGCTCTCAAATTCCTCTGGCTTGCAGCATCCAAACCTCAATCTCTACACGGCGCGGCTGCCTTTGCAAGCCTTGTACAATATTACGGTGGCGCCGTACAGCTTTGCGATATTTACAGCACTGAAGATGGACCAGACGGCTGGCCGATAGAGCGCGCCAACAACACACTGCAACAGGTTAATGCATTTTATCCAAAGGGCAAGCTATGGGTACTGCATGATGCAAAGCTCAAGTCAATGGAGCGCAAGCTAGATGAAGCACTACATGTGCTGGATCGAGGCTTTCAAGGAGAGAAGCCACAGCTACAACAGATTGAGGCGCTCATGTTGTTTGAGTATGCGTTGAATGCTGCATTTGATCATCGCTTCAAGGAAGCTGCCGATTATCTTATTCGCGTCAGAGATCAAAATACTTGGTCGCATGCGCTCTACACCTACTTCGCAGCCTGCTGTCTATTGCAAGACGCACGGACCAATGGCGACGCCGCCTCGCTCGCTTCTGCATCTGCGCTCCTCGAAACTGTTCCTGCCATGTTTCTTACAAGAGCGAAGATGTTTGGCGGCGTCAAACGCGTGCCCATTGAAGCATTGATTGAGCGGCGTATACGGAAATGGTCTGCACGACGCAAAGCGACACCTGATGCTGGCTTGGCAGAATTTGCTGGTCCCAATCCCATCATGGAGCTCATATACATCTACAATGGCTATCGCCGCATGTCTCCCACCTCGCTAGAAAAGTGGACTCAGGTAACGCCTGCACCAGACATGGACGCTGATGATATGTTGTGCAGCAAGCTCATGCAAGCCGTCGTCTTGCGGAACCTTGGCAAACCGAGTGAAGCTGGCGCGATACTGGAACGCGATGTTCTTGCGCGTAAGAAAAGTGGGACAGAGGAGATTTGGGCGTTGGCGTTTGGCGATTACGAATATGCGTGCTGCATGTATTGGGAGGCCCTTCCATTAGAAGATATGCTTCGCAAGAAGCAACTGGACGAATGCTACGGGCATCTGCGTGCCGCGGTAGAGTATGGCGATGCGAATGAACTCGAAGGAAGGCTCAATATTCGCGTTCAACTAGCCAAGGAAGTGGTCAGGGCGAAACGTGGTATTGTATGATAATGCGCTTTGTACATTCATGCTTGAATCTTGACATCTATTCTCGCTTCCCCGTCACAATAACCCCAGGCCAACAGCATGGCTCCATACCACAAGATCGCAGCTGCATTGACAGTATTGAGCAGCAAAAAGGCCGGCACGCCTGCTGCCGTATAAAAGATGACCTTGAGCAAGATGAAGCGGTTGAGAGGCTTGAAGGTAGACATACTTTCTGCAAACACGACAATGGTACCAACAAGGATGTTGGTGATTTGAAGTATGGGTATCGGTGCCACAAGAGGCTCCAGAACCTCTGTGATGAAAGTGCAAAAGGCACGAGGGTAGAAGATAGCCCAGACGGCTGCATAAACTTGATAGATGCCGCCAAGGATGATGACTGTATTGGCCACTGAGATTAGCGCTTGCCACCGTGTAATCTGAACTTACGTTCCGATTTGATGAGAGGCATTGCGGAAGAAGAGACCAAGCAGCCCGCGAGCCTTAACTAGGTCCATCGGCGCAGCAGAGTGAGCAAAGCAGAGGACAGTGCAATGTGCAGAAGACCGAGCGCAAGTTCATTCTCTGTAGCTTTGACCTTGGATGGCCTCAGTTTCTGTGCACGAGCAACCATACTGCAGCCGTGCGCTGGGTGGGATCAATGCAGATAGGAGCCAACATAGGACATAAAGTCTGTCCATAGCACATGCAAATATTGAGAACTTAGCGTTTGACCGGCTTTGAGACCCATGCCTCAGGTTGCCACTCTCCCTTCTCATCACGCGTACCAGGCGCTTCCAAGTAGTCTGATGGGACGTTCTTTGTTTCAGCGTCCTGCTGAGGTGCTGCCAATCTTTGCTTCTCATCTTCCCATCGCTGATGCACAAGCTGTGCGTTTTGACGTGTTGAATGGATCCGTGCCACCTCAGCATATAACTCATCGAGCGTCGGTGCGTCCTTTTTTGTGTGCCGTAGCCAGGCCATCCACTGAGGCGTCACTTTGTTGTCTGTATAGTGTCCGTCATGCACATACTTGACGGTCCGCCTGAACTTCGCCGGGTTGAGCGGGTTGTGCGACTCAAAGTACTTGTTGCCGTCGAGATCAAACCCTCGGAAGAAGGACTTTCGCCAAGGCAGCTGCATTGTCCTCCATTTGCCGTAGTACAGCTGTGCGAACCACGTCGGCTTGAAAGCTTCCTTCCTCATCCCGATTCCAGTACACGCGTTGTTCCTGGATGAAGTGATCAAATGTCGTCGCCAAATTTCTAGACAATACCAACTCCCACGGACCCCATGTCGCGCATAGAGCCTCTCGGCCAGGAGCATATTCTGAGCCGGGCCGCCCTCGGACAAGTGCCCGCAGACTGGCAGGAAGCTCAGCGGCTCATTGAATCGCGACTGACACAGGTACTCGCGAGCTGGCCGTCGTCCATTGATGCAGTCTCATTGGCAGGACAAATCAATGCATACCCAGCGCCGCCGCATACCATCCAGCGGCTGGCGGAGCTTCTAGTTGACCCGAATCGCTGGTATACAGACGTGGACAAATATGTGCGCGCACTTGTTAAGGTTCTATCGGTATGCAAATGCTTTATGCTAATGTCCACTAGTACAAGGACGCTGTTAACATCAGGTGACGTCGACGACACTCGACTTTACGCAAGAGGAGGCCCAGCCTGAGCCAGCCGAAACATCGCTGCTTGTTCCCATTCCGTGGCTGACTGAGGAGATGCGCACAGTCATGCCCAATGGTGTGGTCTTTACAAGTGGTCCACTCGAAGACATGCCAACAGGAAGCGCACCAATGGATGCTGCTGATCTTGGTCCTCAGTCAGATGAAACGAAAGAAGCGATTGCACACTACGCAGGCGCGCAGGCGCAGTCTGCACAGATGGATGACTATCCTGGTGCCTTCTCAGACTCGGCAGTGATGCGAAGTCGTCAAGAGGAACCTGCAGAGATCGCAGAGTGACGACGCGCTTGTAACTTATGCAACATGTCGACATAGATTGTCGGTGTCAGCTGTAAGTCGTCTTGCGAGACGCGTTTCGCTAGCAGACGCATGAGTGCTTGATCTTCCTTTGGCAGGCAGTCGATCCAAAAAGTCTTCAAGCTGCGAAAAAGTCCTGGGCTCGCCAGTTCCTTGGTATATACTTCACTCAACAGGTACAGCACGATGGGAGTGGTGTAGCTGCTCAGTCCAAAGAGACACAGCGATTGCAAGATGCGCGAGATGCGAAGATAGTTGTGGCTGTGATCCAAGAGATTGCTGTAGCGTGTCTTGTAGCTGCTTGTTCGGCCCAGCTGTCGCAGCTTCTGGTCTTGCCACCGCATACCATAAAAGTCTAGCATCATATCCAGCGCACTCAGCATTCTGCATTGCGCTTCTCGTGATGCGCTCAGAATATCAATCTCCTGCTGCGAAAGGGGAGGTGCATATGGATTCACGCCTCGTTGCTGCAGTGGGAAGAGCCACTGTATGTAGCTGTGGCGGTTTTCGAGGATCGTGTATTGTCCCCGCCATTTTAGAATGAGTTCGTCCAGGGTCAGATTGTCTGGCCGACAAGGCAGTCCGTGTAGATAGAAGCGAACATTGCTCATAGAAGCGACGCGCTGCATAGGTTACTCGGGTCTGTTTGTTTGAGCTAACGCGTGGTGACGAAATCTGGACTGGTCGCGTCTCACAGGTTTCCATAAACATGCCGAAATTGATTCTATAGACGTTTCATACTCAATACAGCTAGGCTAACTCATTCTTTTGCAGAGGGCTGGAGGAACGCGTGTGCATCATGGTTGCAGCGCCATCTTGACTCGCAGACTTCTCCAGCTCCCGGGGCGGGTAGACAACAGCAAGCACAACCATAACCAGGAACATGGTGAGCGTGTCAAAGATGTAGAAGGTCCATTCGTGTGTGGCGAGCCATCCCTCGCGACCTTCGATGTACTCTGCCAGTCTGTAGATACTTCGCACCATGATAAGCGCACTGCAAATGTGCAGGGCGGCCAGGATGCGTTCCACATGTGCAAGCCTGATGAAGTTGAACAAGCCTGCGCCCAGGTCCATGGTGCGACCATGGTACACGCCCCTCTCTGAGGCCTTGCGAATGTGTGTTTGAAAGCGGACAGCAACCAGCATGTAGTAGCCAAAGGCAAAGACTTGCACAATGAGACCAGCAACCACGATCCACTGTCCATACTTGGAAATATCTGAAGAGATGGATTGCATGCCGCCACCAGATGCCTGCACAAAGAGTGAGATGCAGTCAAAGGTTACAAAGATCTTGGTCATATTCTTGACCTTCATCATGCTGTATTGCTCTGCACGTTCGTGGACAATGAGCTTCTTGAGGACCATGTAGATTGAGGCGGCGAAGAAGATGGGCGGTAGGAGGAGGAGCAGCGACTGGCCGATATACGCACCAAGGGCTTCCTTGTCGCCTGCTGAAACGATGCGGGCACCGTAGCCACCCACCTGTGATAGACCACCAATGATGAACGGAATGAAGTAGAGGCTTCTGAATCTGCATATCATAAACACATGGTATGCAGTTACGATGGCAAAGGCAACGAGGCCAACGTAGCAGAGCGCCTTGGAAGGGTCGTAATACCAAAGAACCATGGCTGTTGAGGATTGAAGATGCTTAGCAAGAGCAGCAGATGAGCCATGCTTTATAGGCTGCGCCAAGATCTAGGGAGCATACACGGTTCAGGTGGGATATGCGACAAGCACGATGGCCATGTCTCAGCAAAGTGGTGAATGCGCAGTCGATTGCGGGCGTGCTAAGAGAGGAGCCTTCCCGTAGCTTCATGGCAAGTATCGGTAGCTTTGAGCAGTGAAGCAAACACGTAGCACGTAGCACGAAGCACGTAGCACGAAGCACGTAGCACGAAGCACGTACGCTTGCGGATTGCGGCCGTCGCCGTCGTGTTTCCAGAGCGACAGGGATCAGGCTCGATCTCCCTTGGCGGCGTGCTTAAGCAAACACGCTCATCTCCTCGCAAATCGCCCGTGAATGTTGCGTCTCTGCGCGCTTCCTGCCAAACGTTAATGCCCGAAATGGGAAAAAGCCGACAGCATCGACATCCACTCGCAGGGATACTATAGCGTGCTAGGGACGCAGACTGCAGCTGCCCGCCTGCCAAGCGATGCGTTCTGCTTAGGTTGAGGCTCTATTAATACACTTCCTTATCTCATGTCTTCTCCAGGCGAGACGAATTCTCCCGGGTCAGGCGTAAAATCGGCGCCTGCCAAACCCATCAAGAGACGCCGTCGCTATAAACAAGGTGCCTGGCGATGCGAAAAGTGCCGAATTGCCCACAGACGCTGTATACACGAGCGGCCTGATGTACCTCCTCTTCTCCCAGTGCGGCACTCTCTTGAACCGCAGAAGTCTGTGAATGCAGCAATCTTGCCGAAGCGGGAAGATTTGTCTACTGGAAACAATCAGGATCTGCCTACGCTTTCCACTTGTCCTATCATTGCAACAAACAGAGACCTGACAGATCTGGCCACCTCCTTATTCGCAGTGCCGCCAATGGACGCAAAATTCTGGTCCTCAACCGTGCCAGACTTGCTCGACAATTTTCCTGGTTTCAGATTTGCCCTTACTGGCTTCTACCTACTTCATCGCGGCCTACAGGAGGATAAGCGGACAGCGCTCGAGTATGTTCAAGCTGCCGTCGTTCGACTACGTTCGCGCTTTGAGTCAGAGGTCAATGGTCAGGGCTTTGTCCTCTGCCTGACCTTTGTTTTGAGCATGTGCAGTTTTGCAATGCAGGAGCCCATAGACCGTTTCGCCTTGCATAGCAAGGGAGCACGGTCTATAGTGATGGGCTACTTCAAACGCCTCACCTTGCCGCCATTGTTGGTGGGGTTGCTGCTCAACGACAATATCAGCCCCGTCATCACCCCAACAGCATACAGCCAGCACAAGCCTGAGATGGAGCCATTCGAGCGGCTGTTTCCAACCGTTGATTTTTGCAAGGACTGGTATGACGGCAATATTCAAGATCTTGTGAGTATCATGTTTGATGCTGCGTCGCTTATGGAGTCTGCAGCATCACAGAGTTTGACGACTCATGCTGTCTACAAGATTATTCATCGATTGCAACGACATCAAGCGGTACAGCACGAATTTGACGTGCAACAGACGCGATTGGCTCAGCTTACAGAAGAAGGTATTTATGTGATTTGCATGCATCATGCGTACCAGGATAGGCGCACTCCTGTCAGCTTGGTGGATGGCCTTCGGACAAAGGTGCGCCTCGCTGAGACAACGCTCGGGCAGATGCCTTTTGTCTTGTGTGTGCTACGAGCTGTTGAGCTAGAGGCTACGAGCTGTTGAGTGCTAGCAGGATCAGGAGCGCGTCAAGTTGTAGCGACACTATTCATGATTGCCGTTCGTGTCATAGACTTGACCAGGCCATATCTTGGCTTCGGCCGACCGCCTCGAACTTTGGGGTATGGCGGAGATTGAGTGGATGATCCTGATTTGACAAACTGGTTTGGCAAGACTACTCCCTTGTCAAGCATATCTTTTTGAGACCGACTTATCGGTAACGAGACTTGTCAATGCCAGACCTTTCGTGAGACAAGCCGCCGTAGTATGTCACTCGAAGCCACTGATGCAGCTGAGGCTGAATTGCGGATGGCATACATTCGGCATGTGTCAAAAAGTCAAGGAAGGAAGTCAGGGCATTGCGGGCATGCAAAGCTTGCCGAGATACGAGAGTGAGCGTCGAGAGTTCGATCCTCGGGATGTGATCGATTGCCAATTCTACAACCCGAGTGGCCCATCGCCTTTGACACATTGGCCAGACAAGTTGAACGTATGAACTTGGAAGCGGAAGAAGATGCTTTTCCGAAGCCTGTCTAGCCCACCGTCACAGACATGCCCAGATCGGGTTTCCGTGGCAAGAGTTGCACTGTGCGCACGTTGTATAGCTCCGAAATTCGATCGGCAGATGTAGCTCTAATGAATGCCTCTCGTTGCGACATATAGAAGTGACTGTCCTTGGGAGGCCCTGTATTACCGAGTGCAGGCCAGATGACAGACCGTGGAGGCTGGTCTTGGCGGACGAAAATTGAGGCGGTCATCGATCGGAGAGTCTGGCAGATGGCTGTAGGGAGTCATTCAAAAGCGCCGCTCGTCACTGGCCAACAGAAGCGGAACAGACAAATTGGGCAAGGCAAGCAGCGTCCCGGGGCTCCCGGATTGCTTGGTCTCTTCGCTGGCGTCTGAGGCTCAACAGCGAGACTTTAAATGAACTTCCGCCGACTGTCTGCGCGGATTTAAGTCTTAAGCCCTTGGCGGGATAATCCGCCGTGTCGGCATCGTCCTGCGCCTACGATACAGAGACGCGAGACGGTTGCGGCCTCCCAAAAAAGTGACTGGCCATGGCAGCGAGTCTGGCTGTCGATGCTGCTGCCTGCACCCTACAACTCCACATCTGAGAGCGACAGGTTGCAGGCGCACAGCAAGGGTCGGGGGCTCTCTTTGGCATCTGCTCAGTGAAGAGCAGGCACCGTAGTGTCAGTTTAGGGCAGGTCTCTGCCACTGTCAAACTGCCTTTGCCAAGCACATGGCCGGTGCACCACCCTCCTCGGAGGGCGCAACGCCGAAACGCAGCTATACACACTCAGACTATGTCTGCGAAAAGTGTCGCAAGGCACATCGACGCTGCAAGCACGACCCGGCTGCAGATCCGACCTTTGACCCGTCCAAGATTCGCAAGCGTCAACGGCGAAAGGCGCCAGACGCACTCAGTCAAAGTCCTATTGCTACATCGGCGCCCGAAGCGCTTTCGGGGCTAGCGTTTACAAATTTCATGGGTACGATTGGCAGAACATCCATGTCACCGATGTCCACATCAGGAAGCACTGGTGCGCAAATAACCGACCAAGAGCTGCTATCCATTATACGGCCAATTTTCCCACAGAACAAGCCGATGCAGCAGCAACTGACTGACTTTGGCGTCGACCTCCTCAGTGCCTGCCCGCCGCTACGTGCAGCAGCGATCGCCCATTGCTTGAGCTTACAAAATAAGCCCTATGCGAGGGTCGAGGTGGAGAGCTACACTCAAATGGCAATTCGCCAAAGTAGCGCCTTTGCCGGCGCTGAAGGCGTTTTCACTGACTATCTGCTCGCATACAATACTTTTGCTTTGTCAGGAGCCTTTTCCGCATACTCTAGCCATACGGCTCGTTCAAGGACAAGGCTGCTGTCATGCAAAGATGCTCGACTGTCATACCTATTTGTATTCGACCGTCACATCATGGAAGGCAGTTTGGTACAACACGCCGACGACATCAAGTCCTTTCTGAAACGCTATCCAGAGTCACGCTTTGAAAGGTGGCAGTCCGGCAACAATGCTGATCTCCTGTCGCTCGTGCTAGATGCCTGCAATCTGCTGACAGTCCCTCCGTTAATCACGGTCAAGGATGTACTTCACCATCTCTTTTCTTTCATGGTTACTCGTCCCGTGGGATCTGATGAGGCGTTCTGCAACCTTATGTGTGAGTCTGTCTACCTGCTGTGCATGAGCAAGCGCAATAATGTGCCGACCTCGTGGCAAGACAGTCTCATTGTACATACAAAAGAGTTTGAGCATGGTTCAGAGTGTATGACCTTTTCACGCAGGGTGCTCAAGCTCATCGGGCACGATCTTGACCCCTCCATAAGACTGGACGATGCCAAAATGCACCAAATGCGTGCATTTGTCTTTGGCGACAGCAAGTTCAGAGCCCTTATCGAAGCAACAACATGTGATCACCCGCTCATCAATAGATGGTGGCGGGAAGTCAATTGGGCCTTGGTCGAGACGGAGCCTGCGTTGCTCGCTGCAGCTTACAGCTTAAGGTTGTTGCATCTACATTGGCCACAGCGTCGCCAGGAAGCCTTTGACTACGCCTTCGCCTCGAAGCAACAGGCTAACTTGGACCACAAAGCCAAACTGGTCTTTCACTTGTTACATTGGCTTATCACGGTTGCGTCAGGCGGCGGTATCGAAGTGTGGCGACACCACTATGACTTGGCCGTTGACGCCTATGTCGCGCTCGTCGCTGATATTGACCAGCAACCAGACGCGTTCCGGCAATTCATGATGCACGCATACCCTGTTCTGACGTGTGCTCGCAGTGACCTCGATCATTTCCCTCTTTTCCGTGAAGACTTTGAATCGATCTTCCCTGAGGTCAAATTTATCGAGGCTGCCGTCACCTGTGGTATCGGCGAGGTTCTGTCGCACGTATTGCACAGCAGCAGACTCTTCTTTAACGTCACTGGCGACTATCGAGTGTCATTGGCCTTGCACGACATCATTCTCGTGGGTGCGCAGTTTCGCGTTCCTGTCAGCAGAACACAACCACAGGGACTCTTCCGTGTCATAACGCTTGAGGCAGTCTTTGCTTTGAATTGTCACATGGCGTATCCCGGTCGAGCTGGGCCAGAGATGCGCGAGTCATTGGCAGGTAAATTGGTTGAAACGGAGCGCCTTTGTCAACGGCCTCTGCACTTCATCAGGTTTGTGCTGTCTGCATTGGATGGGACTATCTACCAGCCCATGAGTGCATTGTACTTATAACCATGGCGATCCTGAATAGAACATTAGAGTGGACGAACGTGTAGCATATAGTGAATGTGAGATGAAATGACTATGAGACGCAGAAGTTCAGCATACGTAGCGGATGAGGCTCATGCCGTCAAATACAGGTAGCAGAATGCTAGAGAGCTGCGGGTGTTGTGCAACAAATGTATTAAAGGTCTTGATGGCATGGACGTCCTGCTCAAACGACTCTGCTCGACGCTTCTCTTCAGGCGATTCAGCAGGCGAGCGTGCAGGAGGTCCTGACAGGACAACAGCACCACGTCGGAGGGTGTTGTCACAGACAATGATGCCATTCGGCTTAAGCAGCTTGCGTGTCAGAATTTGTGTCAAATAGTCCTGGTAGCCTTGCTTTTCTGCGTCAATAAAGATAAAGTCGTACTGCTCTTTGCCGCCAACCTGTTGCTTGTCTCGCAGAAGAGCGTGCGCATCACCTCGAAGTACACGCACAACATCAGACTTGCCAGCGGCGTGTATAGCCAGCTTGGCAAAAGAAGCATGCCGCTCATCAAACTCTAGTGTGAGCACGCTTTCAGCGCCCGCTTCGGCAAAGCACAATGCCGAGAAGCCTGTGAATGTGCCAATCTCAAGAATACTTTTAAAGCCGTGACTTTGTATCAGGAACATGAGGAGTTGAGCTTGCAGGTTCGAAATCATAAGACGCTCGCCAAATGCAGTGGCAGATTCATCTCGGTGGCGGACGAGATGCGCTGGCAGAGCAGGAGAAGAATGTGCAGCAGCATAATGCTCTATGGCTGCAGCGTTTTGAGCAAGAGCAGCACCCTTCCATGCACCTGCAACTTCCTTGCCAGGTCCAATGCTTGCTGGATGTCTTGATTGTTGATGTAACTGCTGCAAGTCCAAGAAACTTGTCGTCATGCTTTCTGGTTGCATGCCAGGTGTGTTGACGCCAGTTGCTGGTGCAGTATTGGCCCTAGACTCGTCGTCATCTGGTGCAAGTGCATCTGTGAAGTAGCTAAGAGCATGTGGAAATACTTCTTCAGCGAGAAGGATTGCCAAGTCTTCCAAACGCAATGCTTCCAAGCGTTCAGAATCTTCTTCTTCATCATAGTCTGCATCACCATCTGGTTCAGCGAATTCATGCGAATGTGTAAAGCCAAAGAGCGAAAAAAGAGAAAGTCGGTCTTGCTTCTTGGCAAAAGCGACAATGTCCTGACCTTGCTTCCACTTGATTGGCACAGCATTACTGCGCAATGCCCCACCATCAAACTTGAATGCTTTTTCAAGTACAAGAGAGTCGTCTGCGAGGTAGCTATTGCGCGCAAATAGCATGGTCAAGACAAAATCGCGTGGGTCTTGCCCACGGTCAATGCGTAAATCAAGACAAGATTTGAGTAGATCTAATTCATCAGTCTTGATCACATCAGATAGCTCATCTTCAGCAGACAGGACAGTTGCCCAGAAACGCGGAATAGCTTGTGTAATGCGAGCGCGTTTTGCAAAGAGCGGCTTGAAGAGTTCTGCCTCTTTTGCTAGGAGCTGTAACTTTGCTGATCTAAAGGACTCCTCTATGCCTGCAAGCTTATCGACGACTGTTCCTGCGAGAGCCCTTGCTTGGGCGTCTTCTACAGCCATCTATATAAAGTAGCAGTGGGTCAAGTCGAACGTGTCGTACGACCATCAAAGTGTGGGGGAACTTGAAGCAGTCATAAAGAAAGTCAAGTACGCGACTACTCGACTGCTGCACCTTGGCCCTGAGCAGCTACTGGACTCAACGGTTGCAATTTGACACGGTTACCTAGGCGATCAGTCGTGTACTCCGACTCGCTCTCCGCGTCACTCCCAATTGCAGGGGTATCGTCCTGCTCGCTGTCATCTTCCGCCTGTATCGCTCTGTTGTCGTTTCCCTGATCCCATACGTCTGCCTCTTCATCACTGCCCGCCTTTCGACGGTCTGCATACTCCTTCTCGAGCTTCTCCATCCACTCTTCCTGCTTCAATTGCACATCGGCCGAGTCTGTACAGCTTGCATAGAGATCCAGCAATTCTCGATTGACATCAAAGAAGGCCTCGCCCCAGCTGAAATGTGACATGATGTCTCGTGCCTGCTCTTCCTTGCCTGTAATGCACAGACATGCAGCAATGGCTTCGACGCAATTGAGACGCAGAGGTTTGCCATAGTTGACTGGATTGGTGGCAATCAAGTAAGGCAGGAGGCGTTCACAAGGTCCACCTATCCGAGTGAAAGGGACCTCAGAGAGCCTTGCCCAAGAGCACTCGACTACGGCGACACCGCCCCCAACAACGAGATGCGCATCGGCAGGAGAGACAGGCAGCTTACCGTTAGGCGTCACCACGACGCCCGGGAACTTCTGCCCGACGCGAAGGCCATGAATAAGACCTTTACGTTCCATCTTCTTGCCTGAGCAGCGCTTTGGATCGCAGTGGTTGAAGTCCCACATTGCAAGCGGTACATGGTCAGGCTTGCTGTGTCTTGCAGAGGTGTCCTGGTGCGATGTATGCAAGCCTCCCGGACCCTCTGCACCTGTCTGATGCAGTCTGCGCTCTGTTCTTGACTGGCCCCGCCTGCCCATTTTATACTATGAAAGCCTCTGCACCCCTTCTGCTGACTGAGCAAGAGTCCAGATCTGGAGGTCGTTCCACGTCGTCATAGCCATTTCGCATCTCGCCTGCAGACCACCAAACCTGCTGCTTTTCCACCTGGCACTGCGATCGCCATGTCCTTTGCTAGACTGCTTCTTGCGCCGACCCTTGCAGCAGGCGCCTATGCTTCCCTGAGTCCGCGTCTCGCTTCATCCCGGCGTCTTGCGTGCGAAGGGCCTGCTGCGCCGACTGCACCATCACCCATGGCAACATCCACACGAACAGCGGGCACGCGGCCCATCCTCGATGCGCATCAGTTCGCTACGGGATCCATCATTGGTATCGTCTCTGGTATGCTGCTGAAACGCCTTGGTCGGCTCTTCTTTGTCGTTGCAGGCGGTGCGTACCTGGTGCTACGTGCGCTTGGAGCCTCGCAGCTGATCCCGGAGCTGCCCTGGCGGCAAGCAAAGCAGTTTCTCTTGAACCGGACGACTCGGCGGGATCCCAATGCGCCCGTCACATCGAGTCCGATCCTGTCTGCGCTGACTCAGGACTTAACATTCAAGGTATGTTCAGTGTTATGCATATGGGTGATACTAACAACAGGGCTCCTTCCTTGCTACCTTTTTCATTGGGCTGCTCAACACGTAGGCGCTTCCTCTGCCATATGAACCATATATCTGTGTCTAATTGGGCTCATGCCTTGCACTCGCTTGAATTGATCCTCGGCCAAATTCCCCCGCGACTTTCGAGCACCCGACAGCAGCAGCAGCAACCACGACGACCACTCCAGACCAGACGCCTACTCCTTCAGTAGATAGACTAGATTGACTCCCGCAGCCATGGACACGCTCGCATACAGCCCGCTCCTCACCCATCTGCTCAAATTTACGAGCACCACGGTCGGCAGAGACAAGGTCTACCGAACCATCCAGTACTGGTCCCGCTTCTATGCCTGGTACCTTTTGCGTAAGGGCGCTCTCCCCGCCGAGATTGCGCCCTGGTCGGCCCTCAAGTCGCATCTTGCCCTTGCTCGTAAGCTGATGCGTGTGGGCAAGAACCTCGAGCATGCGCGGGCTGCGGCCGTGTTGCTGCAATCGCCAGCCAAGGCAGACCCTATTGTCAAGGCGCTCGGCGTTGGTAGGCAGCTTGGATATGCAGGATACCTGACCTACGATATCGCCAACTGGGTAGGTTATTCCATGACCCACGACGATCTAACAATAGGCACACGGAACCAAGTTCATCACGCTCAAGAACAACAAGGCCATCTCTCAGACGGCCGCCAAATTTTGGTTCGCTGGTCTTTCGTGCAACATCCTCGCTGGTTTGTACAAGCTCTACCTCATCCGCGAGCAAACTGCCCGTGATTTCATCAGCTCCGATGCTGAAAAGAAGATGGCGTCGCAGAAGCTTGCGAAGGATGCCTTTGCCGCCAAGAAACAGCTTCTCCAGGACTGCCTCGACATTTGCAACCCGGGAACCTCACTTGGCGTGTTCAACTTTGACGATGGCTTCATCGGTCTTGCTGGACTCGGCTCTTCGTTGCTGGGCTTGCAGTCCCAGTGGAAGAAGACGGCTCCGTAGAGTCTCTCGTGCTCGCAGTCATAGTTCAGTGTTCCTTATATCCTTTGCTCCCTTTCCCACCGCCCGTCCTCTTTCTGAGCACCCTGAGCCCGTCTTGATTCGGCTTTTGACTCCAGTATTTTTATACTTCCATCCACGCAAACACACCAAAACCAAGCATACAGCCGCAGAAGGAGTCCAGGCCAAGCGGCCGAGTGGTAGGGTTTGTCGGATACGGCTGCAGATAGTTTCTGAGGGTCCTATTCAGCTATGATGCATCAGAATGCCATCGTCGCGGCAGTACAACGGCGCTACAATAAGCTCTCTAGGCGACAAAAGATGATTGCTGCAGGGAGCATTGTCGGCACCTTTGCGCTTGTCATGCTCCTCACTATCATCTTTCACAAGCGGTATAAGCCTTCTTGCTGTTGTACACACCATACTGACTCCTGCAGGATACTGGACTGGGCGAAACCGCTGGCTCAAAAATACACGCAACGACCAGGTGGCTTCTTGCTTCCGTCATGCCTGCTCGTTATCGTCTCTTTCCCTCCGCTATTTGGCACAGAGTTCATTTCTATTCTGACTGGCTTTGTGTACGGTAATTTGGGCTTCCTCATTGTTTTAGTGGCCACCACGATTGGCGACTCCCTCCTCTTCCTCAGCTTCCGGTACGCATTTCGCTCAAAGCTCGCTGCCTTCAAGGAGCAGTATCAGAACTATGCCATCTTTGTCAGTGTCATTGAGGAAGGCGGGTTCCCCATGCTCTTGGCCATTCGCTTCTCTGCTGTCCCTTCACACTTCTCCACTCCGCTCTTCGCCAGTGTGCTGTCCATTGAGTACCGGTATTGGTTGTTGGCCGTCATACTCTCCTCACCAGGCCTCTACCCACCCGTCTACTTCGGCTGGTTATTGCAACGTGGACAATCATCCCAAGCGACACCGTGGTTGATTGGCATTGCTGGTCTCATCACACTCGGCGTAGGCGCTTACATCTATGTCGAGTACCGGCGCCATCAAAAAGCACTAGGCCCGCGCCTTGAAGCGCGGAGAGAACGTGCAGCCGTGATGGATTTGGAGGAACAAGCTGATTTATTGCATGTACAGCGCACGGACGCGAGCCATTTTGAAGTTCAGTCCGATGAGGAGGCACCCGGTAAGCCTGCTGCGCATGGCGAGCGAGATCTTCTCTAGGCGGTTTTAATGTTCTGTTTTCCATTTACTCCTCTTCATTGATGCCGCGTGCTGTTGTCTTGTGTGAACTCAAGCTTCTTCTTTGAACGGCGGCGGCCCACATGGCCTAATCATGCCTTCAATCAGATCCGTCTTTGCCAAGGCGCGCGGAACATTGCGAGCGATGGCCATATAGCTCAAGAGCGCGGGATGGCCAAGCATGCTGGTACTCGAATCGCGGTGCATGTTGCTCAGCCATTCGTATTTCGTTGAGTCGGGATGTAATGTGCCGACATGGCGTTGTTGCAGCTGTTCTAGGTCTAGCTGAGCTCGTAATTTATCCGCCATGTCTAGCAAGGTATATAGCGTAGAAGGGAGCAGCAGGGAGAGGAAGAGTTGAGTTGCTGGATTCGTCGTCGTCGCTTCAAGTTTGTTCAGATGAGACGACAACCCAAGACAACCACTTCTTATCCTTCCTCTCTGCTCCGAGTTCCGCTGCCAGACTGTAACTAGCATGGCAACAGAGACGATACCTGGTGCAGACCTAGCAGCAGTCGAGACACGCTCTTTGTTACGCACGTTAACTGCCTATGCTCTGTACAGACCCTCGATGCAGGCCATCATGCAACAGAAGCGGCAGGACTACATCGCTCTACCTGATAAGCACAAGAAGCTTCTCCCTGGCTATCTAGAAAAAATACAAGCTGCAAGTGAAGCCATTAGTAGCAATGCTGGCGTGGCCGAAGCTATCCTGACACATGCATCCGTTACGATGCTCGGCGCTGCTTGGAGTCCTAGATACAAAGTAGACGATGTAACAGACGCTGATATCGACAAGGTTCGCCAAACACTGAAGCAACTTTGGCGGGATTGGTCGACGGAAGGTCAGGAAGAGCGTAATGCATGCTATGGTCCAATCCATGATGGACTGAAAAAGTACTTCCCTAAGCAAGAGGATCGCCACAGTCTTCACATCTTGACTCCTGGATGTGGTCTGGGCCGCCTGACTGCTCTCATTGCTGGTATGGGTTTCGACTCACTTGGCAACGACTTTTCCTATCCAATGCTGGTGTGTAGCAATTTCATCCTCAACAAAGTCATGAAGCGAAATGCATATACGCTGCATATGGATCCGCAAGTGTTTTCAAATCGCAAAAGAAGTACCCATGTCCAGTATAGTGTGCCAGATCATGTGCCGTCGTCTGGGTATGCTGATGGCGGCAAGCTTAGCATGGCTATGGGCGACTTTATCGAGTCCTTCTCGAGCGATGTACACATGGATACGTTTGACGCTGTGGCAAGTTGCTTCTTTCTCGATACTGCGCACAACATTCTAGAGTATCTGGACGTCATCAAACGGATACTGAAACCAGGTGGATATCTCATCAACCATGGGCCCTTCTTGTATCATCATGAGAATGCAAGACACCGAACAAAGCATGGAAGGGACAGCAGAGCGTCTCATGATGAGCAAGGACGATACATTGGCAGCATCGAGCTGACTGCATCGGAGTTTCAGAGTGCCCTGGAAGAGATGGGCTTTGTCTTCAAGGAGAGTTCCTGGAACGATGTGCAGTATCTGGGCGACCAGGAGTCGAATTTGATGCACACCTACCGGACGTGGTACTTTGTGGCTCAATTAGAGTGCCCACTCTTCAAGACTCTCTGATACTCTACGACTCATGATCAGCACCGCAGCTACCCACGATGACAGATTCAGGACTACACGTAGACGGCAGAGGCGACCTCTCCCCTCCCCCATCTGAATTGATTTTCACTTTTTTGACGAGAAAGCAAAGGACAAAAGACCACAACAGAGACGAGCCCTGGAAGCAAGATCATGACTGCCAGATCACGGGCAATCGCAGCCTTGCACAGTCCAACAGAGTCAGATATCACCGCTGCACCGGCACAACCAGTCGCTGCACCCTCTGTGCGGGTCTCTGGCAAACAATGGAAACTTTCCAAGACTGCCACAACACGCTCCCAACTCCCGTCATCGCGTCGCACACCCTATGCGCTGCGTCAGCAAGATTCGCAGCGTCAGAAGGAAGTCAAGATAAAAGAGAGCGAATTGCGAGCAGAAGCAAAACAGGAATTAGAAAATCGAAAGCGTGCCGTTCAAGAGAAGCGCGAGAAGCGCGAGGAGAAGGAGCGCTTCGAGAGGCTGAAGGAGAAGATGCACAAGAAGACGGTGGATCGTATTAAGAAGAGGGAAAAGCGAAGCAAGCTATTGAAGGACCGCTAGTTCAAGCAAAAAGGCCGTTGGAGAGAAGAAGCCTATGCGATACGCCCGTCGCAGTATAGAGGAGATCGGTCGGCCGAAGGGCGAAATCTAGGATGCTCAGTCAACTTGTGTAATGGACAGACTGGCTATTGTCTGGCCAACAGTCGGCGGTCGCTCTTCACCATCCTGCTGGATATGTCCACGACCATGACTCGCTGTCGTGCGCTTCGCAGCATTCGCAGTTTGCTCCTTGTCCATTGCGCGCAAATGGTTTTGTCTGCGCAGGTACGATTCAATGACCTCTGCAGGCGCCATGGGCCATCCAGAACCCATGGGCAGGCCGTAGTACGTGTATGCAAACAGATCGCGCCTGTCCATCCTGGCTCGTGTGCGTTCGTCTTTTGCTGACCAGGGCGCTGAAGGGTGTGAATCTGAGTCGGAAGACACTCAGGTGTCGTCCTGATACCCGCTAGGAGGCTCTTAGGAGACTGTCAAGAGGCGCCAGGAGATTGGGGGTGTAGCTGACAAAGTAGCACTTCCTCCTCCCCTATCGCATCCTTCTCCTGTCACCACACTTCCAATCATGTCTAGTACTTCGTAGTGATGCTCTAAATGAAGAAAGCTCTTGTCCAATATGCCTCCTCAGATGAAGACGGAGAGACTTCTGCGCCTCTTTCCTCTGCGCTTCCCTCGCTGCCAAAGGAGCTCGATGCAGTCTATGTTGTCGACCCACGTAAGGGGCAGGATCCAGCGTTCCACGGCGGACGTCGGCGTCAAGTAGCGCATACACAGGGAATCTGGCCATCTCACATCCAACTAGACGTCGTTCTCGCGCAAAGTCAACGACAGCGTCTCACTGCTCTCCTCGATACTGCTCACCTAGTCCTCGAGGAAGACTACGAGACGCTGCTTGTAACGCCGCTAGGAGTCGATGCAGACTTGCACATCTCCTTGACTCCAGGCATCAGGTTGTCTGGAGAGCACAAAGACGCCTTTACAGATGCAGTCCTCTCTACAGTGAGCCAGCACAAGACTGGGCCACTTCAGTTTGAAATTATGCGCCCGGCAGTCTTTGGCAACACCGATGGTCAGCGTAGGTTTCTCGTGCTACAGCTACGACCTATCAATCAAGATGGCTATGATACGCTGATGCTGGCACTGGGCAACGTCCTTGGCGCATACGGTACCTCGCCGTTCTATGCAAGTGGAGAAGGCTTGGCCAGTCTTCATGTTTCCATTGCCTGGCGTGGACCGGACTCATCTATGCAGAACAATACCAAACGAAGAGCAGGACTACTCGAGCAGCATCCGGCCTTCATGCAATTACGAGGCCAGCTCTTCTCATCCTCCCATCTACGCGTCAAGGTTGGCAACGAGCTTCATCTCATCGCTCTCTCCTGAGTGCTGGAGTTAGGGTTCAGGACGACGACGACAAAATGTCGCGCAGGATGTCTAGTCGACCTACACACGACTTGACTCTGCAGCTCTTGGCTGTCTCTGTGTCCTTACAACTCCCGCAGCAATGCCCATCAAGCGAAACTATAGAGGTCTAGGCAGAACCTCCTCACACCGCCAAGCACTCCTTCGCAATCTTCTCACCTCCCTCATTCAACATGAATCCATCGAGACAACCTGGCATAAAGCCAAGGAAACACAAAAGCTAGCCGATCGACTCATTACCTATGGTAAAAAAGGCGATACACCCGCCCAACGATCACTCGCTCAGTCATTCCTGACGATCCCAACCCTTCTACCGAAATTATTTGGACCGCTTGCAGAGCGTTTCAAAGAGAGACCTGGCGGTTATACACGCGTCTTGCGGATTCCTGACAGGCAAGGTGATAAAGCTGCGTTGGCAGTCCTTGAATTCGTGGACGGTCCAAAGGATGTGCGCTTCAGTTTGACGGCAAAGACCATTGCGCGGAATCGTGTTCTCGATCAACCGCTCTCAGAATTGACACTACGGAATCTAGGAAAAGTGACACGATTCAGGAAAGAGGGTGAAGCGGCATTGGAGGAGGCTGTGTTGGCGGAGAGCCAGGTGTTGAGTAAGGCGATGAATAAGCGTAAGACGGAAGAGCCATTGTTGCCGTCTATGGAGACGGAGAGGGTTGCCTCACCAGCACAGGCGAGTGCGCGTGCAGCGCGGTAGCTTGACGGCAGATGGAGCGATGCACAATATCCTGTCGTTGATGCCCTACCACAAATGGCCGAGACAGCATGAACTTACAGCATAAATCCACCAGTACCGACCTTGAGTGTTACAGTTATGAGGGCCACATCTGATTCAGTTCCAGCACTTTTAGTGTGTCGAGCGTGGATTCGACCTTGTCAAGCGTATTGTTATGGCATCATAAGCCGTCTTAGCCTTCATAGCACAGGCTGTAGCTCAGCATCAAGACCTGTATAGCCATAGCCAAAGAGCCGGAGTCTGACAGCATAAATAGACACTCATCAGCGCTGACGATCGCGTGAGTCTCGTCTCCTTCGAGACGAATGAGAGTTGGCGTGACGAGAAGAACGTTCGCGCGAACGCTTTCGTCTCTGAGGACTTCTGCTTCTGCTTCTGCTTCTGCTTCTGCTTCTGCTTCTGCTTCTGCTGCGGCTGGCTCCTTGTCGTGTGCGATCCGCATGCTTGTGGTGACGCCTTGATGGCCGCGAAGAGTGGTGATGTCCCCTGTCATGCTCACTGATGGCTCTCTTCACGTTGTCAGTCTCTTGTGCATCCTGCCTTGATTTGCCTAGTGGCTCCATATTGGCATTCGGTGTCCTATCCGGCACAGGCTTACCCAATGCTCTGAGGACTGCGTCGGCTTCTGCTTCCTTAATGCGCTGGATCTCTGCGCGTCGCGCCCCTGCCTGCTTCTCTACTGCTTCATTTGCAACCGTCGCCGTGCCTGTACTAGGCTTGCTGAACCACTCGAGATCCTTGTTCGCTGCCCATCGACCTGTAGGCGCCTTGAGACTGGCGCCGAGGTAGTGACTCGCATGGCGATGGTCTTCCTTGACGTCCTGCCATGAGAAGCGGTCACGCCCACCGCGTGTTCCTCCCCTCGGCGGTCCTTCACTCATGCAGGGCTGTGGTGTCGCTGCGATCAAGAACACAAGCAGGAGAAAGTCAAGTCGTTGAGTAGTTGGATACAGAATAGAAGGCGACGCTGGCTATGGATGGGATGGACGAAGCAAAGACTATGCAGTGGGCATGGGTCGCGCAGCAGGACCCTTGAGTGGAACGAGGAACTGCAGATGCGCATCTCTGCAGTCAAGCCCGTATGGACAGAACCCCGTCAAGTAGCGCATACAAGGCTTGCGACGGATATGTTTACGCTTGCAGTCTGGGCCAAGAGGGCAGTATCCCAGCTTATACCAGTCGCAGACGCCATTGCGTGAGCCAGGCGCAGGGTGGGCATACAGACAGTCTTCTGCATTGCCACAGGTCCCTTGCTCCTTCCACTGCTTGCACTCTTGGACGTGTCGCATGTTATACTCATGCAGAAACTCACATGCGTCGGCTTTCTTGCATAGACCACGCAGCCAGTGCTTGCAAACGACAGAATTGAGTCGGCCCTGTTGGGCATGCGCAGAAGCATTGATGTGCTTGTCTGGACACGTTGGGCCGTTTGGACAGGTGCCGCTTTGACGAAAGGACAGGCATATTCGTCGGCGAATGGCGACTTCGAAGCGGTGTTGCGAGCGCAGGAAGCCGTCAAAGGCAAACGTATGTTGCGCAAAGTCTGGCTGTATGTGTACTGGCCCCTCGTTCGTCCTGGCCATGCCTCTGCCGTGCACTTTGTGTCGCTTTGCTGCTGTCGTGTGTGTGGTTCCTGGTCAATGTCGAAATCCACAACCAGACCATCCTCTTATCCCACATGTGCTAGTACAGAGCCTCTCTGCTCTTATATCCTCCTCTTGCCTTCTGCTGATCTTGGAGGATCCCCTTTGTTCATCTACATATCTTGCTGGATTCCACACATGCTTCTCAGATGAGTGAACCAGCTGTCGCCTTCAAAAAGTCACGGCCCAAGACGGCGTCGCGGCTCAAGCTACAGCAAAGCTATAGAGATGACGACGATGAAACTGTTCAGCATGATGCAGCCAGCTCCATTGTACGGCCCAAGAAATTGATTAACCAGCTAGCAAGTCGGCCAACCTTTAAAAGTGCTTCAAGTCGTCGAACCGATTCAGCGGCTTCCTCTGCGCCCGTCTCGGAGGACGAAACGAAACGGCCAGCTGCACGGTCCATCTACTCTTCAGCCTACTTGTCTGACTTGCAAGCATCGACTCCGCGGACACCGGATGAGTTTCGGGCAGATCCAGGTACGGCGCCACCTATGGCAGCTGGAACTGAAGATGTGCTCAGTAGCGCAATACCGGATGCACGCAGAATAGAGCAGCTAAGACGGCAGCGAGAAACCGCATCAAACACGTCAGATGGCTTCATTGCCCTTGACGATCATGCCAATCGACTACAGAGCAATATAAGGGCTGAAGATGTCTTCTCACCCTATGACGATGGAGGACAATCACGCATCTTATTTGGTGCTGCTGAAGCCACTCTGCAAGAGCGTCTTCGCAAAACGCAAATTGAAGATGCCTACGATACGCTACAGGACACTATGATTGCAGACGAAGGAAAGCCCTCAAAATCAGTCATCACATTGCTGAGTGACTCTGATGCGAGTAGCAGCGACGAGGACGATGCAGCCTGGGAAGCAACGCAGGTCAGAAAGGCGACCCTTCAACGGACTTCTGACATCGCCGGCCTCTCAACACACAATGGTCCTGCGCTATTGACGGATCATGAGCCAACACTGTCGTCGTCAGGCCTGCTGCAAAACGCCAATACAGCTGGCGTCCGTGTGTTTCGAGGACCACCGGTACCCACTGTCACGCCACTTGCTACTTTTCCACAAATGCTATCGGCCATGCAGGCCAAGCTTGCACAAACACGCACACGCTTGCAGACGCAAGAGGAGCAGCTTATTGAGCTTGAACAGGAAGCGGCGGACATTCGTGAAGAGGAGGCGATTATCAAGGGCAAACTTGAGCAAGCTTCTGTAGATTACCAACGACTACGGTTGGAGGTCGGAGGTTTGGATGCGATGTAGATGTATATATGACTTATGACGGAGCAGCAGACTCTGTTTTGACTTCTGTGACATTCGGTTGTCTGTAATGTTGCTGCTGCGATATCATCCGACTCGGGAAGTTCCTTGCATTCAGTACAGATCCCTTGACACTTCGAATCTCTGCTTTGCATTTTTGGATGCCCTTGTCCGTACTGCCCTGCGCGCCGGGAGCCGCGTAGCTGCGCTGATAGGCCATTTGATTCAGACTGTCGAGGTATTCTTTGAAGGCCGCACTGCGTTGTAATAGTCCACTGTATGCATCGCCCTCGCCATCACTGCTGATGGTGGATACCGATGTCTTGATTTGCGTCAATGTCGCATCAGGTCCCACCGTCGCGCTCTTTTTTGCATCGCCCACAGACGCATCTTTCGTGCTAGAAGTCGATACATCTTCGCCAGTTTGGGTATAGCTGTGCACGAGCAATTTGTGTCGTGCTGTATCCACTACGACACCGCCTGCTTCTTGCCGACTGATATTGACAGCTTCTCCTGCACGCTCTACAAAGCCAGCCACGAGGTCTTTTGCATGCGCAGTCTGTGCACGACGTGCCGCGAGGATCTTTGCAAGGATCGGACGACATGCGAGGCGCGCGATCAGCGCTGAGGTGGCAGTGAGGCCGAGGTAGAGGTAGACAAGGATCCAGAATCGGCGCGCTGTGATGAAGGGAATGGGTGGCTCGATAGATGCATTGAGGGCCTCTTGCGCAAGGACGAGAGGTTGCCGCCGCTTACTGGCCATCGCCAGGCACTCGTGTATACGCTGTGCGAGAGAAGTAGTCGAGGGTGAAGCTGGTCGCCGTCTGCGGAGTTTACAGATTGGCTCAGATGGACTTGAGCTGAAGTCACTTTTTCATTCCATAAAGCAAATATTTGCCAATGTCCATATTTTACTGAATGCGCTGTAGAAATGCAGCAAGATCAATGGAACAGAATGAGTAGCTGAGTCTAATCCGCTTGTAGTTGGATGAGCAGTTAAACAAAACGCTGCTCAATATTTCGAAACTCAGGTCAATCTCTCCTGATTGACAGAGGTTGCCAAAGGACTTAAGGCTGGTATAAGCTCTAGCGTATGCCTCCTGGTGCTGTTCCTTTATACGAGAGAATGACTTTTGCAGTACATGTAGTTTGACCAACATCAAATCGGTTTCTCAAATTAAGTGCAACTGCAAGTGATAAATTGAGTACGTGTGGTTGCTATCATGGCAGTGTCTGTTGTCAAAGATGGTCTCCTCAATGAGCAGCGAAGGCTGACTGCAACCTTGAAGCATTTAGCACGTAAAAGGGAAGCGTAAGAAAGTATAAAGTGGTCAAGCCGGAGCAGAAGGGCGCGCTTCCTCATCTGTTTGTAACCTTGAGCCAGTCAAGATGCGAGATGCTGTACGGCGCAATGATGGTCTCGATATTGAAGTCTGCGATTCACGAGCAGGGTTCGTTGCTCCCCGAGAGATCAAGTCTCGCTCGATGGGCGATTCTTCAGCTTCATCTTCCTCCCAGCCTGATCGTTCTTCCGCCAGCGGACTGTGTGCAGGATTGGAAGTACCCAATCTGAATTGAATCATGGCTGGCCGTACACGCTGTGTAGTTACTTGATTGGCAGACTGAATGATGGCCGGACTCGTATCGACTAAGCCGCTAATCTTACGCTTCTCGGGCGATGTATGAGCAAGCGACTCGGCGTATGACATGCGATAGACGTCGTCTGCAACAAAGAAGAGTGTATCCTTGTTTTCCTCGCGCAAGACTGGACCTAGACAGATGGGCAGCGATGCAGACGACTCTCTGGATTGTGAGTGCGAACCTCCTAGCCACTGCGAAGTATAGGTTGCTGCATCTTGTGCTGGTGGCTTCTCCATTCCACCCGACTCTTCCTCCATCTCTGTCGTGCACCGAGCAGCACGCCTTTTGCGTATAATGAACCATGCAAAACCCAATGCAAGTAAGAGAGCAATGACAACAACACCAGCAATGGCTCCAACAGGAACTCCAGTCTTTTCCTTGCTAGCAAGAGTAGTGATGCCTCCAGACAAGGCTGCACAGGAGACCTTGGGACAGGCTTCGCACGTTTGTGCAGACACAACACACATTTCGTTTGCGCTGCATTTGATGGTCGCGCAACTTGGCACGACGCATTGGCTAACGCAGTCCCGCTTTGCTAGAAGGGCGTCAACCGCCATTGTGTGAATGAAGCGGCTTTCTTGTTGGGCTTGGCGCGTATTTCCCGCGACTGCTGCGATCTTGAGAGGTAGATGGCCTGCGCAGATGATGCTTCAAATTCCACAGAATACTACGAGACTTTGCGCGTCCTGCCTCTGAGCGTAGGCCTCGAGCTTGTTGCCTTTATATGGGAGATGCGTTGACTCCTTGCGTGTCTGGGCTCTCAATTCGCGACTTCAATTTTTAGCGCACGGAGCAGCAGCTGCGCATGGAGGACACCCCGACTTAGACGAATACTACGCTCTAGCTTGCTGTTTGTTACCGCCAAGACTCAAGGGTCAGCTAGCTACAAGTCTAAGCTCAAAGACCCCGTGCTCTTACCAATTTGGGATCAACCTGGTCGCTACTGCGCCATCATGTCGACAACTCCTCTCACTGCTGCTTTGCTTATTGGTACATGAGCATGAATCTATTTCAGGCTAACAGGTTCAGTGAGTGACACCTGTGCGAAAGATGCCACACAAGACAAGTCTGGCCTGAAGCTCAAAGCTGTGCTCAACGAAGCATCTCCTCGTTGGCAAATTCAACATCTCGCCATCTGTGCAGATGAGATCCCGGATATCCAAAAGCATGTCCGTGGATGGGCTACTGAGGGAATCAATCTTGTCATCACATCCGGCGGTACAGGCTTTGCAGAGCGTGACGTGACGCCCGAGGCCATCGAGCCAATTCTGACGAAACGAGCGCCTGGGCTTGTTCACGCCATGTTCGCCGCTAGTTTCCAAATCACACCTCTCGCTGCTATGGCAAGACTCCTTGCTGGCGTGTGTGACAAGACGTTGGTAATTACGGTACCAGGAAGCCCCAAGGGTGCTGTGGAAAACTTGCAGGCTATTGTCAAGTTGCTTCCACATGCTTGTGATCTCGCTGCCAATACAGTTCAATCTCGCGTAGTTCATGCGCAAGGGACGGGTCCTATTGAGCAACAAGCTGGCTTGACAACTGGCTTCGTCAAGGATGAAGACTCTGGACATCGTTGCATGGGTCATCATGATCACGCGTCCGATGCAGCACCATCCACGAATGACCCCGGCGCGCCCGTTACGCGACGTCAGCGACATTCGCCATGGCCCATGATTTCTGTTGCTGAAGCACATCAAATCATCCTGGAACAGCAAATCACACAAGCCCACTTACGGAAGGAAAATCGATCCTTCTATGACAAGTCTCTGGTTGGTAGTATTCTAGCAGAAGATGTCTATGCAGATGACGACGTCCCTGCATTCCGCGCGAGTATCGTGGACGGTTATGCAATCCAGGCCAAGAATGGCCCAGGTATTTATCAAGTCGCTGGTGTCGCACACGCTGGCGATTCAGCGGACCAAGTGACGGACGGCAAGACGGTTGTTCGCATCACAACAGGTGCGCCGATTCCTGATGGAGCAGATGCGGTGGTTATGGTGGAAGATACAGAACTAGACAGCGCTTCTACACAAGGCGAAGAAACGACCGTCAAGATCAACGCTACGGCAAAACTTGGCGAGAATGTGCGTGACATTGGATCAGACATCAAAAAGGGTGCTTTGCTGCTTAAAGCTGGCACAACATTAACGACAACAGGTGGCGAGATTGGTCTGCTTGCTTCAGCGAGAGATGCAAAGACCGGCATTGCAGTTTGGCGAAAAGCAGTAGTCGGCGTGATGAGTACCGGTAATGAACTGGTTGAACCTGGCTCTGGTCAATCCCTCAATCCTGGTCAAGTGCGAGATTCGAATCGTGCTTCGTTGCTGGCGGCCATTCGTGGCTATGGCTTTGAAGTGGTTGATTTTGGCATTGTCGCCGACAAACTCGGTACACTCTCAGCAGCTTTGAGAGAAGCAACGGATCAAGTCGACTTGCTCATCACGACCGGTGGCGTGAGCATGGGTGAGATGGATCTGTTGAAACCGACCTTGCAACGGGAACTCGGTGCGACCCTTCATTTCGGTCGTGTTGCAATGAAGCCCGGCAAACCTACAACATTCGCTACTGTACCGCATGACACTAAGCCATCGACATTAGTGTTTGCACTTCCAGGCAATCCTGCATCAGCGCTTGTGACATTCCACTTGTTTGTGTTGCCTGCGCTGCGACGTCTGAGTGGCTACCCAGAGCAGCAGCTCCATCTCCCTCGGATTCCAATCTGTCTGGATGGGCCTGTTGCATTGGATCCACGACCAGAGTATCATCGTGTTGTCATCAGTGTGACACAAGCAGGTAAGCTAAGAGCCAGAAGCACAGGCGGCCAACGAAGTTCCCGTGTGGGCAGTCTTGTGTGCAATGGATTCCTGTGTCTGCCGGCGAGAACACCTGAGAAAGAGAAATTTGAGATTGGCGATACGGTGGAAGCATTACTCTGTGGTGAGCTGCAGCTGTCTAAGGATTGAGTCTTGGTTTTCGTAGTTCAATATTTCCCCTGAATGAGCGCTCGTTCGGTCTTCTCCGACATTCACAACGCTCACCCCGTAACCTACATATCTAAAGCCAAAACAGCACATGGTCAAGCCGATTGTTGTGGTTGGCAGTGTCAATGTTGACCTTGTTGCTCAATGTGAACGTGCTCCTGATGCAGGTGAGACGCTGTATGGCCGTGACTTCCACGCGGGGGTCGGCGGAAAAGGTCTGAACCAAGCTGCTGCCTGTGCATTGCTGAGCCAGCCTGAGTCAGTGGTACATATGGTTGCTTGCATTGGCAATGATCCATATGCTGCCATGTGTAGGGATGCTATGACCAAGCTCAATATACAAACGAACCATGTCCTGACGGAAGATACAGCTACAGGCATTGCTATGATTACCGTGGAAGACTCGGGGGATAATCGCATCCTCTACATCCCTGGAGCAAACGAACTCTTGTCTGTCAAGCATATAGATCAGGCTGCTGCTCTCATCAGAGAAGCTGCCGTGGTTGTTTGTCAGCTCGAGTCGCCGATGGAGACTGTGCGACACACCCTTGCGCTGGCTCACGAAGCAGGTGTGCCTACGTTGCTCAATCCTGCACCGGTCCAGGCGCTGCCGGATTCGCTCTACAAGCAGCTGAGCTACCTTGTGCCAAATGAGACAGAAGCAGCCTTACTATCTGGTACGAAGGTAGAGACAGCAGAGGATGCCATCCGCGTTGGCGAGCACTTTCTTGGTCTTGGTGTCAAAGAAGCCGTGATTGTGACGCTCGGGAAACAAGGCGCTGTAGTCGTGACCAGAGACGGATCAACCCATGTTCCCAGCAGAAAGGTCAAGGCCATTGACACAACTGCGTCAGTCTTTTCCATACTCCTGTGAACACTGCTAACATCGACCAGGGCCGGGGATTCGTTCATTGGCGGCGTCTGTACTCAGCTCGCCCAGGGGAAGGATATCCATGCAGCTGTACAGTATGGGACAGTAGTGGCTTCCATCACCGTGACACGTTCTGGTGCAAGTAGCTCTATCCCATCACTGTCCGAGGTAGAGAGAAGTCTGCAGCAGAAATAGCCAAGTATATGTGACTGCTTCTCCGCCCTTTGTTTCCAGCCATCGAGAGATCAGCGACAACAAACAGGTCAATATCTCAGCGTATCCTCAAGCTGAGACCCAGTAGCTGCTTCAGTAGATCATCTAGATCATGTCCACCAAGCTCATAAGCCCGCTCGCCCGCTTGGCGGCGCGTAATCCCCTTCAAATCCGTGCATTCGCAACACAGCTCGGCGACGCGCCTACCCGACCACGCGTCAAGAAGGATACAGGCCTCAAGATTGAGAAGGACCCGAAGGTCAAGAAGCCAAAAGTAGCGGCTGTGCCTCCTGTTCAACGTGCCACCAAGCAGCCACCCAAGGGCGGTGTAAGCGCGTACACCCTCTTCATCAAGAACTATGCAAGTGAGCGTAAAGCTGCTGGCGAGCGATTCGCCTTGACGGATGCTATTGAGGCGTACAAGAAGATGCCAGAGGAGGAAAAGTCAAAGTTGCTTGAACAGGTGCCCAATGTCCTTGCAGAGCGTAAGAAACTCTACGATGCCTTTGTCAACAACATGTCCCCGGCGGAAATCGCTGCCGAGAACAAGGTCCGTGCTGGTCTTCGAAAGACAGCGTTGGCCAAGGGCAAGTCTGTCTCGAGCAAGCTCAAGAAGATCAAGGACCCGAATGCGCCTACTGCGCCGTTGAGTGCTTGGATGCGTTTCCTGCAGGAACGCCGTTCGTCTGGCGCATACGAGGACTTGCCCATGCTTGAGATTACGAAGCGCGCGTCGACAGAATGGCGGGAACTGAGTGATGAGGCCCGGGCCAAGTACAGCGAGGAGGCAGCTAAAGGATACGAGGCATACAAGAAGGCGAAGGACGCATACTACGGTCAGTAGTGATTGGAAATTAAATTGTATACTTGATGCTGCTCTCTGCTCTCTGCCATATGTCGTCTGTCTCTCGTCCTCCTGGCCACTGCTTCATTCTATCGACAAATCCTGACTATCTTGACCATCTTGACCATTTTGACTTGCTTCCCCTCGTGTTCGACTGAAAATGACGACGACGACCTGCGACAACCAGCGACATCGGCGCCCTTTTATGTGAAACGTCCTCTACAGACCATAGACATCCATCCAAACCAAGCTACAAAGCCCAATCACATTGCGCACACCGCAATCATGACTGCTACGTTAGGCACAGGCCAGGCGACTTCCGCCATCTGGCAAGCTGACGAAGGCGTCGCATCCTGCCCGCTCTGCAGCACGGCCTTCAGCTGGTGGTACCGCAAACATCACTGCAGACGCTGTGGACGCGTGGTCTGCGCCGCTTGTGCCAGTAACTTTTGCGCACTCAAAGCACATGCCATCGTCCGACCTCCAGGCTATATCGCCACCAGTGTAGACGAGGCGGCCATTCCATCGCCTCGTCCTTTGTCACCTACATCTATGCAAACCTCTACCATGGCTTCTTCCTTCATCTCAACCGACGCAGTGGAAGAAGTCCGTTGCTGTGATGCGTGTTTCTCACATCTCGAGCAAGACCGCTGTCGACGTATGCTCGGCCTCGATATCGGCAGTTTGGACCCCAGAGCCGCTGCGCAGCTTATTAGAGAAGTCTCGACGCCCAGTGGATTAGCGATGCTAGCCACACCGCCGCCTTCGTATTCTCATGCGCCTGCTAGTAGTGGTCGCGGTCAGTCTATTGCTGTTGAACAAGAAGCATTGGCGCGATCACGACGCCGAAGGAGCGGAGACGGTCAGGAGAGTGTCGCAAGGGATGTAGCCGGTCGTTCCCATCGTCAAGGTCATCGCCACAGGCATGGATCAAGTGTATCTGTATTGCATCAACCTGGGGCACCCTCTTCTGCACCTGTTGGACTGCAACCCGCAGTGCAAGCAACACCACTACGCTATGTTGCTTTCAAGTTGACACTACAGGACAAGATTCTCGGCGAAGAGTGTCCCATCTGTTTTGAAGAGTACGCTGAAGGCGAACATGCAGCACGCCTAGAGTGTTGGTGTGTCTTCCACGCACGCTGTATTGAGGCTTGGCGTGATACGAAGGATGGTACTCATGGCTGCCCTTTGCACTTCCACGACTAGAACGACAGGGCTTGCAAGCCACATTAGTTGTATCTATTTAGCGTTTGGTTCCTGCTTGTCTGTAGCGATTTTGGTAGTATTTGAACTTTCGACCACGACGAACTCTTCTTTTGTCTATTGTGAAGCTGAAATGATCAAGAGGAAGCTGCCTGTGCAGCTATGTCGGATATGCAAACGAAGCTATGCAAATGCTTCTTCTGCTTGGAAGACGACTGTCGGACTTGAGTTTCATGCTCAGCTAGCCACACCGCTCAAGCTCTTTTCCCAAGCACGACAACGCTTCGCAGGTCCTACAAATGAAGACATTGAGCCCTTTGATATTGCTTTGCCAGGTTCTCTGCCGCATTTAAATACACATGCAGTTCTTCTTGCTGTCCGTGCTGCGGTCGCTTTACAGTGTAAAATCAACATGTGCTCGACATTTGATAGAAAGCACTACATCTACCCTGACCAACCAGCCGGCTATCAAATCACACAGCATCACAATGCCCTTGCACATGCTGGTACCATTCGCTTATCATCTCGCGATGATGCAAGTATTGAGCAAGACATTGATGTACCCATCTTACAAGTCCAGCTGGAGCAAGACACAGCCAAGACCCTCTACTTTGAAGCACACGATGCAGCAGACCCTTCCAACACAGATCAAATTCTAGTCGATGCTAATCGTTCTGGCTTTGCATTGATTGAGATTGTGACAGGTCCTGCATTGCCTTCTGGTCGTGCTGCAGCTGCTTGTTTGCGCAAGATTCAAGCCATCCTCAAGAGTATCGGTGCGTCTGACGCAAGTATGGATACAGGCGCCCTGCGCTGCGACGTCAACGTCTCTGTCGCTCATCAAGACCAGATATCTTCCTCACAGCGTGTGGAAATCAAGAATCTAGCAAGCGCACGAGCAGTTATGAACGCAGTGGATGCTGAGACACGTCGACAGATTCAAGAGCTTGAAGGTGGTGGTATCATCGCTTCAGAGACTCGCGGGTACGATGTAGCGGGCGGTGTGACGTTCAAGATTCGCGATAAGGAGACAGCGACTGATTATCGCTACATGCCTGAACCTGATCTACCCCCAATTGCGCTCGACGATGTTTTCCTGACTGCTTGTCGGATGCACTTGGCGGAGCTTCCTGATGCAGTACTTGACAGACTCTCGGCTCAGCCTTTTACATTACAATTGAAAGATGTTCGCGTCTTGGAAGCAGACAGGAGCTTGCTCAATGTCTACGAGAATGTCCTATCAATCGCTCAAACTCGACTGGCAACTCAAGTGGACAAGAAGGTCTTGATCAAGTTGCCACGTACCGTTGCAGCATGGCTTGTACATGACCTAGTCGGCCGGCAAAACATGATTCGAGAAACACGACCTGAAGCAACATCAGATGATCTGATGCCAACAACGACACAGCTCGCCGATCTCATCGTCAGTGTCGTTGCTGGTGACATCACACGGCAGTCTGGGCAACAGATTTTAGGGATGTTGCTCGCGCAGGTCGAGGCAAAGCAGTCTGTCCAGTCACTCATTGAACAACATGGATTTGCCCTTGCTAAGGGCGATGGAGCCAGCGCTGCTTCACATGCACTAGCAAAAGAAGCATTCAAGGAAATCATGCAGCAAAATCCAGTGCAAACGACCAAATTACATGCTGGAGATCCAAAGATTGTCAACTGGTTTTTAGGACAAGTGCTACGCCGTACTAAAGGAACAAGTGCAGTCAAGGATGTCGAGACAATTATTTTGACAGAACAGCAATTCAAATAATATTCTATAATCGTCGCGACTCCCAACGCATAATGTGTGTTGGCTTGTGCTGACCTACATGTTCAATCCTAACCGGACGAAAGTACATCAGTTCAGCCTTCTCCTCAGACATCACTTCTTGCTCTACTGGTTTGCGAGGTGGCAGCGTTTTTGTTTGTCTCGGCATCAACGGCAGTGTTCTTGGCACAACGGGACTGTCGCTGACACTGCTGTGCATGGAGTACTGGGCTGGCATGACTGAAACATGCGAGATACTCCCAACAGGCAACAGGATCTTTTCATTGTTGCCGTGTGCTTGACGTGTACGCATTAGATCATACTGCTGCATGCACTCTTGCTTGTACCGTTGCATGCTTTCCTTCTCTATTCGCCTAGCCTTGGAGGCTCTGTAAACTGCAGAATCTGACAATTTTCCTTTATCAACTGCCTTGGAAGGCATGGTTAGAACTTCGGATGATGAAACTTGCTTGCTGATGACTAGGGCTTGCACATTCTTGTTGCTCTCGCCATCTGATTTTGCGCTAGACGTCTGCAAAAGGGCCAAGGCTTCTTTGCACAGATCAATTTGAGATTGCAAGACGGCAAGTTTTTGATCTGCCTCAAAATTAGCCCGTTCAAGCAGACTCATGCGTACGCCATGTTTGGCAATGACAGACTCATGCTGCTCGACACGCTGTGCTATTTGGTCGGATACTTGATGCCGAATATTTGAATGCTCGCGTACACCGCGACTTTCCATATGCAGCGCATCCAAGCGTGTTTGTAACGCATCCAGTCGACCTTCAAAGTCAGGGGATTGCTTCTTTGTTGGTTCGTTAATCTGTATTCCACTCTGACCACTCTCTGGGCTTGTTGGAGGCCGCTTAGCTGCATCTGCAAGGTCACAAGTTGGAAATCCGTTAATTTCTTTGACTGACGATTGCAAAGGCAAATTCACTCCCTCTTCGAGTCGACGCCTGTACTGAGCCACCAATGGTGAAGAGCCAGAACTACCTGCGAGTCTTATGTCGCCTGTCAATTTGACTTTAGCTGCAGGTATCACATGACCACTTCTTGGCTCATTTGGGGAGAGGTCGAGATGTGCGACATCTGTGGCATCACGGGACAGTCTATCATTAGAATCCTCCACTTCAGAGGACGCCCTTTGCATTGTTGCAACATTCAATGCCAATGGATCCGTCAAGCTATTCCAGTCTGCGCACCAAAGATCGGATATGTCGGAATATATCAACTGGCTTACTTCGTCTTGACCCATTGTGTTCGAGCTCACAATAGCCTGCATGCTCAGCATCCTGCTCCCAGCACTATGCTCGGGAGAATGCGTCTTCATATGCGCAAATGTCACAGATTGCTGCAATCTGTTGCTTGGTAAAGCTCTTCCTGGTGTAGACGATGACCGAATCGCACTTGCAGGCGTTGGCGCTCGTCTTGGCTGGTCGACAAATTCTTCAGGTCGCAGATACTGTACGCGGACCTGCGACTCCGGATACCGACTGATTCTCAATCTACTGGACAATGCTTCCTGGTGATCCTCTTTGCGTTTCTTCGCGCGAGAGCGGAACATGTCGTCAGGTGAGCACGAGCACGGCAGATGGGACTTCCAAAAATGACCTTCTCCCATCTGAAACACGGCCTTGTTTCATGACCATGGTTCGTGCACCAAAGTAGCGCATTCAATGCACTAAACCTTGCCCTTGCACAGATGTCTGTGCAGCCGCCCTTGAACCAATAAGTCGCTTCGCGAGCTGCACTGGCAAGCGTGAGTCTAGTGCCTTCGAGCGCGCGTCATTTCTTGAGTTGCATTCGCGAACTATCGAGCTGGCATCGTTCCCTTGTACTCCATCTCGCAACAGGAGCTACCAGTAGCGTCGCAGTCAGCCATGGCGACAGCCTATAATTAATGTCGGAGACTGATTCTGGTCGGCTTAGCTGCAGTCCTAGGGCTAGCTCCATTCCCACATATCAGATGCTCTAGCATGAATATTTAAATTATAAAAGTTTGAAGGGCATCAAATCTTTTTGATTCAAATGTCAACTCCTGCAGAAGAATGATTGACATTCTACATGTAGTCGATTCTTCTCATTGCTGTGTTCATGCAGCATGAGTATATGCTTCACTTCTTCAGCTTGCGCTATCTTGTACGTGGTCGATACGACACCACTCAAGCAGTCTTTGCGTAAGCATGGTATCTTTGGTTGCAATTCTGCCAGAACCATAGTCCTATATGAGATCTTTAGACAAGTATGCAACCATCCACAGGTAGCTCCAAGCGACTCACGAGGTGTTGTGGGAGAAGAGAAAGTGGTTGGACCCCTCGTCTGCCTGAGTTCAAGATCAGCCTAACCCTGGAGCTTTTATGCTTGGGAGACATCACCTCTATGTACTGGCAATTGTACGATCGCCTACGTGCTCTGTCTGCATCGAATCTGCTGAAAATGATTAGCAAGCTTGCTCTCGTCGCTTCTCTACTCTTCATTGCGCATGCAAGCTATTCGGCTTACGAATACGTTTCGTATTCCAAGCGGCTCAAGGGCACAGACCCGTCTATTCCGGCCGATGTACGTTGATGCTTGCCGAAGGACTTTGTTAACAAGAGATTGTGCTAGAGCTCGTTGTATCAGCTGTCATTTTTTGCATCGCATCAGTTTCACTCGCGGACCCGCTCAAAGTGGTCATGCGGCATGAATGGGCAGCCACTCAATCGTACGCGTTGCTCTCTATGCGAGACTGTTGACGGACCAACTACTGACCAACAGACTACCTGCCTACCGCAACGGTTTTATGGACATTCGGAAGCTAAGACGAGACTACCAAGTACAGCATGCCTCGAAGTAGCCTACTCAGCTAGTGCTCAAGCATGACATCCTTGCCTGGCTCCCAATCTTGTGCTGCTTTTTGAATGTTGAGCCAGTAGCGTAGCTTGACGGCACTTTTCTTCGCCTCAGCCAAGTCGTCTTTGGCGAAGTGTTGCTCGAGCATCATGAGCTCATTCTCGATCCGAGATGCGGTATCATGCTTGACATCATTCAAATCAGCCTCTGAAGTCGCCTCTTCAATTGTTTCCCGCGCTTCCATAACAGTCATCAATATCTCAGCATCCGTCAATGACTCTCCCTCGGCCGTCATGTCAATCCCACGCAACGATAGCAAGTACTCTGCCCGACTCAACGGCTTTTGCAGTGTTGTATATGCTTTATTGAGCAGGGCACTGGTTGACTCGGCGAGTTGTCGATGTTTCCCTTCCCCGCTACCGTGTAAGTCAGGATGAACAGACTGTTGTAGCTTCAAAAACGCTCTTCTTAGCGCCCGAACATCCAGCTCGAAAGATCCCTTGGGTGGCGCTGGGCCTAGATCGGGGAAGTAGTCATAAAAGGAGACTGAAGCTGGCATGGGACATGGTGTTGCACAGGCAGAGCAAGTGAGTCGTGCAAGAGGTTGTGGCGACCCACAAGCAACGCAGCGCTTCAAAGCTGTCTGCTCTTTTGTCTGGGCGGCTTGAGCTTGTGTGGCATTGAAGCGTTTGATGGCTCGAGGAGCATTTAGAGCTTTATGAGATCTTGACCTAGCGGCACCAAGCAGAGCCCTTGTGCTCCACATATTCTAGCAGTCTATCGAGAACAGGGAGACCTTCAGCCAGCTCTTGTCTTGTGGTTTCTGATGTCGGCGACGTGAATTTCAAATTGGCGACCAAAACCAAACACTTCCTCAAAAGTAGCTCACATGGGCGCCCGGCCCTTGCTCTCTTTCCTTTATCCAGCCTCTGCACTGGTCAGACATCGTCTCACTTGCCCATCTGCACCGCGTAGACTCTTCTCTGGACAACCACCGACCGTCATCAATGCTGGGCCACCACCCGACAGTAGTGCCAGCATGGTTCTATCGCCTCCCAACAGCACAACCAGCAGCAGCAGCAGTGGAGGTGGAGGGGGCGGAGGAGGTGCGCCTCTGGCATCCGCACTGACTGCGTCTTCTGCTAGAACGCCAGCCGCACTGACACACTACTTTGATACATTTCACATTGTCACGCGTCTTGAAGCGTCTGGGTTCGAGTATGGCCAAGCCGTTGCAGCCATGAATGCCATTCGTGCGCTGCTTGTTGCGGAGACAGAGACATGTAAAGCGGAAATGCTGTCTCGAGCAGATCTAGAGAACCAAAGCTATCTGTTTCGCGCTGCCATGTCGGAACTGCTCTCTGAAATCAAGATTCTGCGACGGAACGAAGCTATGCAATTACGGCTTGATTTGCTCACCTTGCAGCGCAAGCTGGAGTTGCTTGATCAACAGATGCGGGAAGACTTGCAAACGATGCGGACTGAGGTGGAGATGGATGTTGAAATGCGCAGGTCGCAGACACGCTCAGATGCAAAGGATATCGAGCTACGGATACAGGAGCTAGACAACAAGTTTACCGTCAAGTTGGGTGACTTGCGAACAGCCATGGAGCGGTATAAATGGGATTCGACACGGCGCTTGCTGCTAGGTCTTGTCACCATTGCTGTAATTGGCACGTACATTATCAATCGACCCAAAAAGAAAGACCCAAGCAAGGACGATGGTGCTCAGAATGAGCTTGATTTGGGCTTGCTTGACAACACGCATGCACGGCCAGGCAATACATTCGTTAGCTTAGGCTAGTGCTCTTCAGGCTTTCGATGTAGAAATCAGTGCGTCCAATACGCGCGGTCCGCCTAGGAAGGAGCCACGTCTGTCCAAGAGGTAGCCAATAAGCTGTCCTTTGCGTAGAAGCTGTGTATAACTCCCACTTTCTGAATGCGCCTGATTCGGCCCTGCACCTGTAAAAAGGGCTTTGCGTAGCATCAAATCAGTCAGTGCAATATGTGAGCCACCGGTAGAGCCTTCTACAATGACCGGCGTTGCAGTCTTGGGTAAATTGGCATGGAGCGGCAGTGTCGATGCTGGATTACGGAAGCCTGTGAAAAGCCTGACGTGGGTGCCACCCGGCATCAAGTCGATTCTGCGAACGACACGCTTGGAAACGAGCATGAAGCCTGTTGAAATGGCGAGACCAAGTCCACCGAGGCCTGTTGCATACAAGATGCGCGTGCGAAGTGGTGCTCGCTCATACTCGGATGCAAGAGACTCTCCATCTTGGACAATGGCAGTAGATGTACTCTCTGGCTTTTTGACAGCATAGTCCGCGAATACCCAGGTGGCCAGGTTGCCCCAGAAAATCAAGTTGATGACAGCTGAAGCGTATAGCACCATTGGGAATGTTCTAGCACCCGAGCTGAGATAGAGCGTTCGAGGCTGTCTAGACTTCCGTAGCGCTATGGCTTGAGCTTTGGGAGATTGGCCTGAACCTTGATAGCCACTTATAAGACCATTCATTATATGTACAGCAGTTTATATAGTGTAGTCGAAGTTAAATCGTCGTCAAAATTTGTCGCTTCAAAATGTTCTTGGGACCACTGCCTGAGCATTCATCCGCGAGACTCCGACATCCTGCAAGGCTTCGCGACGTGACCGTGCAAGTGGTGGCATGAATCCATTGGATTCATCGTCATCAGAGCTTGAGATTTGCGCTGCCACAGGCTTCTCCGCATTGAGCAAGGCAATCACTTGCCTCACCTCCTTTGTTGCTGCACTGGCTCTTGCTGAGGTTGTATACGCTCTCTTTTCCCTCTCAGCAGCTTGCTTTTTTGCAGCAGCAACAGATTGTAATGGGCATGCACGTACCGGTGGCCAGATGCCCTTGTATACTGCCGACCGAGCTTGTCGGTCTCGCTCGAGGTGCATAAAGAGCAAGTATCCTGCATAGGCATCATCTGCTGCATACTGACGTTGTCGAACAGACAAGGGCATGTTCCAGTTCGACGAACGGACGGCATCCTTTTGAAGCGGCTTGCCTAGATAGTGATGCACTAGGCCAGCGAGCGGAAGAAGCTTGTTGGTCATGCCCCACACGGGCCGATCCATCAACCTTGCGAAGTGAGACAGTTCAAGGACACCTTTGCCCTTGACGCCATAGACTTCACGTAATCTTGACATGTCTGCACCCATGATGGCCACACCGACTTTAATCCATGTTTCACTTTCAATAATTTCCCGCAGACGTGTGGGAAAGGATGGGAATTTGCATATTTGAATCAGCAAAATATGCGTGCTGTCAGCAACCTGTATCAGTGAGATGTTGGGTTTCCGTCGTATAACCCACTCCATGTCGAATCCAATCACGGGGCCTTGAAGTTTGCCGATGAGTGCATCAAGTTGCTTCTCATTGGTGATGGTCAGGACTTGCGGCACAGTCTGTCGTGGTGACAGATAGTGCTTGTGAGAGAACCACTCCTCGTCGCTTTCAATAGCAGGCGGTACAATGCACTCAATCTGCGGATAAGGACGAGTCGTGCTCGCATAAACGTCATTACGCGGATGATCGTTGTCTTCTACCACAGACTGAGAAGATGGCTGTGGGACAAGAGCATTGACTTCTTCCTCATCGCCGTAATCCCGCGTCCTGAGCATCTCCTCCGCATCAGCCTGGTCCTGCACGACCCGCGCGCGGTTCCTGGTAGGACTTGGTAGCTCAACATACGGTGAAGAAGAGATTTCAATCACCTCTTGCGAAGCAATCTTCTTGGGCGGCCAGACTCTGCCTAGTACAAGCGGTCCAGCAACGCTAGACTGATAGCGACTTAGCGAGGAAGCAAGATGGTGTAAGTCGGCCCTGACACGCGGAGACGGCGGCGTGGCGAGCATACTACAAAAAGAGAGCAGGGAAGAGCACGAATGAAGTCTCAGCTTTGCGAGCCGGTCATGTAGCATGCAGCGGCGTGTTTGCCAGCAAATTTGTTCTTCAGCTGCAGAAGTTGGCGTCTCTTGAGCTTTTGGTCGTCGGCGTCCAACTTTTTTTGATGTCAGCGACGAAGAGAAAGTAGACAGCACACCAAGCACTTCATAGACGACTGGAGATGGCATCGTGGGAAGACGAGGACTACGATCCTGTCGCATCAACAGGCAAAGCTGTTGCACGCGGGAAATTTGACGACGAGGAAGATGACGACGATGTAGCAGAGGCATGGGATGCCGAATCTGAAGATGAGAGCAAAACAGCAGCCGCTGTTGCGCCGTCCAAGAAGAAGGGGACCTTGAAGGATGCTCTCAAACGGCGAGAAGAGCTGCAAGCGGCTGAAGAAGCTGCACGGGAAGAGGCAAGGCTGACGGCGGCACCTGAAGAGACACCGGAAGAGCGTCGCTTGCGGCAAAAGCAAAAAGAGCTCGAGTCGGATCTCAACAATGCTGCTGATTTGTTTGGGGCAGCACACATTACGGAAGAGGATAAGACTTTGCTCAAGTCGCAGATCAAAGGCGCGACGCTGTCTGATATCCTTGATCCTGCACCAAAGACGAAAGATGAATTTGCAGAAGTCTGCAAGACCCTGACGCAGGGCCTGACGACATTGGGCAAGTCAAGGGAGTTTCCTCAGTTTATGGTCGACCTCGTCAAGGGTTTATGTGAGCCTCTCAATGCAGAAGACACTCGCAAGGTGCAGGCGAGTCTCAATGTGCTGGTCAATGCAAAGAACCTGGCGGAGAAGGGCGGCCCGCAGAAGAAGAAGAAGGCCGCAGGGAAGCCTGGGTTGGCCAAGATGGGTGCAGCGACTGCGAGCTATAACCGCGCGCTGGATTCCTCTCGTCTCGACGATGACTATGACGATGACTTCATGTAGTCCGTTGCATATAACAAATTCCGAACGTCACCACGACGACATTACCGAGCTACGTTCTACATTCACATTGATATCTGTTTTATTCGCTATGATTCCGAAGCTCAAGTCACGGGCTCGACTCAATGTTGAAGCCAATGTATGGCGCTTTTTAATGAATATTGGCATGGTCCTGCACCGTCATGCGCCGCCTCGTCCGATGCGGCCGTCCTTCACGCGCAGAATACCTGCACAGCTAGCGCGAATGCCGGGGAATATCAAGCTCGTCTTCTATGTTCCTCCAAGCTATCACAGTCGGCCGGCAAACTCGCCTTTTCCGTGTATCATTTCCTTTCACGGAGGTGGATTCACCATTGGAAAACCAGAAGACGATGCCACTTGGGCAGACGCTTGTGTCCGGCATCTCGATGCAGTCGTTGTTTCCGTTGGCTACAGACTTGCACCGAAGCACTATTTCCCTACACCCGTGGACGACTGCGCAGATGCAATCTTGTACATTGTGCAGCATGCATCCGAGCTCAACATTGATCCTCATAAGCTGTGTACATCAGGATTTTCGGCCGGTGGTAACCTAGCCTTCACAGCTGCCCTGCGTCTTGCAGTGCTAAGAGAAGAGGGAAAAGACATGTCATCAGAATTGCCGGCCATGGACTATACGATTCGCGCAGTCGCTGCATTCTACCCATGCATCGACTTTACCAATTCAAGACATGCTCGAAGGGCAACCAACAAGCGCATCGACAAGAACTTGCCACTCGTCTTTTCCGATCTTTTTGATGCTGCATACCTCTACCCATCCGATTACAACAAAGCACATCCACTTTTGTCACCTGGTGTGGCGCCAGACTGGTTATTAAAGACGTTGCCACAACACCTCCATTTCTATACAGCCGAATGGGACGATTTGCTGAATGAAGCGCAAGTCTTCCGAGATCGTCTTCTAGGGCTTGGCAAGCAGGTGCAATTCACAGTTGCCCCGGAACAGGTACATGCCTGGGACCGTTCGCCAAATCCGTTTAAGCGGAATAAGCTGTGTGCAGAGATGTATGCTATTGCGACAGATCAACTGGCCAGTGCCATCGAAGTCCAGCTGCATGAGTCGGAAAGTGCGTCTGTTACGTTGCAAAATAAAGGCAAAGCGGTGGTCGAAGCACTACCTGTTCCTGAATCATGGACGGAACTCAAGTCAATGGGCAAACGGTAGGGTGTCCATGAGCCTGGTACCAACCTCCAGAAACAAGCTTACTTTCTAGAGAGTGCCAGTGTGCTAGCTTGCCTGGTGATTTGGGGTCTAGATCTGCCAGATAGCAGTCGACCACTTTCCCAGCCTGCAGGAGCAGATAACAAGAACAATCTCGCAGCGTCATTGCCAAGGGCATATCCGAGCTTGATGCCGTCTGTTGTAACTTTGCCAGGTTGTGAAAGAGGGTTGTCGTTTGGAAAAACTCCATCAATGCGTCAATCTGCTCATGTGTGGCCGATTGTTCCTTCTCGAGCAATAACCCTCGCACTGCTCTCTTCAAGGCATTCGGATCGCTAGAAATGAGGCCGAGCGGGCAATATCGTACCTCGGGCACCGCTTCGCCTGATCGCATAGCACGAATGGCACACGTTCGACAGAATTGCGCATCAACTGGGGCATTGGGTGACTGAGCCAGCCATTTTGGTTTAAATTCCAGGAGCTCGACGCTGTTGGAACTGGCTAGCAACGGCAGCATTGTCACGTGAGATTGGTTGAGGGAGATGCTACTATGCTGGAACTTGGCTGGTCGTTCAGCAAGGTTGAGATTGGCTAACAACGTTTCCTGCAGTGCCTGCGAATAGGGAACCAGCTGCTCTGGTAGACACGGCAGATGGACGCCATGTTTTGTGGCAAACGGTGTGAGCACTTCTTGGCGAAAGGCAAGCTGCTCAGCTGGTGTATAGGGTGCTCCTTCCTTCGGTACACGAAGGACAGCTGTGCATTGATCTAGCAGCGACGGAGAAGAAGATAGGATTGGGGAGAGCGAGCGTGCACTGAAGACTATATTGGCATTTCCCTCTGCTAGGTAAGTCCAGTGCAGGCGGGCATGGTTCATACAAAGCTATACTGAGTTCATGAGGAGTGAGTCCAAATCTGAGTCGAAATCGCTCGATTCCTGCTGCGACGTGAGAAATCAGGAATTACTCAGCGACAATGAACAAGACACGCCGCAAGACACCTGCACCACCCTCCCGACAGAGGCCCAGCACTCGGAAGACTTTTTCTTACGCAGCCGCACAGTCGCCATGATTGGTTTCGACATGTCCGACGACCTCGACCTCGCGCCAGCAGCAGACGCCACACGGCAATCGACACAGGCCGCGGCAACGTATGCGAACCTACTTCTCTCACCTCCGGCACTTGCGTCGCAAGAGGCAACGTTGCAGGCATTGCTAGACAGTTTCCCCAGACGCCCAGATATTCAAATGCTCGACCGGCTGCTCCTCAATGTCGTGACGTTGCCTACAGCGCACTACGACAATATCTTGCTGGCATCGCTGGGTAATGCAGCACAAGACGCAGCAGATCCGCATATTGCTCAGCTTCCAGCCCTCCTTGAGCGTCTTCTTCAAGCGCTCAAACCAGGCAGATCCCTGCATATTCCTGCAACGATCCCACAACAGGCGCTCAAGTCTGAAGCCATTTTACAAGGATTCAGCGTAAATGCTGGAAGCGACGGGATGATTCTGACACGTCCTGAGGAGGCGCTCAATCAAGCGGCTGTTCCGCTCCGTCTGAAGCGCAAGAAGAATCCCTCAGAGAAAGCTGCACGGTTGAAACAATTGCTTGCTCAAGGCACCGCTTCCAGAGTCGTGGACGACGATGCATTGCTGCAGGCAGAAGACAGAGAGAGGCCAGCCGTTGTCCAACCCTCTGAATGCGCGCCTGCCCCTGGAAAACGTCGCAAGGCCTGTAAAAATTGTACATGTGGTCTTGCTGAGCTTGAGCAAGAGGCCGTGGCAACAACCATTACCCTGCAAGATGGAGATCTTGCTGAAGTGGACTTTACCAACTCTGCGCTTGCTAGTAAGAACCCTGTAAGTTCTTGTGGCAGTTGTTATCTTGGTGATGCATTCCGCTGCAGTGGCTGTCCATACCTTGGCATGCCTGCATTCAAGCCTGGAGAGAAGATTCAGTTGACGCAAAACTTTGGCAACGACTTGTAAAGCGTCTTTGGTTGTATAGATTGAATAGCCTATAGCTAGAGCTTTTGCTTCTGTCGCGTTGCTTGATGACTGAGCGCAGGGTCATTGTCATAGATGGGAATATCTCCGTCAAAGTCCCAATCACGCTCTGCGCCATCCTCCAAGAAACTGCAATCACCCAGCCGTTCGACATGCCAGCCGCCAAGTCGTCCAGGGACATAAGTCTCTGTCCGTAGATACACAGCAACACTCGCACAGGGTGTTGGGATAGTCCGTGTAGCATCGCCACACAATGCTCTACCCAGTGCGATATTGGTCGCGGCGTGGGTACAGAGAACAATGGTCTTACAACCTGCTGCTTCAGCATCAGCAATGATGAGGTCGACTGCGTGTTTTGCTCGAGCGTGAATATCAGCCATGGACTCGCCCCGCGTACTTGGCACGCATTGCGCTTGATATCCCTCGTGAATCAACGGACATTGGCTCGAGAGCGGCGGGAAGAGTCGTTGTAGATGAGGGACTGTCGCCGGCGATGGATGAGAGGCTGTTCGATCACTCACAACGCCATACCACTCGCCAATCCCATTCTCAATGTAGATTTGTTGATGACTCGCGCGTGCAGTGTATGCGATTGTTTGAACGCATCTGTAGAAGGGCGAGCTATAGATCCTGTCAATCGGGCCGTGGCCGCCTGTTGTGCACAAGTGGTCAGCTAGCTGCAGACTCTGTGCCGTGCCATGTGCACTGAGGGAAGGGTCGGCGTCGATGCCTGTGGGAGAGGGTGACCCGGCTGTGTTGGCCCAGTTACTGCGAAAGCCATGTCGTGTTATGATGATTTTCTCGAGCATCGAAGCAGTCAATGTAGCAGTAGCAGTAGCAGTAGCAGTAGCAGTAGCAGTAGTCGTATCCTTTTTAGCGGTTAAGCAGCAGCAGTAGTAGCAGTATGTCGTGGTCAACAACGAGCAGAAAGTCATCGCGTCTTCACCTCAACCGACATGTCGCACAACAATAGCGACGAGCGGGAAGCCAAACGCATCCTATCGATCCAATCAAGCGTCGTCCATGGCTACGTGGGCAACCGCTCAGCGACCTTCCCCTTACAGCTCCAAGGCTACGATGTCGCTTGTTTGAATACCGTCCAATTCAGTACACACACAGGGTATCCCTCCATTCATGGCTCAAAGCTGCCAGCAGAGGAGATTCGTGCATTATACAAGGGACTCGAACTCAATGGCGGTGTTGAGTCAATCGCAGGGCTGTTGACAGGGTATGTACCAGGCGCCGATGGGATCCTTGCCATCAAGGATATCGCAGCGTCTATCCACGCATGCTCGCCTACACCGGCGCTATGGGTCCTCGACCCTGTCATGGGTGATGAAGAGCGCGGCATGTATGTATCAGAGGAGATACCACCACTCTACAAGGAACTCATCACGCATGCGGATGTCATTACTCCCAACCAATTTGAATTGGGTGTCTTGGCAGGTATGGAGGTTACAGATGTCGATTCACTTAGAAGAGCACTCGATACCGTCCATACGGAAAGGCGTGTCCGGCGTATTGTCGTAACGACCTTCAGAAAAGACGAAGAGACGATATGGGTGGTTGGGTCTGAGTCTGCAAGTTCGACGCAAAACAATATCGCTTCTCAATTTGCCTTGGAAGTGCCGTACAGCGACTGTCCGTTTCAAGGGACAGGCGACCTTTTTGCCGCATTGCTGCTGGCACGGTTATTGAAGAAGGACGATATGCGGGAAGCTGTTCAAGAGGTATTGGCGGCAATGAAGCCTGTTCTGCGCAGAACAGAAGCTGTCTTTCGGCGGGGCTGTACAGCACACGGCATCACAGATTGGCGTGCGGAAAAGAAGAAGGGGAAGGAAGGGAAAGCAGCGATTGTGTGTCGTCTTGCAGAGTTGCGCATTATTGAGAGTGCAAGTGATTTGATGAATCCTGGTCCATGTGACTATCCAATCAAAGAGTTCACATGAGAGAAGAAGATGGTGATGGGAGATGAAGATGGAGAATGAAAATGAAAATGAAAATGAAAATGAGAATGAGGATGTATATCTGTCTGCAGTCCTCGTGCTCAGCCCCGAGGGAAGATCCAAGTCATTGGCTCTGAAGCATTGAGTTGACGCATATAAGATAGGTCCTTCTCTCTCGCTGTAAGGAAGAGCTCTGGCCACGACGGAGTATAGCATGGAGAACTGGCAAAATGATCGAGAGGTTTGCAGCAAGGGCGATGATCAGGTTGAGGAGCTCAGAGGTTCTCGTTAAGCAGCCTTCTAAGTAGATTCAACCCAATCCGCCCAAGTCAATGCTAGCTAGTTATAGCAGATATACAACCAGAACACAAGTACAGGACAAGTAGTTCGAGGGAAAGACCAAGATGGAGCTGAAGATTTTTCTTATACAAGAGAACGCAGCAGTCACGTTTCTTGTCTGCTGCGAATCTCCTCCAGTGCAAACTGTATCTCCTCCTCCACCAAGCCCAGTTGTCCATCCAATTCCTCTATTCTGCCTGTAATCAGGGCTTCGTACTCAGCATCCGACATGCGCCTCATTGGACTTGATTCCTTCAATTTCTGCCAAACAGACTTGTCCCCTTCCTTCTGCCTCTTTGCAGCAGGGACAGGTGCACTTGGCGCATTGCGACCGGCAATATACGCTTCTCTCGCATCAGAGGCCGCATGAAGACCTAGCTGTCCCGTGGCTGCCATAGATCCATAGAGTAAAATAGCTCCTGTGAGTCCTCGAGTGCCGCCTATTCTGTCAGCTCACCCTTCTCAAAAGCAACAGGCGTACGAGCAAAGAGGTTGAAGGATAGCCCAGTCAGAGCACCACTGAAGCCGCTTACACCCACCATCTCGGTCCGTGTGCGTTCATTGTTTCCCGTAGCGAGCTGTAGGGAAGCAAGTCCAGCTTGGCGAAGAAGGACAAAAGTACCGCCCATCAGGGTAAAATTGAGGCCTGTACCTGCTGCATACACAGGGATAGAAGCATTTCGTTGGACCGCTAGGAGCGAGCCTGCTGCGAGACCTGTACCTGCTGCAAGCAAAAGGATTGCGTCAGTTTGGGAGGAAATGGAGTGATGGAGGAGAAAGTACAGAAGAGGAGAGTCGGGAGGAGGAGCTGGTAGCGGATATAGTCTGCAGCTGGAGAGGAAGCCATCAGGATAGCAGCGTGATCAGAAGAAGGCCATGAGCCGTAGCCGTAGCAGCAGCAGGTGTCGTGAGTAGCAGTAAAGTGAAAGTGTCGCTTCGTGGTCATCAAAATCTGAGGCGACGACAGACGGCGACACTCCATGTACAGACACATCACAAGGCGGCTTGCACGTCTACAACACACGCAAACACGCAGCATGAAGGCCTACTACTACGCCGGAGAAGGCGACCAACGACTGCCCCACCGCGGCGAACAGGTCGATGAGTCGGCCTTGCAACAGATTGGCGTCTTGACCTGGCAACTTCCACCCAGTCGCTTCAACGAGGAGCAGCAGATGGCAGAGGTCAATAAAATTGCTTCTCAACGTCACTACAAGAACCGCGATGTCATTACTGTGAGTAAAGAAGCGATGGGTGACATATATGAGACGAAAGTCAAGAGTTTCTTCGAGGAGCACTTGCATGAGGATGAGGAGATCCGGTTCATTCTCGATGGCGAGGGCTACTTTGATGTACGGACAAAAGACGATCAATGGATCCGACTAGCGATGGAGAAGGGCGACCTCGCTGTTCTGCCGGCTGGCATCTTCCATCGCTTCACCACAGCAGAGACGGACTACATCAAAGCGATGCGCTTGTTCAAGGAAGATCCAGTCTGGACACCGCTCAACAGGACAAAGGAGCTTGAAGAGACGAATGCCTACCGCAAGGCCTATGTGGATACCATTACTACATAGCTTTCTTTAATTGAGTTCCTTGACGAGCTGCATAATCTTGCTCTCATCACCGCCGAGGACGACTTTGCCGTTATTCCAATCAACGACCACAGGCCGTTGCAGGATATCCTTACCCTTCCCACTCTCTCCCAAGCGCAGCGCATCTTCGCCGTCCACCGCACCGGGGACCAATTCGCCAATGTGTGACGCACCAGCCATATCAATGAGTGAACGGAGCTGTGTGGGTGTTGGTGCGCCTTCTTCGATTTCAAGGGCAAAGGACTTGCCAGAGGACGCAGCTTCACTGTCTGCATGCGCTTGTTGCAGAAGTGTCAGGACCTTCTGGGAGGTCTTATTGCCTGGTGCATGACTATTGAGTATCAGCCAATGTGATCAGCGAGAGAGCGGACAGGAAACATACAACAAGGAGAGGATGGGCCGTGACCTGCTGAAGATGGAATTGAGATTCATATCGCTTCTAGTCCTCTTGCAGCAGAGATATAGAACAAGAAGCAACTTCCGTCATCGTCGGCGCGGGGGGAATAGAAGGGAAAGAGCCAGTCACATACATATTCACAAGCAAGCAATGAGAAGACTGACAACGCTAGCTGTGTCCATACCCGGCCCAGCACAAGACCGCCCAGAGCAATCCACCACTCAGCACGGGAATCGTCAAATTGTCATCCAGACCAAAGACATCCACCGCTTCACTCAGCGCAGCCACCAGGCCACCCAGAACACTCACTTGTGCTAGCCCGAGCGAACTGGTCGTGGCATGCCATGACGGAAGTGTTTGTGGACGATACGTCACAAGGGTTGTGTAGAACAACGCAGTTGCCGCCGCACCTGTCAAGAAGGCAGCAAGTGTCCCAATGAGACTCTTTCCAGGCCGTAGCTGAGGTCCATACCGACCCAGTGCACGACCCACCGTACTCGCCGCCGTATCACACCAAGAAAGCAACAAGACACTCAGTGTAGCGATATCCGTGGGTAATGTACCCAGCACAAGCAGTGCACCCACCAAATAAAAAATGACACCATTCCAACCTTCACGTTCTTGAGGGCGCATGAGGTATCCCAAATGCCGCTCATACACCCTCGCGAATCTTGGAGAATTAAAGCGCAAGAGATCCGCAGACACAATCACAGCCGTCGCAGGAATCCCAACATACAACAAGCGAGCAGGAGTCACATGCGGCGAGGCATACAGACCAATCGCCGCAAGTCCAATGGCTGAATGCAGTGTCTTTCTGGGGACTTCGTAAGTCTTGTATAAGCCCTGCCAGGTAGCAGCAGCCTTGTCCTTTGTGAAGTTCGCCGGCGATTGAGCGCGTGAGTTGGAAGTGGATGACGCCGAACTGGAGGAAGTCGGTGGTGAGGGTGGAGATTGGATTGCTTTGGGTGATTTCCGGCGTGATGGCCGTGGATTGGCGCTCATTGCCGTGCGCTAGGTGATGGGATCGGGCGGTTGGATGTGTGTTCGTGTCTTGTTTTGACGTTTTTTGTGCCCGATGAAAAAATGGAGGACGAGACCGAGGTATAGGGAAGCGCTGGGATGAGAAGCGCCGGGCCCAATGAGGAGTTGCCTGTCGGAGGCCATAGCCATAGTATACTCTCTTCATAGCACGATCCTTAGAAAGCGACCGTTATATAGCTCACCAGACCAACCACCCATCCACCGTCTCAGCCAGCCGACACCTTCCATCGCTACAATCGCAGCAGCATCCTGTGTCGTTGTTGCTGTTGTTTCTGCTGTACCAGCGGACCAGGCGGTCGGATCAAAGAAGCCAGCGAGCGTCGTGAATTCCAAGAGTGGTGCGTCTCGCCAATAAGATGATGTGCTGTGTTGTTAGCGTCGGTTTTTCTAGTGTCAGGACTGGGTATACAAGATGAGGATCAGTAGAATGACTGAGCAGTAGGCACTAAGAGAGTGTCAGCACAGTCTTCGTGAAAGCCTAGAACAGCAGAAGCACTAGCTGAAGCAATGACGACAAGAAATCTTCATCGATGCTTCATAGACACAGTCCATTGGATGATCGTAGAGAAGTCTTGTGAATGCCAAACAACACACTTCATGGTCTGATAGCAGTGAGAATTCTTACCATGGACGGTGTTGAAGCGTAGTAGAGAGAAGAAGGGAGAGAGTGAAGAAAGCAGAGCCGCCTGAAGCCACACAGAGGAGAGCGAGGTAGTGTCGTACACAGTGCATCTTAAGCGTATAAGGAGCAAGTTGAGCTTGTGCAGAAGAGCAGATAGCGAGGGCAGAGAGCAGAGAGAAGAATGTATTTAAGCGTTGTGGTGTCTTGGGCGAATATTGAAGTTTGAGTGCAGAATAAGACAGAGAAAGAGTACAAAAGAGCAGACTACAGCACACTCATGCCTACCAGGAACAACACCATCACTAGCGCACCGCCCGTTCCACTAGCACCGGACGAGGTCGACGAGAAGACAACAGCAGAAGAGGAGACCAATCCATTGCCAAGACCCATGTCACTTCCCAAACCTGTGCCTGTGCCTGTGCCCGTACCTGTGCCTGTTCGTTGAGTTTGCGTACCACTTCCAGTCTTCGTAGCCACCGTGCTCCTACTGCTGCTTGCCACAGAAACACACAGTGATTGTGTCATGTTTGCCACATACGGAACAAAAGTGGTCAACACCTTGACCGGTGCACACGTTACAGGTACACCATCAGTGCCTGCAATGACCAGGATTGTCCCTCCCACAAACACTGCTGCATCATTTGCATCAAAGCTGAGGTAGGGCGTCACGAAAGTGGCTGCGTATGGGTTGGACATGGGAGGTATACCGCCTAACAACGTCGACAGTTGTCCGTAAGGAATCGCAAGACCAGTCGTATTGCAGTCCCCATTGACGAGCTGTCCACGCGTCAGGTAGAACGTGAATCGATCGCCAGGAGGAAGTGCAGGGAATGGACGGAGGTTGACTTCAAGACCGACGCTACCGTCGCATTCTGTCGTCATCTTGACGAACTGGAATCAGTCGAGTTAGCTGGGTGTCCATGCTTGTGCTTGAGAAGGAAGTACACCCGATATCTGACGATTGAAGCCAGGCGCAAGTGTCTCTGCTGGAAAAAGCGCAGTGGCAGATTGTCCCTGTGCATTGCGGATTCTACCATCTGGTGATACGATTGCAGTCGCCGCTGTAACGGTCTGAGACGACACTGAGACTGTGCTGGATGCGTCTGTAGTGCTAGATTGGACAGCGATGGAGTACAGACTAAAAGAAGCGAGCCCCAGGATGTGTGATATGCTGAGGAGATGCATGCTCGTGCGTCTGAAGTAGCGATTGAAGCTGTGTGCTGGGACTGATGAGCAAAAGAGTTGATCTGATAGGGAGAGCCAAGAAAAGGATGGTGAGGATAAGTGTTTTGTTGAATGCACCGATGTTCTGTGTAGAACTCGACAGGTCGCACAGGCAGCAGCATGCTTGAGCAAGTCGCATCACTCCTCCTCACCCAGCAAGTACTCATCTAACGTCTCCTTCTCAGTAGCTGAGTGAGACAGCGGCATCTTGATCAGATTTGTTGTACATCGAGTATGCCGCAGTGCAACCAGACAACCATAGCACAAGTCCTCCTCTGTGTCCTCCAGACCACCAGGTGCAAGAACATCCTCTGATACTGGCTGACCTTCTACAGGCGCTTGCACATTTGCAGTAACATCCTGTAACCATCCACGCGCACCCACTTTCGTAGTCAGTCCACAGACTGGACATTGTCCAGTCTTCTCATCAGCCGTCTGATCAGGTGTTACCAACTTCCCCGTCGTCCTCACCACCGTCGCTACCAGACTCGGAAACTCCTTCTCAAGAGTTCTGAAGTAGCGTTGTGTCAAGGTGCCAATACTGCCGGGTTTTCCAGAAATCTGCTCGTCCACTGGATCAGGCATGCCAATCAAGGATGCATACAAGGCTAATTCCTCCTCCAACAATCCCTTCATCGGTCGAACAGCCCAAACACCGTCTCGTTGTGAAGAATCAGCGACTTGTGAGGGAAGTGTATAGCCGCGTCCTAACGCCGTTTGTGTTAGCACTTTTGCAGCAATCTTCGTCGCCGTTTCTGCGAACTGCAGGCAGCGTGCACCGGCTTCTTTAGTTTCATGAAAGAGTAAAGCGTCAATGTACAGACCCAGCATGTCTTCTTGCGCCGTTTGACTGGATAATGCAGCAAAGGACGTCTTGAGGGATAGTGGGCTGGTGGGCGTATTGCTAATCAACCTAGGAGTACCATCGCTCATATCTGGTAAGAGCACAACTTGTTCAGTAGCAAGTGACTCAAGCTTCTCTAGTGGCGCAGTAATCCACTTCATCTCAGGGAACCGCTCCTTCAACCACTCCAGTCGTCGTTGACGACTCTCTGTGATGTGCTTGAAGCCATCCAGCTCAATATGCAGGATACCAGGCATATCGTAAGCACCATGCGTCCGTTCAACAACACCATGCACCATTTCCACAAGAACGCATGAAGCGATACTACCAGAAACAGCAAGTAGAGTCGGCAAGCGTGCATGATCTGCTAAAGTGAGACGAAAAGCATCCATGGCTCGACGATATTTAGCTCGGCAAAAGTGTAGATAGCATGCATGGCAGTAGCCCTCTTTCCGTGCATAGACAACAGGAACTTCTGCTTGTTTGCATTTGAGACATGTCCCTAGCATTCTTGACTGAGGAGGAAGCAGTAGCTGCTGGAAGCTTGTTTGAGTGTGTCGTCTGAGGCAAATGACAAATTTTGACTGCAGCAGCGATGGCTCAACCACCCAATCGATTTTAATGTATAGAAACCATAGATGATGCTAGTTCTTCTTCTTGCCCTTCTTCACACTCGCAGCAGCATCACCCTCATCATCCAAGTTATCCTCCTGCACACCGCCACCCAGAATTCGTCCTACAGTCTTGTTGAACAAAGCAAGCGGTACCTGAACCAGCAAACTACGCTGCAACGAAGCAGCAGGGACAGCCTCAGGACTCATCTTGGCCTCCTCACCACCCTGGACGAAAAAGACATCACCATTTGGGTCCACTTGAAAGACTCTACCGGTTTCAGTAGTGACGCGTTTTCGTTTGTTGAGGTTTGGGTAGCCGGCTGCCTCACGAGCGTCCTTGATGTGGCCTTGAATTCGAGTACGGTGGCTAGCAGCTGCAATCACCATACCGAGATAGTGAAACCCAGACACAATAAAGAACAACAAGACGAGAACAGAGCCAACGCCTGGTCTGTAGCGAGAGTAGAAGTAGCCAGTTCCTTTCCTGCAAAGTCTGTCAGCAAATCTCTCGACAAACTGAACATGAGTGCATACCATTTAGGGAAACCGTTGTAGTAGAAATGGTCATATCGCTCACGCACTTCTGGCGTTCTCAACATCTTGGTAATTAATCCAAGCCGCTCAAATCGCTTCTGTGCATTCTTCACCCCGATATTCTTGTCCGGGTGCAACTGCCTAGATCGCTTCTTATAGGCCTTGCCAATTTCTTCAAGGCTAGCCTTGGGTTTGATCTCCAGGAAGGAGTAGAAAGTAGCATTTGCACCCTCTGAAAGCTCCAGGGCGCGTGCAACATCAAAGATCTCATAGTCCTGGTTCGACCAGCGTGAGGCCAGCACGGCAGAGAGTGCCAGTAGCCACAGATGAAAGAGACGCATATCTTTGGCGGTTGGGCAGAGGGTGGTCGGTCGCGTTTTGGATTTCGTGAAGCTGGCAGATTTGGTTTGCAGGGATCAAAGGATTTTACAACACTTGACTGGGATGCCACACTCTCTCCATAAGTAGTTCCTGTATGACGGCTCTGTAGTACTGCTCTTCTATGCTCATTCAAAGATCAGCACGATGTGGGTACGCTACTTCTCGCATGCTGTTGCAAGACACAAAGCTAGAGCCTCCCAAAACAGTGGATATTAGATGGTTCTTCAAACAAGCTGATTACCCAATTCCTAGAATTCCTACCATTGCCATACAGCAGGAAGGTTCCGTCCTGCAAATCGCAAGTATGAAGCGCTACTCAAATATCTCACTCAAAGGCATAAAAGCACAGAACTGGAAGACACTGCGTGAATTTCTACTTGACCCAAGATTCCTCAAAGTCCTTGCATCAGATTGCTATAGCAACTTGTTGGAGCCGTTAAGTATGAAGACTGTCTTGTTGCTACCTCAACTTGAGCGGATAGTGGACCCTTCCAATACGCTTGCCAAGTCGAGGCTTGCATTGCAGGGTCAGCACTTGACTGCACATGCTCTGCTGCAACGCTTTAATCATCTCGATACAAAACGTCTAGCAGTCTGTCCCGAGCGAGATTTGCCGATACGAGCTTCCTACACTCTGGCGAATGTGCTTGAAGAGTATTCAAACATCAAGGAAGATATTAGGCAAGCTCGCCATGAAAGTCAACTCGACAAGATCCGCTCTTCGCGACAACAACTCACAGAACACCTGGAACTGGCTGAGAAGCGACGTCAGCTCCATACAGCAGACGCTGCAAGGATAGCAAAGCTGGATATGTGGCCGTCGAGGCCCGAACCCAGCAAGACGGCAGAGGATGGTTCTGTGAGCTAGATCCGCACCCTCCCTGTACTGCTTGATTACTGGCAATACGACAGGATAAGGGCAACAGGCAATTGCAAGAGGTCAATCAGAAGGCGCAATGAGATTAAAATGTCGGAATGTCCCGATACTCGCTGGAAACAGCTGCTGACTATTGGCCTGCCACAGAGATATATGCATGCAGTACACTGGCCCACGGCGATACCTTAGAGTGACAATGGTCCAATCTGTGGACGCCATTCCCTCTGTCGGCAGTATCAGCTGTCAAAGGGTGTGCAACGGTGCAGCAGGCAAGATCTCGTGTTATCATTGGCGCGGCCCCACTGTACGCAGATCGCCCGAAAGGCCAAAAGTGTCGACCATGAACGAGCTCTCCCGGGTACATCTAGAGGGTGTCCGTGGTATAAAGTGCTTGAAGCTGCCTCTGCTCTGTTCCTAAGCACATCCAGGATGCTGTCTTCTGTGTTTGTCAGCTTGCTTTCTATTGCGGCTATAGGTGCCTACCGCACGCCATTCAACTACACCACAACTTGTCTCAATCCGCAGCCACTATCTTGCAATCTCGGTAGTGCGGCTGTTGACAAGTGTTGCAGTCCCCAACCAGGCGGCTTGACCCTCGTCACACAATTCTGGAGCACGTACACCGGCACATCTGCCAAGTTACCCGCCAATAGTTGGGGTGTCCATGGATTGTGGCCCGATAATTGTAATGGCACTTATGAGCAGTACTGCAGTGCAGCACGCAACATTTCCGGCCCTCAAACCATACAATACTTGATGAGTCACGGTCGCTCGGACCTGCTGACACAGATGAATAATGTATGGATCAATCAAGGTCTCACCAACGATGATCTCTGGGCCCATGAATTCGCCAAGCATGCGACATGCACAAGCACGTTCGACCTGGATTGCTATGCACCACTCTATGCGACCAATACTTCGGCTGCTGCCAAAGCGAACGGCGGAGCAGGCGAAGGATTGGATGTTGTGGATTACATGGAAACGACCTTGAACTACTTTACCTTGCACCCAACTTACGAGTGGCTCGCGCGGGCTGGGATCACGCCCAGTAACACTACAACATACTCACTCGCACAAATACAAGCTGCCATTCGCAACGCAACGGGAGTGAATGCTTTTGTTGGCTGCAACAGGAATGCCGCTATGAATGGCACGCGAAATGTCTTTTCTGAGATGTGGTATTATGGCCATGTCAAGGGACGCGTACAAGATCTTGACTTTGTGCCTGTCGACTCCAACAAATTTGGCAACTCGACGTGTGTCTCTTCTGGCATCATCTATCCGCTTCGCAGCAATGGAGAGACCAAGAATCTGGTTACCGGCCGCGTCTACTAGCAAATCAATCTCATTATAGACTTTTAGTTGCATCAATTCTACCAATCCCTAAGCGATACCACCAGCAACAAGCTCTGCAACAGCAAGCTTCTCCGACTTTGCCGTAATCTTGAGCGACACACCCTTCCCGGGCCTGAACGCCAGTTGAACAGTCGCCAACACGGTTGTACCACTTTCGCGATCGTCGCCAATCACTTTTCCGGCAACCTTAAGGGTATGTGTATTGCCAGACATCGGCACATCGGACCCTTCCAGTGGTGTCATACCCAACGCTTTGACAATCCGCTCACAAGCCTCTTCGAGGGAATTAAGCTCAGACAAGGCATACACTTCTGCGCAGCTCTCGGGAAGTCCATCGAACGTTGTCTTGAAGTTGGAGACGTAGAGCGGTTGAATATACGCACTAGCACCAAGCTCGAGCGTGTCGACTTCGTACTCGTCATCGTACCCTTCCTCCTCTGCCTCGCCGGTAGAGGGATCTAATTCGCGACTCGTGTACTTGAGAACATTTGAGAATTCGCAAACGGCAAAAGTCCCTGCTGGTCGTGAGAAGACTGCATAGACTGTTGCGTTCTGTGTTGCCGTCGCCTTTTCAGCCTCAAGGATGAATTCCTCAACAAAGTCTTCTTCCGATGGAGTCGCCATGACGCCGACTTTCTCCAGAATGGTGTCGGTGAGTGTGTTCTGGATATTGAATTGCAAGACGACCTGCGCTGCATAGAGGTGAACATGCGCTTGTACATGGAATTCCATCTCGGGTGTCGTAAGTGCAATTGCAGGGCCAGACCTCAGCACGTCACCAAATGTCTTGAACTCTGAAATGGCAGACAACGACTCTGCAAACTTTTCAGCCGAAGGGGATGGTACTTCCACTGTCGTTTCCATTGTCGGCGTCGGTAGAATCTCTTCGCCGGAACTGATATCCGTCTTTGAAGCAAGCGCTGCAGCGTCCGCATCTTCACGAGAGATGACTTGTACCTCTTCAATTTTGAATTGCTCGCCATAGTTGGCTTCCTGGACATAGAGCACGAGGGATTTCTCAAGTTGTGGAAGGTTGTAGGTGCTCTCGCTTTGAAGGTACTTCTCCGTTTGCTTGTCTGACTCCAGGACACGCAGAGCAAGGGCTGCACGATCACGTACTTCGTCATCGGAGTCGCCAAGACACCGCTTGAGCAAGACACGCACACTGTGTTTCAATGCTGGCACTTGAGCGAATCGTGCAAGTGCATTGACTGCAGCTGCGCGGACAATGGCATTCTCCAAAATGATGCGGTTGTAAATATATCGCACAAACTTGTTGGGCTCCTTGCACCGAGGACCTTCACGTCCAACAACATACAGGACACGAGCAGAGAGCTTGTGGTATTCGCAGTCTTCAATGAATTCGCAGAGTTGTGCAAGTGCTTCTTCCTTTGCGTCATCAACATACTTGATTAGATCAAAGATTGCCTCGACTAGTGCCTTTTTGAATTCATATCCGCCATCATCACGCAGCATCTCTGCCAAGAAGGTGAGCGTGGATGCTTGTTTCGAGGGGAACTTGAGACACAATGCGCGAATCGACGACACAACAATAATCTTGAATTCATCAGAGATGTCTGCCATGAACCCCTGGATAGTCTCCATAAGGCGCTCAACGCTTTCTTCACTGCCAGTTTTGAGGAGGGTTGTGATGGCGTAAGTGGCTATGTTGCGGTTGGAGTCGCTGACAAGTGGTTCAATATCAACATTGAGCGATGCCATGGCTTGTGGCATACGCTGACTGAATCTGTTGAGGATGCGAATTGCTGCAAAGCGCGTCACGAAGCGAGGACTCGTCAAAAAGATTTGCAGCGTGTTCAGCGCAGGCTGTGCCTCAGACGATGTGAGTGTCGGTAATGTCAAAATGGCCTTGGCAGCTTCCAAGTTCACCATGTCGCTCTTGTGCTTGAGCCAACCATCCAACAATGCAAACATGGGAGCACGGAAATTGACATCCTCATCAATGACCTGTCGTGCATAGCGAACAAGCAAACACACTGCCCAAGAACTCCTCAGATCAGGTGTCTTGCCACCAAAGAAGGAGCCGCCAGACTGCGCGGGCTTGCTGTATGTTTGAATCATTTTGACGACACCCATTCGGTCATGGCCGCGCATAAGATAGAGCAGTCCGAGAGCATGGTATTGACACATGAAGCTTGGATTGGGTCGTAAGTTTAGTTGTGTCAAATGAGCAGGAATGGGGATGGTGGCACCAACAGTGCGCGATGTGAGGACTTCAGAGACTTGGTTCATCCACCGACGAACGATATCCTTCGAGAGTGGGAACAGGTGGATTGATGACACGAGTGCTGCAGAACTTACAGCAGGTGTCTTGTCAACAATGGCGGTAGAAATGGGACGCTCAATAACGGGAATGCTGCCGCTGTCAATGATGCGTGTCAATGCACGGATCGAGTTGGGCCTGTACATAGTCTCTGAAGACGTGCTTGTGTCCTTCATGATAGACGAAGTGATCATAATAGTATCTTCTGCATCCTTGTAGAGTTCCTGCATCACGACGTAGACCATCTGTCGCAGAGAGGCATCCTTGTGCTGAAACAGCTTCGTCATGCCAAAGAAGAGGTCCGTCGACTCTTGCGTACTAAACTTTTCGCCCGTGCTCAACAAATAGATGAGCTTAGTGAGAAGGATGCGGCATTTCTTGGGAGAGATGGGCGACTGGTTGAAGAGTCGCGCTCCTTGAAAGACGGTGGTGCGGTCAATATTGGCGAAGAAGTCGGAGCTGGCGTCTTCATCTTTCTTGGAGTCAGACATGGCTGCAGATGGCAATCAGAGAGATTGTGGCCGTCTCTGCCCTGGTTTCCAGTCCTCAATGCGTGCAGGGCCCTTGCTGCTCTTGCTGTCCTGGTCCTGGTCGTGGTCGTCGCGCTGGTTCGTGTTGTCGGCGCATGGGGTTAGGGTGAAGTCTTGCGCGGATCAAAAGATTCTGGACTCTGACTCGACTTGTTCTGTCTTATAAACTTGTCCTATGTCTATAGGCAAAGTAGGATTGTTCTGTGTCTAGAGACTGAGTAGAGCTTGTATGGAGGGCCACTTGGCTGTTGATATTGGTGCATCATCGCTCCAACTTCGTGTCTATCACTATCAATCTTCTGAACGCGGTGTTTTGATCTGGATCGAGACCTCTAAGTGATAAAGATGGGCATAAAATGCGAGTCTTCTTGTGCTGTGCAGAGCCTGCGGAGCCGAGCTCAAGCTTGATGGCAGAGGTAGCTCATGGCCGACTGCTGGAAATGTTTTCTGTCCACATTGCAAGTAGACGCCATGAGTATTTGAGCCTGCGGGCCCAATAACATGGCTAAGCAACCGATGCCGGCAGTCCTCGGGCCTACTCTGCATGAAGGCCTTCCGAATCGGTGACTCATACATGGATATGGTCAACCTACTAAAGAGTGAGGATAGTCTTCATTCAGATCTTGCTGGCGAGAACTTCAATGCTTGTGGATTATTTCCTCTGTGAGCCTTGATGCAAGCGCAATTCAGGAGTGGCTTCAAAATCGGTCACTGCTTCGATGCAGTGTTGCTACTCTCACCATTGAGGCCTTAATTATTCTTGTGCGGAACGGTCTGCTATATGACAGGATTTCAGCAGACAGCAAGGCCCTGGACGAAGAGTTTCCTTGCCAGACAAGTGTCTGGAGGACTGCAGCTTCCAATATCCTATCGGCCCATACGCACTGGATCGAGCTTGATTGTCAAGATTGTGTAATGGCGACTGGTAAGAATGCTTTGCAACATTTCTTGAGTCATGCAGCAAAAAGAATGACTCAAGAAGCATGACTCAAGAAGAATGACTCAAGAAGAATGATTCACGAAGAAGAATTCAACAGGAAGGACTCAAGAAGAATGACTCAGAAGAATGACTCAGAAGAATGACTCAAGAAGAATGACTCAAGAAGAATGACTCAAGAAGAATGACTCAAGAAGAATGACTCAAGAAGAATGACTCAAAAAGAATAACTTATGAAGAATGACTCAAGAAGAATGACTCGACATGTCAAAAAATGCAAACGCCAAAATCATCATTTTCTGTCACAATGACTCAATTTGAGTCGAAAATGAAGACTACTTGCATTTTCTGGGTTTATGGATACCTTTCCCAAAGGTCCACTTTCTAATGAATTTTCTAGCAGTCATCAAGGACGGTCTTAGCTCGGTGATCTCTGTTGATCGTCGCCTACTGCTATCGAAGGCACTAAGAAGGCCTGTTGAGAGACTGCTTCAAATTCATCTGGTGACTCGTTCACTAGTGTCTCATTATTGTGGCCGAGAAGAGGCTCTCGTACCTGTGAGCATATCATGATGGTCATGGCATGTGGCTAGAAACGAGAAGCGACATCATCCTTCACCATTCGAATGGAGACCAGGCCCATGATTCTTGTCTAATTAAAGCTCAAACGACGCGCGAGTGAGTCAGACGTCGTCAACCTGACTTGACAATACCCAATCAAGACAAATCAAAGGCAAGCCAGCCGCCAAAATGCCGATCAGCCTACGTTTTGGAGCTTTTATGGCTCGTCTAGCAGCATTTAAACTCTTGTTGAGTGTCTCGCAAGGCACGTCCAAGACACTTGCTGCTAAAACTCTGCTACTACTCTATTCATCATCGGTCATTACTCATTGCCAGCTGCTCATTGTCAAGCTATAAGAACATGCCCATGAAGCTCTCCCTCTATTCCATCTTTCTGCACTCTCTCGAGTACTGTCACATCAGCTTTTCCCTCACAGGCCTCTGTTACCCGTCTCTCTCTCGAGTATTCAGTGTCCAGACACTCTCTTCGCACCTAGTTTCCACTTTCACTCTCTCAGGAAGTCATTATGTCCCCAAGCGCACCCAAGTCACTCATTTCTGGCACCAATTCCACTCTTTCCCGTCGTCGCCAAGCTCTCGCAGCCAGTGATCGTTTCACCAGCGCGAGCAAGAACTCTTCTGCACCCACCCTATTTAAAGACATGTGTTTCCGATGGAAGCTGCCAGGCTCAAACAAGCATTTTCTTAGCGAGGACTCTGAGGAGTCGCCTGCCAAGCGCCGAAAGATGGCTCCCACGGGCGCCTCTGCTGCCAGCCTACAGGACGCTTCTCTCTTTCTGGATGAAGCTCCCCTCCAAGGTCTCTTCACCGTCTTCAATTCGTTCGAAATGACTCAGTCTACCGGGGCAGTCTCGTTCTCTGCCGCTGAGAAGGCGCACAAGAGGTCCTTCCCGAATGCCGAACCAGAGAACAGACACGCGAAGGGCGCATCAAAGCCTGTTGACATTGCAACGTCTTCCTCTCTTGCCTCTGCAGAGATATCTCCTTCATTTTGTTCAACAGACTGGTCATTTGATGCCTACACGAATGATTTCATGCCCTTCAACTCCTCCCAGCCAACAAGCATGGACGATTTTGACTGGCTCTTCTCATCCGAGCCATCCTATGATTCGGCAGCTATTGCTAATCTTGCGCTGGCTGATTTTGATGCCATCGCATATGCTGGGATGTACCCAGTCAGTCAGTTACAGCCTGCTCTCTGACGTATCAGCGCCGGTATCCGCACCTTACCTGGTCTACCCGAAAAAATCCACTACCCGAATTACAAGGCTTTACGAGAAAAGCACTGCATTCGCTCATTCTCCTGAGCATTTATATACGCTTGGCGAGTTTCCATTTATGTGCATTAGCCTTTGTTCGTAGTACTTTTGTATTCGTAATCCACTTTGCATAATCTTTACATTTCAAAGTTGACCCTATCAAGTCCTTCACAGTAGCCTTCTGCTGTCCAGCGATGGTCTGGCTGCGTCTTCTTGACGAGATCGTCAGATTGTGTATTACATTTTTCAGGGGTGCCCGAGAACCTCCGCAAACAATACATGGCCAGACCATCACAGACCAGAGACAAAAGTGTCCTTATAAAATGTCGATCGACGGCAGATATCTAACTTGCTTTGACAATCTATACAGCCCTGCCGTTCGAGGACGCATGGAGAAGCGGCAGCAGACACAATCAGAACAAGAACAACCAGCTCCACGCAATCCAGAACATGATCTCGAACGTCCTCCACGATCAAAACACCTCGAAACAGTGCCTTTAGAGGTAGTACTGTACATTCTCAGATGCGTATTGGGAACAGGAAAAGATGAGACACGCCAAATTATTAATGAAAGCTCGCTGCGTGCGCTGCGGTGTACGTGTCGACATCTCCATGATATAGCAACGCCTCTCGTCTTTGCCCAGCTGCGATACATGAATACTAATCGGCTCACTGCATCTAGTGAATGCCTTGGAAGTATTCTGCAACGGCCATTTGCAGAGTTTGTGCGAAAATTGGAAGTGTATGTTCAGCTCCTACTTCAACCAGCAGCAACAAGTGACAGCACTTCTTACAACCCTGTACGGTCTTATCTTTCTAAATTGACGAGACTGGAAGAACTGATTTTACATGATAAAAGCTCAAAGCGCAGATGCTGGAAGAATGGGGTCGCGCGGCAGAATACTATCTACACCGCCCACGTCGTTGATGCTGTCAACGAGATTTTGGCAGCATCCTCGAAAGCGCTCAAGAGGCTATCCTTCCTCAACTATCGAACTTGTTATCTGCCGAACCTAGAGCTCCCACTGGATCAATCACTGGATCAAGAGAGCCGATCGAAAACAAGCTTGGCAGGGCTCACGCACTTTGCGCTCACCTTGAAGCCCAGAAAGCAGATCAGTGAATACGGTTCATCTCTTGGATGTGATGAACGTGTCCACTCTCTGCTACTCTCAGCCAAGAATATCACTCACTTGCGTCTCGAGCTTGATGAATTCATTACAGGTGCAGATTTATGGCCAGGTCTGTTCTTTCCAAACCTCTTCAAGCTCCACACGGCGCGAATTGATGCAATTGAAGCCACTGACAGTGCTTTTATGATTCTGCATGGAAACACGCTGAAGCATCGCATAGTTGAGGAGAGCTTCTTCGTTGGCAGGAGTGCAGATTGGAGTAAACGTCTCATGGAGTCCAGCATCCGCTTTGAATCGTTTATTGTTAAGAACACTGCCTTGACGGACCTGGATCCAGGAGAGGCGGACGAGCACTTGACGTGGTTTGATTTCTTCTGCCTTTGCCCCCTGAAAGTCTACGAGATGCACCTTACAAAACGAGATTACTACACACCAACACTACAGTCTCATCTGGATTTCATGAAGTGGCCTCCGTGTATAGAACGGATCAAGTTGAGGGCCTGTGGATTGCAACTGGATCATTTGCGAGACCGGGTCATGCGAGAGTACCCGAATGCCGCAGTGCATGTTGAAATGCTCGAGGAGTGGGATGACTCTGATGATTCAGAGAAGGATATCTAAACGCCTATAGTCCAACTTCTTGAGCTAACAATCATACCATGAATGTGATACTAAGCAGAAAGCCAAATCACCATTTGAGGATTTGGATATTGAGCCATCTGAAGCGAACCCAGCTGTTGCCGTCTACGTCAAAAGTCGCGACAACTGCGACCAGAACTCCCCAGGCAATCGCGGTGGGCCATGTCTACACGGGATGACCCGGAGTTCAATCAAATATCGGGTCGTTTCGAATATGAAGATGAGGATGGCCAAACATTCGAGCAAGATCCAAATACCAAAGCCTGGCATCCCGTCTTGTCGCCTGAGCAGATTGAAGCGCAGCAAAAGGCGTATGCGATAGAGGGCGTTTCAGAGGAAGCGGTTCCTGCAAAGAAACGGAGAAAAGAGGCGATAGAGGCAGATGGTGTTTCTGGAAAGAGAGCGAAGCGGAAAGGTGACCACACTGCGGATCCTGATGCCCTGCAGCGGAAACCGAAAGAGACAGCTGTGTATGTACAGGGACTACCGTCTGGTGTGACGGCGACAGAGCTTGCCGAGACATTCAGCAAGTGCGGTCTGCTTGGCGAAGATCCACTCACCTCACAGCCGCGTATCAAGATTTACACCAACCCTGATGGCTCCCAAAAGGGCGATGCACTGATCACATATTTTCGTGAGGAGAGTGTCAGCTTGGCCATTACTATGCTGGATGATATTGACTTGCGTGGTGACGGCAAAAGTCGGATACGTGTTGTCAAGGCAACATTTGAGCCGCGACCAGAGCAATCCACAGAGAGCAAGGCCAAGCCACCGGCTGGTGAGCATGTGGTCAGCGAAAATACCTTGCGGGAAAAGAAGAAGAAGAAGGCAGGGAAGCTGCGTGCCAAGTTGAATGACTGGTCGAGTTCGGAAGATGAACGGGAGGCCTTTTTGCCCGGCCGCAAGGATGCTACAACGGATGTTGTTGGAAGCAATGCCAAAATTGTTGTGTTGAAGCACATGTTCACACTTGCTGAGCTGGATGAAGATCCTGGCCTGCTGCTCGAAGTCAAGGCAGATGTGCGCGAAGAGTGCGAAACAATGGGCGAGGTAACGAATGTGATTATTTACGACGCAGATCCTGCAGGTGTGCTCATGGTACGGTTCAAGGAACCAGCAGCTGCGATACAATGTGTACGCAAGATGCATGGCCGCTTCTTTGCCGGGCGGCAAGTCGAAGCCACCCTGCATGATGGGAAGACGAAGTACAAACGATCTGCTAAGCATGCTGGCGATGAGGATGACGAGGAGGAAGCCCAGCGACTGGCCAAATTTGGCAGCTGGCTCGAGTGCGATGATGAGGAGAAGAAGGGCGATGATGAGGAGAAGAAGCTATAAGCCATACTATACACCATCTATCACACCCTCGCCGTTCCTGGGTATCAGCGAGTGGCAGACAAGAGGAGCTCTCCCTGTCGCAATAAATTTTGGCGACGAGAGAGAGATGCGACCATCCACTGACTTCTCGCTAGCAATCTCTTGTACTCTGGGCCGCAAGAGCCACGGTCAGACTTGTCAGGGATCATGCTTCTCGAGCAATTCGATCTCCTGCGCAATCAAAGTCCGCAAAAACGGCTCGACGCGACCCTCAAAATCTTTGAACACCTCAAACTCGACACTATCCCACCAGCGCCTGTCAGCAACCTCGAGACGCTCAAAGAGCATTATGGAGACGATGTGCATTATGCCTACACGAGGCTTTCTCGTGGTCTGGCATCCAACCGGGAAGCGGCGAGACTAGGCTTCTCTGCATGCCTATCAGAACTCCTACGAGCCTTGCCTCTGATCGACCTCTCCTTCGTCCTTGCATCGGTCGAGCGCTCAACAACTCCCGTTGGCAATGTCAAGGGCCAGGAAACGCGAGACTACCAGTTTGGTCGTTTATTCGGACTTCAAGCAATCGTTACGTCCGGTATGCTTGTACGCAAAGAGACATCGAAGGAGCAGATCCGTGATTTGGTAGGAATGCTGTTTGAATTGAGTATGAGTAAAGGGTGGCTTCGCGAAAGTTGTGCCTCTGTCATCATTCAAGTATTGGACATGATGGACACTGCTGCAATTGCGAATCAAGACAAGCCTCAAGGAAAACCATCAAAATCACTTGCAAAGCTACCGAGAAAGACTGCAGAGATGGTACATGAAATGCTGGAAAGTAGCCATATGGAAAAGACTATGGAAGGACTCGCTCTCCACCTGACGTGCACCAAACTGGGTTCCAAGAAGGCTTTGGGAGGTACATGGAAAAATGCCAACTTGCTGGCTGCTGAAAATTTGCCGGCCATTGCAAGTATCATGCTTGAGCAGAGCGTCAAGGATAAAGTTGATGCAACTGAAGAAACAGACGATGCCAAAACGACAGGTACTTGGAAACCCAAGCTACACTTTGCTTGGATCGTTCTTCTCAAAGCAATCATCAGTGCTGATGCTTCTCCAGAAACTGAGACCATCACCCTGGCCCGATTTTGGAGGCAATTGGTAGACGAAGCCATGTTCTCTCAAAGTGCCTCGCATGAACGCAAGTTTCACGGCTTTCAATTGTTGCCCACAGCACTAGTAATGGTCCCAGCAGGACAGCTCAAGGATGTCTTTAGTACAAATCTGCTCAGAACACTCATCAATCAACTGGGACAAGAGGATCGATATCTGCACAAAGCTGCCAAGAGCACATTGCAGCAGATTGTTGCCATTTGTGAAGCTCAGCCAAGCAAAGCAATGTCTGTTGTCCGGCAGCTCATGGACACAAGTCGAGGGTCACTCATGTTCGATCGGCTCTCCAAGACCAAGACATGCGAGCAAATCATGCTCGCTGTGCCGCAAGATGAGTTTGAGAGTTTGATTACGTTCTTGCTTGAACTCAGCCAAAAGCCTTCTTTGAACAGCGCTGAGACGAAGGACGCTGACCGGGCGAGACAGTACCTGGCCGACGTCTTGATCACGCTGCTCAAGACACCAAAAACAGTCAAGACTGATTCCTGGGTTTCGCCCATCTTGCGTTTCTTCATTAGCGGTGGTCTCTTTGACGCCTCGTCAAGCAAGAAAGCCCTCTACCATTTCGAACCTGCATTGTCATCAGCTATACAAGACACGTACAAAGCTCGCATCAGCATCGCGCTTGGTCATCTCCTTCCCGGTAAGCTCAACACGGAAGACTCAAAAATGGAGTTGTATGCTGTTCAAGCAATTGGCGAGATTACCACATTCATTGCCAATAAGCACTACAATCTACGACTTGAGCCTGATGAACAGATCTTCAATCTTCTCCAGACTGCCCTACAACATTTGAATGAAGTCACAAAGGCGTACAAAGAGGCCATATCGCCCGGTCAACAGGCACAAGGTCTTGCCTTTTCATTACTCTACAGCCTCTCCATCCTGCACATCTTTCTCGGCGAACCAGATGGTGTTGAATTGCTTGAAGACCTCGAGGCCTCGTATGCACCACTCAGTACCATCTCAGCGCGCAGCAAGTCACAGTCACCTGCATTACAAACACTGGTTGATTTATTGCTTGCCTTGTTAAGTAAAGAATCTGCCATGCTCCGTAAATTGGTGGAAACTGTGTTTAGCGCGTTCGCTAGAGAGATGCAGGCTGAGGACCTCAAACTTTTATTGAATGTGCTTGAGGCGCAAGAAACTGGCGAAGGCTTGTTTGACAAGGATGAGGAAGAGCAAGATGAGGACGATGACGATGAAGAGGGCAATGATGAAGACGACGAGATGGACGATGAGGAGGACGCGGCAGAGTCTGAGTCGGGGGAGGACGAGGAAGAACAAGATGGCAACGAACAAACTGAAGCGGATCGCGAACTGGATGCTGCATTGATTGCGGCACTCGGCCCAGCAGCGCAACAAAAGCGGAAAGCAGAGGCATTGGAAGACGAAGATGATTCTTCGGACGAAGAACTGATGGACGACGACGCCATGCTCAAGATGGACGCGCATCTCGAAAATATCTTCAAACGGCGCAAGAGCGCAACCAGCGCACAGGCAGCGAAGCGACAAGATGCAAAGCAATTCAAGCAATCCACCATCCAGCTCAAATCGAAAGTATTGGATCTACTTGAAATCTTCATTCGTGAGAATGGTAGTGGCGCTCTGGTGATGTTGTGCATCCTGCCAGTCCTCAATGCGGCAAAGAGCACAAGCGACGTAGCTCTCGCTGACAAGGCGCGCAACTTGGTCAAGCAAAAACTGACAAAGGTTAAGAACCTGCCACAACTCGATGAGCAAGGGATATTGGAAGCTCGGACGACTCTACAAGAAGTTCATCGACTCGCTGGGTTGTCTCCAACACCACCGTTTGCAGCCATGGCATCGCAATGTTCCATTTTCCTCGCAAAAGTGCTCCTCCATTCAGGCTCCGATAATGACAAAGCAACCATGCGTCTGCTGATTGATCAGTATGCCTCCAGCCAAGCACAATGGATGACAAAGAAGCGTTCAGCTTATGGTGCCGCCTTTTTCACTGACTTTACAAATTGGTGCGCCCAATACCGTCAGAAATAGCATAATAGCATAGTCACCCTTTCAAGAATGATCCATGGCCTCTTCCTTGACTGCAACAGGCGCTCTCTGGCCACCGCAGAGGGCTGTACGCAATTTCGCATCCATCTCTGCCATCTTTTCAGGCATTTCGGGAAAGCTTGACATGGCGACGCGATCGGGTAGAATCTCAATCACATTACCGTTCCTGCCATTTCTGAGTGCTCTATCCAGTGTCCCAAGGATAGTAGAAACATCCACAAAACCAAGTGTCTCGCCAATCACCTTTGTGAACAGATCTTCGCCACTGCCTCCGTCGTCCGTGCGAACTGGTGGCGTAGAACTACGCTCTGGCGCGTGAAACAGGGGAGATGCCGGAACAGGAATTTCCGGCGGCAGTGGAGACAAGTGCCGGTGTTTTGGTGGGAGGTAGGTACTGGGCGCCAGGACGATGATGCGCCGACCCTTGTCGTCCGGGGAAGAAGCGGTCTGATGCGTTAGAAGAGGTGCTAAACTTCGAGCAAACCCAATGAGTCCGTGCTTGCTAGCACTATACAGCGGCTGTACACTACTCGGGTACACGCCGGTGGTCGATGCAATAATAATAATGCACGCATTCGGGGAGAGATGTTGCAGACTGCTGTACACGGTCGTGATAGTGCCGCACAAATTGACTTGGATATTGAGGAGGTTTGGCGTCTCATCTACAGCAGACGAATCACCGTTCGCTTTGCCTATAGCAGGGATGAATGAGTCCGGCACATTGACACCTGCAACACAAAGAAGCATATCGATACGCCCAAATACTTCGACGGTGCGCTTCATCAAGCTATCAACTTGCTTAGCATCTCTGATATCTGTACGTGTAAAAAGCAAGCGCGACACAGTCCGAGGTGCTGTAGCATGTATTTGAAGCAAAAGCGACTTGGACAATGACGTGTTGATGTCTCCAAAGGAAACCAGTCCACCGCGCGCCAGGATGTGTGTGATGAAGCAGAGGCCCATTCCTGATGCCCCGCCTGTGATGACCACAACTTTATCCTTGTATTCATAGGCCGACATGGCCGTTGCCTCCAGGCCAGCAGAGTCTATGCGAGGATACTCGGTCACTTGGCACTGGAGGTCGTTGTCTCGAGAGAAGGCGACGAGATGGGGCGGCAGCACACGATAAATCAGGGACTGAAGAGTCCAGCTGCAAACACTAGGTACTACATAATAATCTACACGGTAGAAGGTTATTTGGATTGTCCAGGCCTCTTCTCATCGACCCCAGTCGCTGCACTTCGCGCGGCCTGTTGCTGCTGCCAATGCGACCGAAGCTGGTCTAATTCATTTGCCAGCAAGTCCAGCGCTGATGACGTCCTCGCGTTGCTGTCCAGAACCGGTGGTTCTTCATGCTCAAGAGAAGCAGGCGACGTGACAACAATGCTGCGCCTATACGTGTCCACTTTTTGCTCAAACTGATCCAAGAGCAATGATACTTTCTTTTCGGCTTCCTTCATCCGACGCTCCAAATCACGATTCTCGAAGTCCAGCTTCTGGTTGGCAAGCTTGGTATCTTCCAACTCTTGCTCCATTTGCTTGACTAATTTTGGATCGCTTGCCGAGCCTCGTTGTGTGGTCAATTGAGATTCCAGCTCCTCAATCTTGGATCGGTGCATCGATAGTTGCGTTTCAAAGGCAGCCTTTGACTGGCCGAGCTCTGTACTCATCAAAGTACGCTCATGAGTAATGCTCTTGAGCTGGGCTTCAAGTTCGGCAACTCCTGGCGCAGCACCAGCACCACCTAGTCCACGCTCCCCATGCTCTGCCCCACCATTCGTTTGTCTCTCATCAAGCTGCGCCTGCAAACGCGCATTGGCAGACTTGTACTTGCCGAGCTCTTCTTTCATTCGCCGCAGCATTTTTTCAGTTCCCTTGACGTAATGCACTGCAGATTGATAATCAGCCTCGAGCTGACTCAAACGATCCTTGTAGTTTTGCGTCGACTCCGCAAGCTGCCTTTCAGCTTCTTGTGCGCGTGCTTGCGCCAGTGTTACTTCTTTTGGTAGAGATGATTGACGCACGGATGCTCGCCGCGCTACGGCATTCAGCTCATTCGCTGTAGTAGAAGGACCTCTTAACTCTGTTGAAGTATCATCAACTTGTGACCCAGCAGCAGAGGCCGATCTCGCGAGCTCTTGCTCCAAGCGAACACTTCTTGCTTCTGCCTCTTGCTGTCGCGCAACAGACTCCGCATGCCTTTGTCCCAATACTCTAGATTCCGCAACAGCCTTGTCATGAGATTGCTGCATCTCCTTTTGAAGTGACACAGCTTCTGCCAGACGATGCTCAACCTCACGCAAGCGCGATGTATCTGGTGTTGCAGAACCGCCAGATCCACGCAATGACGAGGGCGAAGTCAGCATACGCGAACGCCGTTTCTCTATTGAGTTCTGACGCACAATAAGTTCGTCGGAGTTAGTGGCCTTTTCTTGTACAAGCTGCTGCAAGGTTGCCAATCGCATCTGTGTTTCCTCTAGCTGCGTGTGCTTTTCTTTGACTTGATTCTCAGCAGTAGTATGCTTGGCTTCGAGTGCCAAAGTCTCGCGCTGTAATTGTGCGAGCTCTCGTTGTGCAGCGAGTCGAAGTCTTTGATTTTCCTGCGACTCCCGTTCAAGCTTAGCAATCTGCTCTCTCGCACGAGTCAAGTCTGCAACATGCAATTCCGATTGTTGTCGTACAGTCTCATGTAACGCACGCGTCGCGTCAAGATCGCGCGTCATATTCTCCACTTGGCTTTTGAAAATCGTTGGATTGTCATGCGGTCCAAAGTTGCGAGCTCGTGTCACAAGGTCCGTCAAGCCAGATGCAAGACTCTTGCGCGTCACTTCAGAGTCTTCGCGCGCAGCAGTCAAGTCTCGTTGCAAAGCCTCTTTGTGCGTGGCATGCGCCTCTGCTTCTGCCTTGACTTTGGCAAGCTCGCCTTGCATGGTGGCCAGCTGTTGTCGCAAATCGAGTGCATCAGCTCGCTCCTTCTGAACTGCTTCCTCGGCTGTTTTCGCTTGCACTGTAGCGCGATCGACAGCGAGTTGCGTCTGCTCAACAACCGCCATGTGTTGTGTATGCCTCTCTTCCAAATCACGCAACTTCTCTGCTTCCACGGACCGCTGCGACAAGGTCGACTCGGCAGTGACGGCACGATGTCGATGCTGTTCAAGATCTGTCACGAGACCCGTATGCCGTTGCTGTAATGATTCGTGCTGCTCCGATAATTCCGCATAGCGACTCTCATAGCCCGTCAAAGCTTCAGCATGAGATGCGAGTGTTGCACTGTGCTCTTCATGCGCAGCTTCCTTCGAGGCGAGTTCTCGTCGTAAGCCGTCAATTTCACGCTGAATTTGGGTATGCTGCCACACAGCTTGGCCAAGACGTTCCTCGAGATCATTGCAGCGGGTGTGCTCAAGCGACGACAAGACGTCCGTGTTGCCATGTAGAAGCGCTTCATTGCGTGCTCGTTCAAAAACTGCCTCACGTAGTGCAACGTCGCGTTCACTTTGTAGCTGCGTCACTTGACCCTGGACTGCGGATTTGGCAGCCTCGAGCTCTTCCTTGACATTTGAGATTTGCGAATAGACAGCGAGTAGCTCTGGAGTGGGTTCTGGCTGGCTTCCTAAAAGTTGCTCGGCATCTTCTCTGGGAACATAACCTTGTCGACGGGCCAGACCAAGCTCTGCCTGTAACCATGCGATTTTTGAACGCAGCTCAATGCTGGGTACCGCCGAATTTGAGGACGCAAGTGGTGCACCATTGAGGCTGTCTAGTCGGTCTAGAGATGCTTCATGACGGAGAGGTGGTGCAAGGACGGTTTCCGGACTATCCCGGACGATTTCTCTTGGCGGACGAACAACATTTTCATTCATATCGAGTGGTGTAACAAGCTGTCTTGCGCGCGTATCGACAGAAAGTCGTGGCGGCGGCTGGAGAGACGGCAGATTGCGATCTTGTTTGAGGGAATCCATGGAGGACATTTTAGTCAGCTGTCGTGGTAGGGCAGCATCCTGCTGATTGCCCACCTGTCGCTCACTCAAGAACCTCGTAGGCGTATAAGAAGATCGCTTGTCTGTGTGATCCATCAAGCTATCCAAACTGCCTGACCGTTTCACCGGCTGACGATTCTCATCAAGCACTTGTGAGCCATTACTATTGTGCACTCGCATAGAGCCATGTGGCGCTTGCCTGAAGCCGCTTGGATTAGGTTGTGAGACGTTCCGCCCAGTGTTTGCCGTACTTGGTCGCATGGCACTTGTTTGTTGCATCAGATTGGAATTGGGTGTAGGTACATTAGATACCCGACGCCGTGACGACTGCAACTGCGGCATATCTCTCGTTGACGGCCTGGCAATACCTGATGATACATTCTGGGTTGCGCCGATGGTGGGCAAGCGACTTGACGAAGTGGTACTTTGTCCAGAGACGGAACGAATCGTATTGCTTGATGCTGGCGGATCATTGCGTGGGTACTGTGCAGGCGGCTCACTATACTGTGAATCTGGCAATCCATTGGAAAATGGTTGCAGCTGTGACGCAGTCGTGGGAGCTCTAGGGTCTGCAGGATAGCGAATTTTGGTAGTGTCGAGGATATACGCCATTTGCTCATCTCCACGCACACTGGCACCTTCACCACCCACAACAAAGATGCGCTTGTCAACTGTTGACAAAGCATGGCCTGAACGAGGACTTGGACCTGCTCCCATATTTTGGAATGTAAACCAGCGGCTTGTAGAGATCTTGAAAGCTGCTAGATCACCAAGGTCGTTGCCTTCCATGTCACGGCCACCAAATACATAAATGACATCGCCGACAAGAGAAGCGGCATGGCCCTCACGCGGTTGTGGTACGAAGCCGGAACACTTCAAGAGTGTCCAGATGCGCGTGAGTGGGTCGAAGCGCCAAATGTCATTATACCATTCCACGCCATTTGTACCACCAAAGACGTAGAGTTTGTCGAGATGCGTGACGGCAATGTGATTGGTTCTGCTGGACGGCGGCTCGCTACCTTCGACGGGTGTGATGAGTTCCCATCGCGGATTCGCATGATTGAGGGTATTGAGATCAAATGCGACGAGGTCATTAAAGAAGAACCCATCTACTTGCCCACCAAAGACGAGCACCTTGGGACCCAGCATATTAAGTGTATGTCCGTAGCGCCCAGATGGTCGCGCACCTGTGACGCTGGCGACAGACCACAGCTTCGTAGATGTATTGAGGAGATACAGGTTTTCGTCGTTGTCACTATTGGCGTTATCTCCATTCAGTTTCGTATCGCCTCCGAAGACTAGACGTTAGTGTCAACTTGGCTGGCAAGTCAGACATACCGATAAATGCATTGCCAACAAGCAGCGCAGCATGGCCGACGCGCGGTGAGGGTCTATCTCCTGTTGTTGTGACCTGTGACGCTTGCAAATCACCCGTCTCTATGATCCACAAGTCCGCCTTGGCATGCTCCTTGACGAGACCGCCGAAGATGTAAATACCACCTTCCTTGCCCGCCAGCGCATTGGTCGCGTGTCCATAACGTGGAAAAGGGTTGAGATTACTCAATTTGCGAGAAGACCAGGGATACTGCGGTGTTTGCGTTGCATTAACCGTTCCTGCATTGTTGCTCTGCCCATTGACGGGCGCGCTACTGCCAAAAGGTTTCGGCAGGTGTCCGCTACCACTCTGCAACCGCTCGCGTCTCGGTTCACCTGAATTGGCGAGCGGCGAATGATTCACTGCTGCATTGTAGTTGCCTTGCAGGCGGTCCATAGAGCCAACAGGCGACGGGGTCTGTGCGCTACTGCCTGCTGTCTGGCCTTTCTTCTTGGACTTGAATAGAGATGCCATAGGACAAGAAACAGCAGATTCTTAGTGTATACAGATGCTTATAGATGCATATCTCTGCCTGGACCGTGTACCTCTGGGCGTGGTTGCTTTCCTTGCTGCGTGCGGGTGTTGCTCGCTCTTGGTCGTTGTTGTTGAGCAGAAGCAATCAGATGGGACAAACATTCATCGTTCTATCAACAAGACTGCCTTCTACGTTCTTTGTCTCTACGGCGTACGTATTGACGAGAGAGGCCTTCACTTCAGATCACCGTAGTCGTAGTCCTGGGTCAGCTGAGACCATGAACATTCCTTGAATTGCCCGGCCATATGCTCCGTCTGCATCCGCAATCCACAAAAGGTAATGTCGCCAGACGGGGTCCTGTACCCATAGATGCGCATCTGACGTACAGCAGTCTCGTTATGCGCCGGTGGGACAAGTTCGAAATTCATCTGCCATCAGTTTGCATTATTTGAAGATAGAGATGACTCACCAGGTAATCTGACCACTTGCACTCGGGATACTCTCGTGCTGGCACATGCCATTTCTTGTGCTCAAAAGGTATAGTCGTCCATGGATTAGCCATCAATCCAAAGTAGCGAAACATTGACGCCAGGCCTTTTGCATTGATGACCACATTGTGTGGGCAGCGAAACGAGCCGGTGCTTTTGAAGTGAATATTGGCGGCATGCACGCACTGGAGAAGGCCAGCGAAGATCAAGTATAGCAGCATGTTGCAGCAAGAATTGTGTCGATGATTGACTTTACGTGACTAGAGGCAAAGCTACTACGCTGGCTCTGATAAGAATCGGGCTTCAGGCCAACAAACAAGAGTTGAAATCGTTCAAGCCCCTGAGAGACCACTCAAGGCCAAAGACTACGCTAGAGCGTCGATTTGATGAACAGTGGAATATGCTCTGCACAGGCTTCCGTGCCGGGTGAGGTGAAGCTCAAGTAATGGAAGCCGCCGTCCACAATTTTGAAGGACCACACATTTGGCAGCTTCTTGGCCCATTGCTGCGCACCAGCGACACTGTACACCGTGTCAGCGGTACCATGCATCACCAAGACAGGCACTTTGATTTCTTCAAGCCGGTCGACGATGGAGTCGCGACCAGATAAGCATCGCATAGCAGGGTCGTATCCCTGAGAACCCGAATGTCGACGTCGCCAGTTCTCACAAATTTGTCGGTACGTCTCTTCCCCGACCACCTCAGGCCCACCGAAACTGCCCGTCTTGGTGCGCATGGCGTCTTCCGTGGGAGTGTCCGTCGAGCACCAAAAGTCACGGACTTGCTTGAAGAGTTGCTTGTTCTTGTCGCTTTCCGAGGCGGCGTTTGTACCGAGCAGGATGAGACCCTTAACGGCATTTTGAGCGGCAGGCTCGGTCGATTCCGAGGCAAGGAGAGCCATACGCATGGCAATGAAGCCACCCTGGCTCGTGCCAAGGATGTAGAAGCGCGTCACACCGAGTTTCTTCATCAATGCGAGGCCATCGCGAGCCGAGTCCCAAAAGTCGAAGTCCTCGGGCCCCTCCGTGTAGCCATGTCCATGCTCATCAACAGCAATCAAGTTGTAGTCCTCAAACGCAGGATCCTCAAATTGCGGGATATAGAGACGCGAGTCCATCAAAAATGAATGGAACAAGACGATTGTTTCTTTTTCTTGGTCGAGCGGTCGTGCGAGGCGATACGCCAGTTTGACGCCATTCTCAAGCTCACACAGCTGAACAGGGTAGGAAGCCATGTCGGGTGATAATCGTCTTTGATGTGATGAGTGAAGGCGTACAAGAAGACTGTAGAAGTCTACCGGGCAGTGTATCGCAGACCACTTGGTGTGTAGATGCTTCGCCTGCTTCTCCAGATTCGAGGAAAGCGGGGCCGCAAGAGCACACAGACCAGATTCAGCGAAGCAACTCAATCTCTGATACGCATGGCAATACGTAGTGCTACCACTTTGTGCCAATACTTGAGTCTTCCTGTAATCTGGCTGTAGTATATGAAAGGGGTCCTTACTTGACCTGCATAGTATCAGACGCTGACGTCGTGCTTTCTCTCAAAGAATCATCAACAGCCTATGGGCATTCTAGATGTGCTGGGCTTGGGTGGCAACCGAGCACCCTATCTCGCGCTGAATACAAGCTGAGCTGACAAGTCGTGTCAGTTTGAAGATAATCGAAGTAATAATAGGTCTCCTTGGCATCGCCGACTATTCACCATGATTTCATGGAAAAATATCCAATAAGCCACTGAAAAAGACCTCTCGCAAGCTCGCAGATCAGCTGCAAAGGTCTAGACCACAGCGTCCTGATTGTTGACCAGACAAATGCTATCACGATCAGCTTTCAATTCCTTTTTGGCAGGCTTCAACATGGACCAGAGGACTGACAACCAATCGGCATCCAGAAGTGATATGTTGTATTTGCCTGATATTTGCCCGACGGAACATAAACGTGTTGAAAGAAACTACAATATTTACCCAACAGAGCATCAATACGATGAACACGATATTAGATGCCAAGGCCTCCTTGTCGGTCGACCGCACCTCCCTGCGAGCCTGCCATAAAGGGCCGACTCTGGCACTTTCAAACGTAAGAATCAACCCACTCTCAGAAGATGCTCTCCAAATCTTTTTTGACTACCTTGGCCTTCAGTACCCTCATCGCCGCTGAGAAGCCTGTGTACCCTGAGGGCCACCAGGGCATCCAGTGCAGCAACGCGGAGGGTTATATTTCTGTCAATGCAAAAGACTTGGCTAGCTCATTCAAAGACGACACTGAAGTTCTCCCCTATGTGTCGACGGCGAAAAGTGCCATGATTCCTCAGAATTGCATGAAGTACGGGGTTGGTGTGCTTCGTGTCGAAAACCGCAAAGTCCCATGCTTCTCCAGTCAACAGAACGATTACGCCAACGATGATCCTACTAAGCCGAAGCACGTGACATGCGAGCTCAGTCTTTGGGCTTTTGCATTGACCGAAGGACCCAAAACATTCATCAAGGACATCAAGGACAAAAAGACAATTTGCGCTATCACGACGACTGACGCGCCACAAATCTCGGGCCCGGTCAACACTTTATGTGCGATCGTTGAAAATTAGAAGTAGAACTAAGACTAGAAATCTCTTTGACCTGAATCCATTCTGCAAGTTGGAATCGCATCCCGCCCAGCTACAAAGTTTGCTAAGGAAATTGCCTTTAACTGAACACTAAATTAGTGGTGCTGATACAGTGAATTGAAATTGAAGTGTCAATCGTACCCGGTGGTACCTCCAGTCTGATCGAAATCGCCAATGCATGTCCTTTACTGCTTGAACCTATTCAGGAATCTAGCTCGTTGTCCAATACAGCAGTAAACCTAGGCTTCCGATGCACCAACGACGTAAGCTGATGGCAAAAGCAATGACAATGACAGGCGAGAGACGGGCTGTGAATGATTGGAGACTTGCTTCCCATCGAAATCTTTTGCACGTTATTGAATTTAAATTTTTTTCGGTAAACAAGATAACAAACTAAGCTGAAAACCAGACGCGCACGCACAGTGACATGCCCATTACTACGATATTGGCACCAAGAGACCACTATAGCGCTCGAAGAAAAATGCAGCTGTGTCGCCCAGTTGATGGTCGACAGCCTGAGGACTGACGCACCACGTGTGTTCTAATGAAGCATTCGTCCCATCCATCACAGTGTTACGAAACAGAACCAAAAACTGCAGGGAGTTGCTGATAAAAAGCTCATAATTGGCAGACACCCAGAGGAGCTAGACATCTTTATGAATCTTTATTTTAAAACTCAGTCACGCAAAATGATTAGATGAAGACATTCGGGGCATATGTGAAGGCTACTAGCGTTAAACCTCCACCAAGGATTGTTCTTGAAATCGGGTTCAATGTTTTCTCGGCTGTTAGCGAGAATACTCCGTGCTTTAATTCTTGGTATCTGGATTTCAAACCTGGTGAAAGGCCGACCATTACATGCAATTTGAAACTTTACTGGAACGTGGACCTGAAAAGGATGGGAAAATGGCTGCCAGTATTGACGATATCAAGCAAGGTCTTTGTGTCATCTCATCGACAGAAGACTCGAAAGACGAAACTTGGTGCGAGGTGGATCAAAAGAATAGTAACTCTAAGAACAGAACTAGCATAGAGGTAGAGTCTTGACTTACATGACTAGCCCTCTGGAAATGAATCTTACTCTAGCTACTAGAATCCACACTGCCCGGTTGAATGCCATCTGTCTACGACCTGGCGATACCTTGAAAGTTTGAATCCTATTGGCGAGGAACAGTTGTGTTGGAAAGAAATAAATTGACCTTCAAAGTGTGTGCATGAAAATGGTTGGGCCTATCTTCAAAAATCGTTTCAATCCCTCGAGCATGCAACGCGCTTGAATTATGCGGATTGTCCCGTAGGTAGCTGGACCGCAAACTGTCTGCTTCCTATTCTACAGACGTTGAATCGTAATTCTCTGCGACGGCGATATGTTTGACACTCTTTCAACTAATTGTTCTTTTCAAGCCTGTTATCCCTTGCGCAAAGCACTTCAAGCGTCAAAGCTTCAATGTCCAGGCCGAGCACAGGCAAGCAGTCTGGCCATCGCAGCAGCTCGTGCAATATCCATATCTGAGTCATGAGGTGCCACACGCGACACGGCAGTTTTGTCCAGCAAATGCTGGATACGCTCTAGCAATGTGATTTGCCATCCAAACAACCGCAAGATCCATTGAGCAAACTGGTGCAAAAGCCAGCCGTCTACTCGGTCAAGCAAAACAGCCACATCGACAGGCACATTCATCCAAGATCGCTTTGGGAGACGAAATGCTGGCGATAGCTTGATTGAAGCAAGCCAGTTTGGACGCCATGTTGGTGCTTCGCCGATCGATGTGCGAATCCGCCATCTCAATAACGTTCGATCGTCCAGGTTATGCACCATGGACACGGTTTTTAAGCGCAAAGAAGGCCTTGGTGAACGCTCAACGTAGCTAGCACTTGCAACACGACTACTATATCCGACCTGTCTCATCCACATGAGGCGATGGTTCGTGCGCGTCGGCATTCGTGGACGCAACGGAGCTGCTGGGTTCTGAGAATGAACAAGTTGAGTCAGGCGTGTTTGAATAGAAGTAAAGGCAGCTCGAGCTCTGACGCCCACCTGAGAAGCATGCTGCGCTGCACGCTGATGGGAGGTATTAAGGAGCGTGGCCCAAGCAGAGGAAGTGAAGAGATAACGGCGAGCAACTTCGTGTGCTGGCTGCTTTCGGGCAACGAGCGGGCCCAAGGCAGAGCTAGCGCGTGGTTTGAAGCGCGCCGTGGAAGCAGTCTTAACGCGAGTATACGAGTGCGCAAATCGCGCTTGTGCGCAGAAGCGGTAGAAGGCTTGTGTTCGATTCATTGCGGAGCGAGCGCAGCAGAGATGAAGTAAAGAGAAAGCGAGAAGCAGCAGTTGGGGTGAATGTTGTGGTTCGTGGAGCTGTTTCTCAGTTCGCGCTTGATTGATTCGCGAAGACTCTAAATTCCTACATACAATTCCCTCAGCGGTTTCCCTACAATTCCACTCTTGCAGCAGCTGGAGCGCGTCTACCAGAATCCTCACCACCTACAGGATCTTCCTCTCCAGGCTCAACTTTTGTATTCGCTTCTCGTTGTGCCAGCTCACCTTGAATCTTTTCGATGGCTAGTTTTGCAGCTGCAGCTGAGACACTGGCTGGTAATGGCTGGTCACCCATAATCGTATCATACCGTGTCACGAACTGCACGTTTTGCATCTTCTTGACTGCTTCAGGGTCCAAGATGTTGCCTTGTTCATCCTGATAGATGGTTTGTTGCGAGGTCGAGTAAGAGACGCTTTGGCCGTTAATCATATTCGGTGGTTGTGGTCGTTCTGCTTTAGGTGACGGCACAGGATCTGCTTCAGGCTCAGCAATGTGTGTATCCACAGGGACGTCCTCCACAGGCACAACATTCTCAACCGGCGCAGCAGCGGCAGGCGCAGGATTCACTTGAGCAGCAGCAACGCTCGTCTGTTGAGCACCTTCCAATGACATTGATTTTGCAATCTCTTCGATAGAGGTGGCGTTAAAGTACGCTTCGTACGTCTCTGGGTACGTTCCACAATCGAAATCCCACGTCGAGCGCCATTGTGCTGCTTCACACTCTGCTTTCGTCCATTGTAAGCCATAGGCCAACGGTGCGAAATTGTAAAAGACAGCGACACTAGCAACGATGATGCCAAGTGAAATAGGCAAGACGAGGTTGGCAGTGACGCGTTTTGCACCGAAATCAAACAATTGCGCAAAGGCAAGAATGGAAAAGTAGAGGGCCGGGAAGTAGTGGTGGAGGAAGAGTTGTCGTTCCATGAGGAAGAAGGGGAGGTAGTGGAAGGCCCAACCAAGGACAAATGTCGCAGTACGCAAGTCGTAGCCAAAGAGGTCACGGACTGTGGTATAGTCCTTGTATCCACGTTGCCAACGCAAGACGAGCAAGGCCTTGAATGCAAAGTATGCAAGAATACCACCGGTAGCAAGCGCCCACACGAATGCGTTGCCGATAAGGTAGACGTGATGCATATCTTTGCCCCAAAAGTTGATGCCCCTCGACAAAACAGGCCAAGCAGTCGGCCTTGAGTCCCAATTATGCGACTCAACCAAACCAGCATTGGTGGTCCACATGACCTTGTTGAGTTCCCAGAACTTACCGAGGAAGCCAGGATTCTTGTATGTCAAGATGGGCGCGTCTGCTGGTGCGTTTTCATGCTCATTTGTTTCAATGTACCAGATACTGTTTGGGATAGTGCCTTGCTTGTTGCAGGTGACTTCTTGTTGCTCAAAGCCCCATGCCGGCAACTTGACTTTATGCGAAAACAGTGCACCACCGGTCATAACGTGAATCAAACGGAAACGCGATCGAATGGCCGTCAAGTTGACACGCGCCTCACCAGCTTCCGTGTACTCAGGGACAATTTCTAGCTTGAAGTAGTCATTGGCATCACCGTCAAATCCATCAAATCCGTATGCAGAGACTTCATTCTGCCAATCGACTTCTGTGACGATGGGCTTGACGTCATGTGAGTGAAGACGTTTCTTCGTGATGGGGTGCCAGAGTTTGAGAATCATGCCATTTTGCACACGAATTGGTTCTCCCACTAGAGGATCCACAAGAGACGTCTCATTCAGGAGTGTCCAGTCATTGTTGGCGTCACGGTGTGGGTAGAGTGTGATTTGTTGTTGTTTCGAGCCAGCTGGGTAGTTGTGTGCATGCGAGTGGAGATAACCACCTTGTGTGTTCCAGTGCTTGATGGTGACTTTGCTACCGAGGAAGACGGGAGCCATTGTGGGATCTTTGGCTTTACCATTCAAGGTGGATTGAAACTCGGAAGACATGAAGCCATCGCCTTCACCAGGGTTGACGAGACATTTGAAGTGAATGGCAAACATGGCCATGTAAAAGAGAATCGGCAATACAATCAAACACAAGACACGCGCTGCAAAAGTCTTGCCGAATTTGGGGAGTGGAATTTGAAGATTTCCGAGATTGGTGAAGAGTTGGAAGAGTGTCATGGTGCCCACCCATGCAATTGTAAAGAGACCAACCCACTTGACGGAGACCGTTGCACCAAGGAAGAGACCCGTGAGGGTAAGCCAAAGCCACCATTTACTAGACAGCTGTTTTGTAGGCTGCTCGTCGAGGTAGCTAAACTTTTGAAAGGCAAGAGCAGTCAAGCCGGTAAAGGTGATGAGCGGCGAGTCGAGGAGAATGAGTCGTGCATTCGTCAGGAGTGCGTTCTCAAATGTTACCATAAATGCCGCCATCATGGAAGTGAGGGGCGAACATCCACTTGCTCGCAAGGTTAAGAAGGTCGTATTGACGAGCCCGATACCGAGCAAGGCGGGCATCATGCGCATAGCGACATAGGGTACGCCAGGCTCGAGATAGTCCATGCCGATATCCTTGAAGTCAAAGTCACCCTTGAAACCTGCAAGCCAGCCAACCAGAGCAAACAGCATCTTGGCAAGGGGCGGATGGACGTCCATGAAGAAGGCGCCTTTGATGTACTTTGTTGCAAATCCGCCGAAATGCACCTCGTCAAAAACGACCGAGGACGGGTACTGGATGTGATAGAGCCGGACAACAAGTGCAAACATGTTGATGGCCAGAAGCACCATAAAGTCATTGGCAAAGGGCTGCGAGCCGAGTTCTGCAGTCAACTCTGCTTTCACCCGGTCAGTGACGCTCGTGTAGGCCTCGGCGGCCTTTGCGCGGGCCTTCTTGGAGGTTGGCGTGGCCGGAGCAGAGACATCGCCTTCGAGGACTTGCACGATGTCTGCGGTTGTCTTGTTCTCGCCTGCCGTGGCCTTCTTCCTGGGCGGCATGGTGGTGGATGTCGATGGAGGTGTGGCTTTGCGCTGAATTTCGCGTTTGTGCCTGCTGCCGCTGCCCAGCTGGGATGCGAGTGGGAAAGTGCAACGTAGGACAAAGACAAATAGTGAACGCTACATAAAGAGGCACAGGGGGAGGAGACTACTTTTCGCCGGTCGACTGGAAGATGTCTGACATCGCTCTCATACGCATAGCTCAGCCTCTGCTAAGCTTATTGGCTAGAATAGCAGCCTGTCACTAACTAAGATCGCTCCTGATCGTGCAAGAATCCGCTCAAGAAGCACCCGTTGCTGCTAATCCTTGCTACTCTTGCGTTTGTGCATATGCAACGCGCGATCGAGGATGATGATTCGTCTCGGTATCAAGCCTAGGCTTCTTGATCTTTGGTATGTACGTTGCGTCGTTCATGCGCTGGCGTCTACCCTCTTGATGTGAACGTCAAGCGTGCTTTCATGGGCAAGCTTAGGCAGAGGAGATGCAAGGCGCATTGGATGAGGATGACAAGAACAACGACCGGCCAGTATTCCTGATGGGTTGTATCTCAACGCCGAACGGGATTCAGGGCAAGGCTCTATGCAACTTCATTTTACTCCAACTTCCCCTGAGAAGGTCACATTGCAATTGCGACATTTGAACAAGGAGGCCAACGCATGCAGTTGCGACTCAATGACAGGAAAAGAGATTAGACAATGATCGCAGCTTGAAGCGATCAAGTTGCAAGTGTTTCCTGCTGCAGCAACGCATGCATTCGCATGGTAGCATCAGCAAGGTTTGCATCGTCAAATAATGACATGTGCATCGAATCAAATACGTCTGCTGGAGGCTTGATGATCACGGAGTTCCCATTGAGCGAGAATTTGAAGAAAGACATGCCTACTGTCCAGAAGGCACAGTATGCCATGACGGTGCTCTTCTTCGATTAGGGAGCACTTTCACTAGGTGTGAAGCGGATAGGTCGAAGGAAGAGGAAGATTATTTTGACAAGGACACATTGACAGTCAGAGATGCAGGAGACAATAGGGCTGGCGAAGTTCATAAACGTGTTCGATCAGATCACAGCGACAAGACTATTAGCGCAAAGCGCGGACGAGGCCAGACAAGTCGTCAGAGATCGTACACCTTCACCGCTTTTTTCCTAAGTATGTCTGCTCCAATACTGTATTAAGCTAACCTCTAGCTTATCATACTCCGATTGAGCCGCGATGGTTAGTGAGACCAGCAGCTCCAATTGCTTGTACAGACAAGCAAACTGGTGAAGTGCTCTGCGAAACAGACGTGAGCACTACAAGCGCGAACCCCTACTCTTGTATACCCTCTGGCTTTCATGCTGTGAAAGATGCGTCAATGATTGACTGCACCTTCCAACTTGCAGCATCGCAAATAGCCATCTTTGTCGGGATTTTTGCTTGGTACCTGCTTCCATTGCGGTGAAGGAGACAATTGGCTAGCATAGAAGCTTCCACGATCTGAGACAGCAGAGTCTTAGGACTAGGCACTCTTTGACGTTCTGACAAGCTTAGCTGACAGCCTAGTGCAACCAAACGACGATGATTTAAATTCAGTTGCAGAAGAAGACCGAACAAAAGCTCGGAAAGAGTATATGCATGCATCATGAAGAATATGAGTCTTGCCTTGATTAATATGCATTCTTGCTTAACGCCTGGCAGAGCAGATTCAGCGCCAATGTATAGGATCAATCAGTATTGGTAGCATGACTGCATCGGCCTGCATAGCCCTCCTTAGTCATACTCACACTTGACAGCTGCATTCACACAGAGACTGAGCTGTCCACGCAGGCACAGTACTTGCCCACCAGCACACACCATGGAAGCCTGAGCCAGCCGTCCCGCGTGTTTGTCTGTTTGCGGTCTGACGCGAAACAAAGAAACACGTGGCGGTGCTGGTGCTGGGGGAAGAGAGTGAGGAAGGGAGGGAGAGGGAGGGAGGGAGAGAGTAAGTAGACTGCGAGTACTGCGAGTGTACTGTGCATAGACTGTGTGTGTACTGGAGTGTACTGCGAGTGTAGGAGAGAGAGAGCTTCTTCTCCATCGGTGACTCGTCCCTCAAGCAGCATCAGCAGCAGCATCAGGTTGTACATCAAGAGCCAGTCAGCAGCGACAGAGACCAGGACAAGGACTACCAAGCAAGGCAAGACAGACAAGACACAGCACAGCGCTTGCCAGACTCATCCTGCGCATTGATTCCACAGGAGCATAACCAAGAGCACAACCATCAAACTTCGCACCACGACATCCAACCCTCTGACTAATCCACATACATATCCATGAGCAGCAACAACGCCATGGACCTCCGGGTCGGCAACAAGTACAGGATCGGTCGCAAGATCGGCTCAGGCTCATTCGGTGACATCTACCTGGGTAAGTCTTTCTTCCTCCTTCAGTCTACTGACACACAGGCACCAACATCATCTCCGGCGAAGAGATCGCCATCAAGCTCGAATCCGTACGAGCAAAACACCCCCAGCTCGAGTATGAAGCACGCGTGTACAAAGCACTCGCAGGCGGCGTCGGTATTCCCTTCGTTCGCTGGTATGGGACGGAGTGTGACTACAATGCCATGGTCCTGGACCTCCTCGGTCCCTCCCTAGAAGATCTCTTCAATTTCTGCAACCGCAAATTCAGCCTCAAGACCGTCTTGCTCCTTGCTGACCAGCTCGTATGCTTCTCCTCTTGAGTGCTGTATGCTGACCTTTAGATCTCCCGAATTGAGTACATTCACGCAAAGTCCTTCATCCACCGCGACATTAAACCCGACAACTTCCTCATGGGTATCGGCAAGCGTGGCAATCAGGTCAATGTCATTGATTTCGGTCTAGCAAAGAAGTACAGAGACCCCAAGTCGCACATGCACATTGCCTACCGAGAAAACAAGAACCTCACAGGTACGGCGCGTTATGCTTCCATCAATACACACTTGGGTGTTGAGCAGTCTCGACGTGATGATTTGGAATCATTGGGTTACGTGCTCATGTACTTTTGCCGGGGTTCCCTTCCCTGGCAAGGTCTCAAAGCAGCGACTAAGAAGCAAAAGTACGATCGCATCATGGAGAAGAAGATGACGACCTCAACCGAATTCTTGACCCGTGGCTTCCCCAATGAGTTTGCCATCTACCTCAACTACACGCGTTCGCTGAGGTTTGATGACAAGCCGGATTACTCCTACTTGCGAAAACTCTTTCGCGACTTGTTTGTTCGAGAGGGCTTCCAATATGATTATGTATTTGATTGGACCATCTTTAAGCATCAATCCTCGCAACAGCAGCAAAAGCAAATGCTGATGGATGAGCAAGAGAGGAAGCGATCAGGCGAAGTCCCTGATGCAGCTGCAGCAACTGCCGGACAACCTGCAACAACAGGAGCCAGTGCAGGTCGTCAAACAACAACCGCACAGCCACAAGGTGGCATTGTGAATCCACCTCGAAGGACTGTTCGACAAGTGGCCCCAACCACGCAACCTGCTCAACAACAACAGCAAGTCTCGGGTGACGGCGCTGAAGGTGGTGCAGGTAGTGATCGTATGTTGAGGAGTGCAAGCAAGCAACAACCTTATGCAACGTACGGTGGTACGGGACAAGGTTCTGCGGGTCAACAACAACCCGGTGCAGGCGGTGCTGGTGGATCTCAGCAGTATTGGGCTTGATTTTCCTGTTTTGGTTCAGGTGGGCTTCTGCCTATGTGCTTTGTCTATGGGGTCTTGAAGATCCTGTATGGAAGGTGGAGATGCTGCTTGATTGTGTCTGATGATCTCTGAACTGGTTACATGGATCATGCTCGCTTCGGGGCTGCACCGTCGCTACAAGTCCATTATTGCCATGCCTTCAGCTCTCTCACAATCGTGGTCTACACAGTTCAAGTGGCACGCCTCGATTGCAGAGGCACCTGTGGGATGTCGACACACACATCGTCTTCCCTTCCTCCCACAAGTTCACCGGTTCGACCCCTCTCTTGTTTGTTGCTTTCTTTTTTTTACACTTTGTTGTTCTCTCTATCGTCCTTTCAGTCGCTTCAGAGTCGCTTCGTACCGTCCCTGTCCCGTATCGTATCCATCCATTGTTCTCTTATCATCGCGTATTTGTACTCTGATTCTTGTACGCGTCATTTTCCACGACACATAACAAGACGCACACGACCACCAACACGCTTCTCTCCGTCTAACGAGGCGCTTTGTAGCAGCAACCATCCTGCTATACTCGTTCGCAGTGCGCTCAATTGCGTGCCAATCAGCACATGATGTACCCACTCACACGCACTTGCCTCACAGCAACCCTCCTCGCCTCCCTCTTCCTCCTCCTCCTCTTCAATGCCTCAGACGGCCTCTCCACACCGCCAAACAACAATCATGAAGATTCTCCCTTGCTACGACCAGGGTTTGGCGCATTCCCACCACTCTGGTCGACGGGCGCAACGCATCACCTGGTGACTGAGCAGGGGAACGTGACTGCATCAGCGCGCTTGGCAGCATTTGGACGGGATGTGATACAAGCGAGTTTGACGGATCCGACAGCGCTGGCTACTACGAAGTCAGTGCAGGAGGGAGAGGGTGTGATGCCTACAAAACGAAAGAAGGAGGAGAAACCGGTTGGTGCGCATGCAAGACTGACGCTTGATGGGACAGATGGGTGTGATGTCGCTTTACTCCCATCGCCACCAAAGGCCATCAATGAGCAAGCATGGATCTTACTACAACGTGGTGTCTGCTCCTTTGCAGAGAAGGCAAGACATGCACAAGCTGCTGGGTATGATGGTGTTCTTGTGGGCGATGATGGCAGTAGCTACGAGACACTCGTCACCATGTTTGCAAAACATGCTGAAGACATCACACTTGCTCCCTTGTTCATTACTCGTTCCAGCTATCGAACATTGCTGGGGTTGCAACACACACAGGGATCTGTGATTCATGTGCAAATCTTTGCAGTGGCCATCAAGACGGATTGGCCATTACTGGATACGCTTGTGTTTATTTGCTTTTCACCGCTTTGCACACTCTTCGTCGTCTATCTCTTCCTCTTTCTTCGCAGACGTCGTCTCAGAAAAGAAGCTATCTTACCGCCGGCGTACCTCTCAAAGCTGGAGAGAATTGCCTATCTCCCAAAAGAAGGCCGAATGACAAGCTGTGTGATTTGTCTCGAGACATTCGAAGATGATGTTGAGTTGATGGCGTTGCCCTGTCATCATCTCTATCATCCTGCGTGCATCACGCGCTGGCTTGTTGAGCGAAAACGAACGTGTCCAATCTGCAAGAGGGATGTTCGCGCTTCGTTGGACAGGCAGGAAGATGAAGCCTTGGTGGAGTCGTCCGTGGATGAACGGACCCCTCTTCTGGCAACTCCCTCGTCAGTTTCTTCGCTGCACTCGACACAAGATCAGACGCAGCAGGATGCCGACACGTCGAGGTGATGCCTTCGATAAATGCCCATTAATGTACGATTATATGCTCAAGTTCATGATATGCTTACGTCTCCTAAGACCGCCGTGGTCCAATCTCCTGCTTTGCTCGCTTCGTTGAATCTTCTGATCCACCTCCACCACCACGTTGGTGCTGTAATCGCTTGATATTGGCAGCAGCTTCAGCAAGGGATAGATTCGTACCACTTTGCTTCTGTTCCTGTCGCGCTTTTTGCTCCTTCCAGCGTGGATCGAGCAGCTCGATGCGTGTATGTTCTTCCATCTCATCCGCCGGGATCAAGTGGCCGCAACGGCCGCACTTCAAGCGCGTCTGTGGTGCTTTCCGCTTTCGCGTCGCTGCAACCGGTGCAGACACAGGCATCGCAGCCGCTGGTGCTGCTTCAATCGCAAGTCTCGATGTCTCCTGCAAAGCCAAGCTCGGTACCTCCAACTCACTCATTAATTTCTTTTGCTCTAGGCTCGCCTTCTTCAAGACGGCCAGCTCAACAGGTGGTGGTAGCGACACATCCCCTGCGAGTTCTGGGTCGGTGAAAGTGATGGTCTCGCAAATACTAAACGCATGCCAGTCAATGGCGGCATACGCCAAGCGATCCTTCTCCTCTTGTTCTTGACTTTCTTGCTTCTCTCGCTGCTGCGTACGTAAGTAAGCCGCACGACCTGCACAACGATCAAACACCGCCTGTCTGTCCCTTGCTGCATGCGCCAACGATTGTTGGATATTCGGAGGCGGCGCAAGGACTTGTGCATACTGCTGCACAAGACTGTTGAAGTATGGATACAGTGCATGATTCGCCCGTAGAAAGTCGAATTGAAAGTTACGACCCTCGCGTTGTGATAAGGTGGTGATGAGGCTTCGTCCATTCTTGGCGACAAAACGAGCAGTCAGGCGACAGACATCCAGGTCTTGTGCTGAGATTGGCGGGAGGGATGCACTGAACTTGAAGTCGCGTGGCTTGACATCTTGCTTTTGTTGCTGTTGCTGGAATCCAGTCTCTTGCAGCCCCGTAGACGTAGTCTTTTTACCAGTCGCAGTCTCCTTCTCTTGCTTCACGGGCAAACTCGCCGCTTTCCCAGCCCGACACTCATCAAGTCGTAGTGCGTAGTAGCGATGATAGGGATCCAGAGGATTCAGGAACGAGAACTTTATATTCCCGCGCTCCTTCTCACGAAGCCGTTCCTCAAATGTCGCTCCATTGCGAGCAACAAAGGGCGCTGTCTTTTCCACGAGATCACGAATCTCCGGAGGAGGAAGGATCATGCCTGCAGAGGGAGCTGCAATCACCAGATCTGTCGTCGCCATGACGTCTCTCGCCTTGTCCAAATGGCGCCTCAAATGTCTGTGCGGCTCTTGTCGTTGCTGCGACTTTGGTGCGTCGTCGTCGTTGCAGTCGTCTACAGTCAACAAGGAAATGCGGCATTGAGAGTCAAAGGAAAGCATTACTATGGAATGTATGGAAACGCACTTGATCCCATCTCTATCTGCTGCCCGTTCGCAAAGTCGAACACGCAGCTGAGAGAGAAAAGAAAAGAGGCATAAGAAGGCCATCAAAAATTGAATCAGAGATCCAGGCCACAAAGGACCTGGTCCAACCAAGCCGTCGCTCGCTGTGCAATGAACGACAGAATGGAAGGCCTTTCAGTCTTGCTGATCACCGAAAGACTCGATTAGGTAAGTGGCGAGCAAGGAAACGGATGGGTTCAGGTCGAGAAGGGCGGCAGGGGGCAGGCGCCGGGGGGACGACGCGCGAGTCTGCAGCGTGGGAAAGTGCGCAAGATCGCACGCTCAATATTGCACAGCGCGAGTCGTCTCCAGGGGACAGAACATGCGAAGGCCTCCTTGTGCTCGCGTGGACCTTGCGTCGTCTTCAAGAAAAGCGAGTCATCATCACCAAATTCAGCTGGCGCACATGTCTCGTGCGTCAAATGTCAGTTTTTGTAACACTGCAGCTCTTATGGAACCATGAACACTACCATACAGCTCTGAATTCTTAGCTTTGAAAATTGCATGGTCAAGGCTGCATTGAACCCGACCGTGCCGATACAATACAGGGAACGTGGGTCACTACCGCTATTTGTGATCTCGAAAATCACGAATGTCATTGTAAACTGAATAGCTATTGTGGCTCCAATCGTGCTCAAGCTCGGGTTGTTTTTGTGATGAAGCGCGTAACGATTACTACCAAGCTATCCCAACCATCAATTACTCCCGCGCTATTTTCACCAACGATTACTAGCGCGCCATCTCAATCAGCTATTACTACCGTGTCATTCCAACCAGCTATTACTACCGCGTCTTCCCACTCGCGGCTCGTCATTCAGCACATATCTCTGCAAAATTGTGCTGATCAAGACTGCCCACGCGGTTTCCCCGTATCTCAGCGGCAGTCTATATAAGGAAAGCTTTTCGCAATTCAATTTGCACGTAACAACCTTATCTTTACCTTCTCTTCCTCTTAGGCCCTCTCTTCTCCGCTTCATTCGCCTGCCTCAGCGCAAGCACTTCGTCTCGCTCCTTCGATCCCCTCTAGGTCGTCCTTTACAGTTTCGTTCCTCTTTGCAGCCCTACTCGCTGTTTGTGGTGATCATGTAGTACTCACCAAAAGAGCTCGGAACTCAAGCAAATATGTGTCACAATAATTTCCTCATACAGCACATGAAATAAGGTCGGATCCGAAGGGGCCAGTTGGTGACAATTCTCGTGGGATGCCCTGCAGCTGAGAGCTACGTAGTTTCCAAGATCCGCTGTCGTTTTTTCAAAGGGCACATGGTTGCTACGCAAACATGCCAGCACATCTAGAACCCTGAGGAACATAAAAGGGCCCACAGGCATTCCAGACTCTTGGTCGTGTCAGCAAATTTGAAATGGTGCCTATCAACAAGCTTTCGATAGTTCTCGTCTTCTTAGCCCACAATGTTATTGGCAAGGATCCAGAGGTGATCCTTGGTACTGAACGTCTATGCGGCAAGTATACGACAAATGAAGTCAAAGCCCTTTCGGAAAACCAACTCCACGTAGCTGTTTTACTTACTGGGAACGGCAACGATAAAATTTCTTCTGCTACTTGCAGCCTCAAAGCTACTTATAAGGCAGGTTTTCAACATCTCGAATAGTCTTGCTAACATCTAGATCCGTCTCGAGCAAACAAATGCGCTTGTCGACGGGGAAAAAAAGGAAGTAAATTCTTATGCTTATTATGAGCAGATTGACGCTGTTGACAAATTCTGCGGCGTGGTTTTGGAAGTGTCCGATCCCAGCAAGAACGAGGCTGTTACTACGGTGGCCTGCCCTAAACTTGAACATTAGTCTGAACATTAGTCTATCCACAAGATCAAGCTTTCTTTTCGACCTCAACGCCTGATTGAGGTGTTACTTTAGCACTATTCTCCAAACCTTTCAACAGCATCCATAATCTCATTCAATTCTTACTCTTCACATGCACGAAATTGCCTGACAGATGCATATAGCCGCCTGGTTTCCTCTATCAACTCAATCGCTGACTAGGCGAGTCGGCAAAAAGCCAGCCTGTTCGCACGAAAAGTGAGTCAGTCGACTGCTGCTGCAAAATTGCTGAAGCCTAGGATACGCTCGCATGAGGCACCAGGTCTCCAAAAGTCTTCATTGTCTACATGTTTGTGCAAGTTTTGCCACGGCACGTTTCTCGTTTGAGCTGAGTTTGTAGACTGAAGCTGTAGCTATTCTGATCTGCAAAAATCTACTGACCCACTTTAGATTTGCAACCAGCCCAAGTCTCACTCAGCTTTAAGGCCTGAAGCACTCTGTTGAACCTGTTGATTGATTTTGCAGCAGAATTCACACGTATAGCAAAATGGGTTTACGGACTAGATCACAAATACTCAGTACCGGGCACAACCACGCCACCAGATGGGTCAACCACAATATCGGAACAAAGAACAACCTCTTCGAAAGTCCAACTTCCTTTTATCTCCAGACGTCACAACTCGTATTACTTCATTGTTCTGTGCTGCGACACTCGCTGCGTGCGTGACCACTTTGCCCGAGCCTAGTTAATCGCTAGGCTCATCGAGTATCTTGTTCCGCATCGCCAACAGATACTTGCTCTTATTCGGACAAAGGAGATGTCGTCCCAGCTCTGTCTCTTTGTTCTCAAGGCCTCAGCCCTTTCTGCTGTGGCCATTTGCCCTCAGACGTTTGGACATCTGCTTCAGTTTAGTCGATGGGTCTCCATTAAGCAGTTTTACTTTGGTAGTCTCATTCTCTACCTTTCCTGTTGTCTAGTGTCTTCGACGTTTGTATTCCAGTGCGCGAGACAAATGCGGAGTCGAGGAAGTTGCTCGTTGCGCCGCTGTCGACCAAAGCGAACGACTCCACAAGTCGATTGCCCGCAGAAAGGACGACACGCAGCACATGATGAGCGGCCGAAAGATGTGAAGATAGAGCGATTGCGTTGATTTAGAGAGAAAACGCTGATAGAGGGCGAGCAGGAATGCCTACTTCCTGTTGCCCTGCACTTTTGGGGACGACGGGCGCTTCTTGCAATCCTTCAACTGGTGGCTTGCGTTACCGCAGTACAAGCATAGGCGGTTGTCGAACCTGTACTGGCGAATGTAGGCACGATCTTTGCCAACAGCGACTGCATCCATCTGCATTGGCTGGGGAAAGGATGTGGGAACGGCCGGCGCAAATCGTGGCTTAATAAACGTTGGCGCATTCGGAAAGTTGCGAGCTGGTCGAACGAAGGAGGAAGAATAGTGCTTTCTGGTTTTTTCGAAAGCGCGTTCCACTAAACGGTTGTCGGCCGCCACGACTTGGCGGCAGAAGAGGGCGAAGTTCGCCTTGGTCGTGTCTGTTGTGGATAGCACGTCCTTGCTCTCCTCGATGATCGTCTGTCGCATGGAGAGGATTTTTGATTCTTCTGTCATTTTGAGAGCGGCAATGATCAGAATTGAACTCGGCAATATGCTGAGCTGCTGCCTTAGTACCTTGACGAAGGCGCTTCAGTTTCTGGGTCGCCTCCGATTGCTCATCGCCTACCTGGAAGGCGAATTCCAGCTCGGCAAGCATCTCATCGGCAGAGGTAAACCCAAAATCGATGCCTCTGCCGTCAAGTCGTGGCGGCCGACAACCATTTAGTGGAACGCGCTTTCGAAAAAACCGGAAAGCACTACTCTTCCGCCTTCGTTCGACCGCCTCGCAACTTTCCGAATGCGCCAACGGTTATCAAGCCACGATTTGCGCCGGCCGTCCCCACATCCTTTCCCCAGCCGATGCAACTGGATGCAGTCGCTGTTGGCAAAGACCGTGCATCCATCCGCCAGTACAGGTTTGACAATCGACTGTGCTTGTACTGCGGCGACGCAAGTCATCAGTTGAAAGACTGTAAAAAGCGCCTCTCGTCCCCAAAAGCTCAGGGCAGCAGGAAATAGGCTCTCTTGCTCGCCCTTCATTGGCACCTTCTCTCTCAATCAACGCAATCGCTCTATCTTCACATCTTTCGGCCGCTCACAATGTGCTGCCTGTTGTCCTTTCAGTTGGCAATCGACTTGTGGAGTCGTTCGCTTTGGTCGACAGCGGCGCAACGAGCAACTTCCTCGACTCCACATTCGCCTCGCGCACTGGAATACAACAAACTCCGCTAAAGGAGCCAGTCAACCTCGAAACAATTGACAGCAGTCCCCTTGCTCCTGTTACGCATGTTACCCCTGCTGTGCGACTGTCTGTCGGCACACATCACGAACATGCTTCCTTTGTAATCTCGGACCTTGGACAGTACAAGGTACTTCTTGGCTTGGCTTGGCTTAATCTACACAATCCGTCTTTTGATTGGGCCAACAGCAAGATTTCTTTCCCAGACTCGTGTTCGAACACTTTGTTGGCGTCTCTCGGTGGGTCTGGCCGGGCCTCGCCGCCCCTCAGTACCACGGCTTTAGATGTCTGCTCTTTGGAATCCGACGCTTTCAAAAGCCTAGCTAGCACGCATGATGTTGATCAGCTCGACCTCACGGATTTCGTGCGTGCAAATTCACAAAGCTGGAGCTAATAAAAGGTTGATCCGTTCCTGCCATGCATGGAGGAGAAGAAGCGTTATACAACAAGGGGTTATTACAATGAACAGGAGCTCTGCATGCTCCTTGTTGTGAATGAAGGCGATGCTGAATTTTGTTCCTGGTCGTACCACGCTTGATTTCTGCACAGCATTTGCTTTTGCCAGGCTTAATGGATGTTTTGCCAACAGAGAACGAACAAACTCGAAGCCCTTTCACGTCTACTATCAACGGTTGCGGGCAACCGTGTTTGATAAATAGCACTTTTGATCCATCTTTAGCTTTCAACATTTTCCTTATCTGCAATGAGTGCCTCTGTCGTGCTTAGACTGACACGGAGAAAAGCAAATCTGACCTTACCAGACACAAGGAGCTCCAGCCAGACTTGACGGGCGCAAGGAGCATGGCACAGCGGAACCACCAACTAGCTCCATAGCAAGATCTCGCTCACCTCAGTCGAATGCGTGCCCAGTCACATGACGCTTGCATTGGTAGCGAAAATTTACAGTGAGTGTCTTGCGTGAGCACAGGCATTATAGTTCTTGCACAAGACGCTCAATAGCATCAATGTGCTTTGGTAGGTTTGTCAAGTTCTCATATCCAGTATCAGTGACGAGCAGGCAATCTTCAATGCGCACGCCACCTACAGAGACGTACGACGCGATGTGCTCTTGGTCAAATAGATGGGCGTACTCGCCTTTGTAGTAAGTCTGTAGAAAGAGTTCATTGAAATAGATGCCGGGCTCAATTGTGATGACTTGACCTGCTTGCAAAGTAAAGGATTCTGTTGTTTGCGGCACATTGCCCTTCGAAGGCGATACATCATGGACATCCAAGCCGATCTGATGTCCAAGGCCATGCTTCTGTTAGTACAAAGTTATCAGCAGTGCTGCTTACCATCATGAATGCGACACTCAACTGTAACTTGAAGCACGTCTCTGCATCGCATTTGAAGAACCCAAGAGCAACAAGCATCTCGCTCAACCGCTTCATGACCGCCATATGTATCTCTTGCATCGCTTGACCTGGTTTGACCATGGAGATACCGAGCATTTGCAGCTCATATACGTTCTCATATATTTGTCTTGACTTGTGAGAGAATTTGCCAGATAGCGGGTACGTCCGCGTAACATCTGCCGCATATCGATCGTACTCTGCAGCTGCATCCACAAGCACCAAATCTGCATCACGGAAGGATCCATCATTGGCGCCATAATGCAAGATAGATGCATGGACACCCGAGGCGATGATTGGATTGTAGGCTTGTGCGGGTGCGCCTGCCAAACGGCACGCACGGAGGAAATCAGCTTCTGCTTGGCGTTCGGAGGTATAGTGCTTGAGGCTGCGTGCAAGGCTGCGGTGTGCATCACAGGTGATGTTGTTGGCTGTACGAAGCGCTGCTAGCTCGTATTTGTCCTTGACCACACGACAAGCTGCAAGTGCCTCCATCAAGACAGCATCTGAAAAGGTGTAGAATATAGCACCAAATTCCATGAATGCAGAGCCGAGCTTATCGTGATAATGAGCAGCATCTATATCATACGATGCCAAAACTTGCTCGGTGCTCTCCGTTTGCCCCATATACGCAACCTGCCTGGGCTCTCCCTGGGGTGGTATGTACATGACTGCATGATCCTCTTTTATCTCATACAAGAGCGACCATCCGGGCGATTGCGCCCCGGTCAGGTAGTAGAAATTAGACTCTTGGTCAAATGGGTATGTCTGGTCAGAGAAGCCGCGCTGTATGGATTCTGCGCCATGGAGTAAGATATAGTTTGACTTGAGCGGTCTTGGAAGAGCAGCAGCGACGCGCCTAAGATGGTCTCGTGCAGGATATTTGAGCTTGTTCTTGATTCTGGCCATTGGCAGCAGCTGCTTCAGTTTGTGGTTGGCGTCGAGTTTGAACTTTGTAGGCGGCCGCGTCATGCACAAGAGCGACGCCTACTCAACAGAACAAGCAGAGGGAGAGAAGGACCAGCAGCATGAGTGATCCACAGGTGCTCAAGCCAGACAAGGACTACAGGTCCATCCTTGATGAGCAATTCCCAAAACTAGAAGAGCTCGCACAGACAGATCTCAATGGCGCTGTTGAACAGCTCACCGTACTGGAGAAGCAGACGCGTCAGGCGAGTGACATGAATTCGACAGCCCGTATCCTGGTCGAGATTTGCGAGTTGTGCAAGAAGCAAGGCGACTTGACCTTGCTGAATGAGCAGATTCAAGTACTGAGCAAGAAGCACGGTCAATTGAAGGGCGCCATTACGCGTATGGTGCAGCGTTGCATTGATATGCTGAGTGAGTTGGAGGCGGAAGCAGATAAGCTGGAACTCATTGAGACACTGCGTAAAGTCACGGATGGCAAGATCTATGTGGAGGTAGAGCGCGCGCGAGTGACACGAACACTCTCGCAGCTCAAGGAGCAGAAAGGCGAAATCAAGGAAGCACAGGAGATTCTGACATCCTTGCAAGTGGAGACCTTTGGATCGATGGACAAGCGGGAAAAGACAGAGTTTATTCTGGAGCAAGTGCGGCTGACTTTAGCGCAACAAGACTACCAGCTCGCACATATCCTGTCGCGCAAAATCTCAACAAAGGTGTTTGATGACGAGACGTTCCACGATCTCAAGCTACGCTTCTATGAGCTCATGATCCGCATTGGCCTGCACAACGACGAATACCTCGACATTACGCGTTATTACCACCACGTCCTCACAACGCCTTCCGTCGCAGAGGATGCCAGCAAGTGGCAAGACATTCTAGCAAATGTCGTCTACTTCATCATCCTGTCGCCCTATGACAACGAGCAATCCGACTTTCTCCATCGTATTGCAGCAGATAAGCGTCTTCTCGAGCTGCCCATGCACAACGAGCTCATCAAATGCTTTACAACACTTGAACTAATGCGTTGGCCAAGGATTGAGGAAATCTATGGTGTGCATCTCCGAAAAACGCCCGTGTTCACATCGGGGGATGCACGCGCTGACCAACGCTATAACGCTCTCAAAACGCGTGTGATTGAACACAACATTCGCGTTGTTTCTGCATACTATGCGCGCATCACCCTTCCCAGGCTCCAGCAACTCCTTGATCTTAGCCCTGAAGAGACAGAGAAGCAGTTGTCTGCGCTGGTTTCCAACAAGTCTGTTCATGCACGTATTGACAGGCCTGCACAACTCGTTGTATTTGGGAAGGCGAAGAAATCAGATGAAGTGCTCAAGGCGTGGTCCTTTGATGTCGGTAAGCTTTTGTCTGGTATTGAAAAGGTCAGGCAGCTCGTGCAGAAGGAGTATACACTGCAAACTGTCCAGCAAAAATCATAGGCCGTTCCTTAGATGCCTCTATGTGCATGACATTCATCATCATGAGGCAACTTGCCTACTTGCAATTACAATGGCTTATGCAGTAACTCGTGTCGCCAAAAGCAATTCGATTCTCCCATCATCTCAGTGATGGAAAAGAGTTCCCGTGCATTGTCTGATACGCTAGTAGCATCGACGTAGACCCGAAGCTGGAGTGATGAAGGTGATTAGGATTGAGGAGGCATGAGCCAATGCAGTTGAAGCAGCTCTAGCAAACTATTCCGTGTCGCGAAACCACTACGCCACATCAACCGATGGACAAGTATGTGACAATCACAAAGAAACGCTCTGCAGAAGGCGATGGAGGCAAAGATGCAAAGCGGAAACGTCCCATGACTGCCAAAGAGCATATGATGCATATCGCTACAACGCCATCCACCAAGGGCCATGATATCTGGGTATCTGCTGCATCAGGCCACCAAATTAGTGAGCAAGGTGGTCGCTCTGTCTCGTACAATGCTGCTCGTATCGCAAAGCTCAAGTGTCAATTCAGACCAGCGGGCGCTGATGTCCCTGCTGATCAAAAAGCAGTCGCGGCGCGGTACGCTGCGCAACAAGAAGGTCCAATCATTGCGCCAGAATTGGAGGCGGCCGTTTCAGTGAGTAGGGATAGCGGGCATATCGCGCTATTTGACGCTCAACACAGTACGCGTAGCGTCATTTACCCGATGCGTATTGCTACTCAAGGATCAACATTACCGACAAAAGGCTGTTTTCGAGGATGCGTGTTCTATCTGGATGGTTACCTCGGCCCAGCAGCGTCTGATTGGTCTCTCAAACGCGAGATTGCCGCTCAAGGAGGCGAACTCTCTGTATCACTAGCAAAGAAGCAAATCACTCACGTCGTACTGAGCCAACGTGGCGCACTGGCGCATTCCAAAATCGTCAAGGAAGGCAAATTGAAGCGTCGTACAGTCCAATATGTCACTGTGGATTGGGTACATGCTTGCTTGACGGCCGGCAAACGCGTTCCAGAGTGGCTGTACTCAGTTGAAAAGCTACAGTATGGAACACGTCCTGTTGCTGAACTGTGGCAAAAGAAGGAAGAAGCTCAATTGCCTCTTGACGCTGAGGAAGGGGAGAGACTTGATGCTCTGGAGCGCTGACCTTGCATGCTTTTGAACTGGCTTTCTCAATCACGTAAGACTAAGTGTCTTCTATCTCTTCGGCTATTGTTCTAGGGGGCCACTGCATTGAAGTCGGAGTGGGATTCATTGTACAGTGTACAAGCGCAAAGCTTCCCACCTTTCCACACCCATAAACGAGATTGCAAAATTCCAATGGTCTGGAACCAGCAGGTTGGATTGGCTCCCTTAACCAATACAAACAACTTGAACAAAGGCTTGAAGCCGTCTGTCAGTTGTCTGGGAAGTACAAATCCGTACCCAAAGCCAGCTCTAGGGAATTTTCGACTGTGTTGCTCCTAGCTGTACGTACACTGCCTAGACGCATTTTCAAGATTACCTGTTTGCGCAAATAAGTGTCTCTGTTTTTCAGGCGACACTTTCCAAAATTGAGTAGTTGGGTCAAGTATCCTGGCAAACCGATCTCGTCTTGTTATCTGCAAACAAGGTCATGATGCGCTGTTGGATGCTTAGGTGTCTATAGTATATGATCTGTAGCTACAAGGAAGTAAAGCAGAACAAGAGCAAATAACGCAAACGAGAAGCAACATCATCTTCCCGAAACCTGCGCCTTTTCCTTGATTGCACTTGTGAAAGTACTACTCTTGTCCTGAAAGACACTCTCCCGCTCAATCAAAGTCGCTTCGAGTGGTTGTCCTGGCGTCTCTTCAATCTCGCCAATCTCTTTACGAATCGCATCAACTTCCTGAGCTTGTTTTTGCCAACTTGCCTTGTTGAGTGCTTTATCAAAGAGCTCTGGGTTGGGTGGAACATAGCTCCCGCCTAGGCGATCAAACAATGTGGTGAATTGTCCATAGTTGCAAGAAAACTTGAGATGGTGCAATGAATGGCAGGCTGCACCGTTGATGATGGGGTCGTTGGAGAGGTACTCGCCATCGTGAATCAGGACTGTCCAGATATTGACAAATGAAAAGAGCGCAATGTATGCGAACCTGTGGAGTGGGAAGATGAAGGGGAAGATGTGGTAAGGCAGACTTTGTAGGAATCCATCGGCTGGATGGAATGCATGGGATGCATATGGCGTTGGCATGATCCACTTGTGGTGAGGCTTGTGCAGATGCTTATACAGCAATTTGGAGTGCAACCCGCGGTGAATGAGGTAGATGAGGGAATCTGTGAAGAGCAAGAAGAGCGGGAACTGGAAGATGAAGTAGCCCCAACCGTACTGGTCTACCGACCTGTACAACTTTGAGTAGCCACGGACCTCTGCGAGGAAACAGAAGGCCGTCACGATGGCCATTTGTGGTAGGGATGCGACTGCGACGCCCATCTCAAGGCGAATCTGATTCTTCAGGTACTTTGGGTGCTCGAATGTCCGATGGTCAAAGATGAACAGGTAGGAGAGCGTCGAGAAGAAGAAGTATAGGACCATGCCGAAGAACCAAGTGATAAGGAAGAGCGAAAGCAATTGTCGCACTGGCGCGTCTCGCGCAAACACAGACATACAGCCTTCTGTCATAGACAGGTCAAGCGAGTTGAGACCCGTCAGCCGCGCATGCTTTGCTGCTGGAGAGTTTGGCAGGTCTAGCGCAGCAAGATACCGAAGGAGTGTGTTGTTTGTGTTGCTCGGGGCCCATGTGTTGTAGGCCAAGTCTAGGCCGCCATATCGATCAACCACATCCAAAACGACGTCCATTGATGCGTTTGAGGCAGTTTCCAGGTGTTGTACAAGAACTACGGCGCGTCGGGTCGGGTGTAGCTGGTTGTGGTTGTTTTCTGTGGTGGTCTGACTTTTTTGAACCGCCGCCACAAGAGCTGATGTAAGCAACCAGACGGCAGGTACAGAGCAAGGACAGAGTATAGAAAGAGCATAACTGTACACGATCTAAACAGTGTAGAGCAAGGACAGACAGACTGAGTACAGCAGTACACGGTCTAAAATACAGCGCCGTCGCTCAGCAAGACACGGCCCTCTTCCCGCCGCATATAGTGATGGATGGCATTGGCACCTGCAATCAGCCCACCCGTATCGCACCGTTCTTCCCGAGCAATGAGGCAGATCTGAAACACATTCGTCTGCCAGCACAGTCCTAGCAAGCCATCTTCGAAATGTAAAATCTCAATCTTGTGTGTCGGTGCCGACAAGAGCCTCGCATAGACTTGACAAATACGTTTTCGTGAAAGCAAGGCTTTCGCAGGGACACGGACAGATCCATCGACATGATTAGACTTGGGCAAAGCAGGCGGTAGGCCCGGTGCCACGAACTGCACTTTAGACCGTGCCTTGTAGAAGAAATGCTCAAGCTGGCCGGCACCCACCTCCTTACAAGTCACTGGCTTCTGAGCCGCCTTCTTCAGCTCCCGAATCAACCCATCTTTTTCAAGACGTCTGCATACAGTCTGCTTGATTCCTTGCAACTCAAAGAAGGACTCCTTGTCTGCTGACACCAAGATGAGACTGATACTGCGTGTAATGAAGTAAACGTATATGTGAAGAAACCCAGAAGCATTGAACTTGGGCAGGCATAAAGGAAGCCAGTACTCGCCGCCTTGCTCAAAGCCACGGGAGTAGACCGTCTCGAAGAGAATTCTGAGATCAGCCGGATAGAGTGAATGACCATGCGGACGCAAAATGCCAACGAGATGTTTATCGCAAGCAATGAGACCATATAGCAATGCGGCGCCCTGCCGACTCGCTTGCAGGATATTATGTATGCGTGTGCGGTACGTTTGTCGCAACCGCAATACTTGGACCGCTGAGAGCATGATGCTCAAATCGCCGCGTATCATGTCATCCGACAATCGATCCAGGAACACTTCAGCACCTTGTATCATGCGGCTGAGATCGAAATTCTCGCTGCGGTCGTAGACGCGTTTCAGGGCAGTTGCTGTGACGGTGGACAGAATGTGTGCATAGAGTAAGTCTAGCTGAACACGCAGCGCTGCAGTACCTTCACTCAGTTTACTGATGGCCACTAGATATACAGGTCCATGAACCACCAGAACAATTGAGAGTTCATCACAAACATATGATTGTAAAGCATCGCCCGAGTCTTGGTAGAAGCCCATGATTGCTTGAATGATGCCCATATAACTAGACAGAATCTGTGAAGACCCAAATCGAGAGTAGATGGGCTTACCTGCAGCAGAAAGAATCAGGAACTGCTTGCGATGCGCTAGCCAGCGTTCCAATTGCCCCTCCTCGTCGTCCTTCTGTGAGGTCGTTTCAGAGGCAGTCGCGTCGCTGTCATATGCTTGTTCGAGAGTGAAAGCCGCACTCCCTGTCAGAAGCTCACTCAAAGTGCCGCTCAAGTCATCTTCAATGCTGTGCAGGGTTGGCACGCTCCGTCCAGTGCGTACTGATTGTTCATCATAGTTGCTTTCTGAGTGTATATCAGGCAGTGTCAGCTGGGTCGTGGGCTCTGCAACGATAGAAGCCGATGAGATGATGGACTGCAGCTGCGGTCTATCCTGTCGCATATCATAGGGCCGCCAGTGTTCTGTAGCTGCCGTAGAGCGTAGTGTATGCAGACGACTTGATCTGTTGTCGGATCGCCGCTGAAATGACGATGCGACAATCAACTGCACATCCACTGCACCACCAAGCTGCTATGTTGCGTCCAAGAATACGGACAAGAGTTGTTAGCTTCAATTGTAGCTACCCCTGTCGCCTGCTGATCACACGCTGCAAGTCGACATCAAGCAAAGGACCATTCGCTTTCGCCTTCGATATTGATGGCGTCCTGCTCAAGTCTTCGCAGCCTATTCCTGGAGCGATTGAAGCCCTTGCTCTGCTCAAACAGCATGCGATCCCCTTCATCTTATTGACAAATGGCGGTGGTGTGACAGAAGCAGAACGTGTTGCACGTCTCAGCGAGTATCTTAAAACTGATATCCATCCATCCAACTTTGTTCAATCACATACTCCGTTTCAGCTACATGCAGCACAAGAACAATTCAAGAACGTCTTGGTTTGTGGAGGTAAGGGAGATGCATGCAGACATGTTGCTCTAGGCTATGGCTTTCCTCATGTTACCATACCCTTTGATATTTTGGCACAGGACGAATCTGTGTGGCCCTATCATCAGCTTTCCAAGGAGGAAAGGGCAGTCACACGTCCTCTGTCCGATGCGCCCATTGACGCAATATATGTTTACCATGATCCTCGAGACTGGGGGCTTGATTCGCAAATTGTTTTGGACCTGCTTCTTTCGAAAGACGGTCGTATTGGTACACGCGCTGATCATCCTACAGCAGAGAAGCCCGACGAGTCCTTCAAACAAGCAGTGCCGCTATTCTACTCGAACCCAGATCTCCTCTGGTCGAATCTCAATCCTCATCCGCGATTCGGACAGGGCGCCTTCCAGATACTGATCCAAGGCTTGTACAAAGCGGTCACTGGTATGACTTTGCATTCGACTACAATCGGAAAGCCCTCGAAGTTCACATATGACTATGCAGCCCAAGTACTAGCAAAGCATCAAAAACGCTTGAATCCCCACCTCGCTGCCGATCAAACTCGTGTATACATGGTTGGCGACAACAAGCTTTCTGACATCGCCGGTGCCAATGCATATCATTGGACATCCATCCTTGTCCAAAGTGGCGTCTTTCGTGGAACTGTCGAGGAAGGCAAGTCTGGCAGTATACCAGCGGATCATGTGGTTAAAGATGTCGGAGAGGCCGTCAAGCTTGTGCTGGCTGAAGAAGGCATTCTTTAGATTCTACAATGACCAATTGGCAGTATTCAGCTTCCTCACTGACCACTCATCTGGACTCCAACCGCGAATGTCGCCTTGGTTGTAAACGATACGCTGCTCTGCCTTTGAAGGTGGCATTTGCTTTACTGGTGCGATCCAAGAGTCTGGCACTTGTAATCTTGCGTGCTGTGGCTTTGCTTGCACAACCTGCAAGTGACCTTTGTATTGGCCAACATCTGTCAGTATAAGAGGTGGTGGCCTGTGCTTCCTTTGCCGATTGCTGAGCGGCACTCCAAGGGGCTGCGGTTCACACTTGCGGCAGCTGCAAGGCCGTACCAACTCCTGCTGTACTCCTCGCGGCCACTCAACTCCTGATCGGCTCATGGATGCTGTTTCCAACTCGGCACTCTCGCGCGTGCTAGATTTGCGGCGCTTGACAGCTGCTGACCTTCTCCTCAGCACATCAGTCATCCTTGACGACAAGACAAGCGAATCATCGTCTCGTTATCTACATGTGTGTCAAACGTTAGTTGTTCAAGGTTCTGATCAGCGACACTATCAACGTTTCAAACGACCAAAACCTACGACACCTCAAAGCTTTGTTTGTCAGCATTCACAGTGACCTTGAACCCATCTCCAAGAATCTCAAACTGGCCCTTAAACAAGCCTCTGCCCTCGCGCGCATCAATCTCTTTTTTGATTGCTTGACCAGCTGCAACACCGTGTTTGGCAATCACCTGTAGGATGATGACTTGCTGAAACGTCTTTTTGCGCCCTTCTGGAGTTGTCGTGCTGGGTAAATTGGTCGGCTTGACTACCTCGGCTGGTTTGCCAGCGGCTTGCGGCTTCGTCTTTGCTGGTGATGATGCTGCTGCGACGCTAGGGGTTTTGGAGGTCCCCTTAGTCGGTATTACTGGCACTGCTCGCGGTGTTGGAGATGGTGAGGACGTACTAGGCAGCGTTGATCTGGCCTTGGGTGTTTCTGCCGGCTTGTCTTCATCCTCATCGTTGTCATCCGGCTCTTTCGCTGGACTCGGTGGCTGCGACGGTGTTGCTGGTGATGTTGGCTTGGTCTTCTTGTCACCGCTTTCGTCATCTACAGCGTCGTCGTCATCGTCTTTAGGCTTGGATGGTGCTGGAGTTGTACTAGGTGGCGAATCATTCATTCCAGTGTTTGCTGGAGGTGTTGGTGTTGGTGCACTTCCTTCGTCTTGATCATCGTTGTCATCAGTACCTGGTGCATCTGGGATAGGTGACGGCTGGCCCCCGGTCGGGATGACTGGCGTTGGCGTCTTTGGTTTTGATTCCTCCGTTGTCGGTGCTGATGATGGTAGAGCATCTGGCATTGACACTGGCACAACTGGTCTGAAGGTAGGTCTTGGACGCGCCGTACCTCCTTCGTCCTTTGCATCGTCCACATCAACGTCATCGTCGTCTGGCTTTTTTGGCAGTGGTAGGGAGAGTGGCGGCAATTTTGGTCTTGGTACTTGCGGTGGTACTGATGGTGAGGCGATTGTTGGCTGTCTAGGCTGTGGCACAGGCGGTGTCACTTGCCCTCCAATTGGAACAGCTCCAATCCCTGGGACGTTGGGAGTTCCGGGTCTTGACATCGTTCCCGGACTCGAGAGTGGCTTGTTCACAGGTGCGATGTTGGGGATCAGCGGCGGGGCCAGTGTTCTGGGATTGCCATTCGATGCCATGCCAGGATTAGGCAACGTCTTGGGTGCGTTCGGTATATTGGCCTCTCTTGGTAAAGAGCTTGGTGTCCTAGGGTTTTCTCCAAGCAATGAAAGAAGGTATCGTTGCAAATCTGGATTTACAGCAAAGACCTGGATGAGGCGCTCTGCGATAGACTCGAGATACGTTTGCAAGGTCAACACTGGCAAGGCAGCTGGCTGCTCAATCAACGTCACAGCGTATCGAGAGACGGGCGCAGCTTCGCCTTCGAATACGTGATCAATTGCCGCATCCAAGTTTGGTAAGCTTCGTTTGTTGCGCTTCAGCACGCTCTTTTCATTGTTCAGATTGACAAGATCATTCTGTGCTGTGCAACCAGTGTTGCTCTGATTGAATTGCTTAATGAGCGACTCCGTGTCGACTTTTTGCCCGAAGCTCTGCGCAATAGCGACCAACTGTGCGATATTCGCACCCAGTGGCTGAGTTCTGCCATCACTTTGTACAGTCTTGCACTTTTCTGGATCTGCTTCGCCACTGTTGAGGCTCGCTTCGCACACAGCACCAATGAATGGGTATCGACAGACGCAGGAACATGTTCCGTTGCCAGTGAGCGAGTAGATGCCATCATGCATGCAAGACAAAATCGCTTTGCAGCGCACTTCAGGTGAGGCGTTTCTGCGTGATGTTTCGATATCCTTGCGCAACATCTTGATTGACAGTGGGACCATGACAATGGTGAGCACGACCAGAGAGAGCATCACGACGATTGATGCAAAGACGCAAAATGGCAGACCGCAGTATTTTCGCGGCTTGACTGTTGCTTGTGTTGGGAAACCGCCTAAGGGAGAGCCTGGGTAGCGAGCTGGGCTAGAGAGGACCGAGCTGACGTTAGACGCCGTTGTTGGACGTCGTTCAGGGATTTGTTGAGTGACTGGCGAATTTGGCTGTGACATCGCTGCCAAAAGTGCACTCACTTCAGAATCGTCTGACCTCCTTGCAGTATGACGGCTATCAGACTCATGCGATCTCGTTGTGCTGAAATGTCCATCAGAGTCTTGCAATGTCAATGTGTGACTTCGCGATCGAGCACGCCCACCAGGTGCATACTGCTGTCTGGGGCTCGTCACCAAGTCGTGTAGAATGGTACGCGAGCTGTCTAGCACAAATGGCAGGGAGCTAACAGAGCGGCTGTAAACATCCGCCACGAGTCCTGTCGGTGCTAGTTCAGTTGGACTTGACATCATGGCCAAACGCAGACTGCCTAGAGGATGTGGCGGAGGCGGAAGCGCATGGGGAGGTGGTCGCAATGGTCGTGGCGGAGGTGTCGCATGAGTTCTACTGATGATGCTGTGCTTCACGGAGTGGATTGATCCACTCTCAATGGACTCGCTGTCTGTTGATGAGGCTCTTGCATCCAACAAGTCTGGCAACACCACGGACGAAACTTTGGATACGCGCGAGTACTGTTTTGAATTACGCATGGCGCGTGTCTCATGCGATTGCAAGACTCGTGCGTACGGCACTTGGTTATTCGCTTCAAATCGTTTTTCTGGTTCTTGAGGATGATCAAAGGACTGCACATGCATGATGCCTTCCATGCTTGGCGCAAGTTCAGGGCCAGACAGCTGTCTTTTTGCATGAGATTGTTTCAGCGAAATAATCAGTGCATAATATGCTTCATAAATATTATGTCTTTGCTCAGAGAGCATTGTCTAGTCTAAATATTCTCATTAAAAGTGAAAGAAGTTTTTGCCAGTCTCAAAGCCCAGCTCATTCAAAGCCTTTCCAGCAGCTTTGAGCATGGGTGGTGGGCCACAGACAAATGTGATTGTGTTGGGGTCGGCCGGGAACAAATACTTGTCAATCTTTTGCTTGTCGGCCAAACCTCGCTCGCCAGTCCAGCTCTTGTCTGCATCTTCAAGCGTGTGTGTCACTTGGAAAGCATCGCCATGCACTTTGGCAAGAGAATCAATCTCATCATGTAACAGAATCTCATCCACATTCGTGTTGGCATCAAGAAAGCGGATCGGGATTTGGGTATCGTCGCACTCGAGCATCTTTTTGATGGTCGCCCAAACTGGTGTCATCCCGGTACCACCACTAATGAAATTGACGCGTTTCGCCTTGATCGTTTGTTCGTGGTGGTCCTCTTCTTGATCCACTAGGAATGTGCCGTTACCTTGATAGCGAATCGGTCCAAAGCTACCCATAATGAGGAGCGTGTCTTCTCGCTCGGCGTCCAGCATATCGAGCACATTACTAAGAAGGCCTCCAGGCTGCTTGTCATCGGGGAAGTATGTTTTGACAATCATATCAAACGTGCCATCTTCCTTATCCTCGCCGATCGGGCGCGTCATGGCGTATGGTCGTGCCGTAATGCCATCAGTCATCATAAAGCCACAGAGAAAGTGCTGACCAGTGTGGACACGCACTGCGTTCGGCTCGTGATACTTGAAGGTATACCTGCGAACGTCCTTGTTGAGCTCTTCGCGTTTGAGGAACGTCACTGGAATGAAGGACTCGCTGTTGAACAGGCCATTCTTCGCAATACCGAAATTGCTCTCGTGCGCTTCGAAGCCTTTTGAGATATCCTGCAGGGTCATGCGCGATGACTGCCTGTCATCCGCTGCCTTGTCACCTGAGTCCGTCTTTTGGCGCTCGGCAGTCGCAGGCCAAGGCTGCTCAAACTTGATATATCGTTCCGTTACAGGCAACGGGTTCTCTGGACAGATCCGCTTGCCATGCTTCTGTATCACGTCTCGAATGGTGACAAGAGCCTGTTTACCCTTCAACATGTCGTCTGCCTGTGCCGCCATGCTTGTAGAAAGTGGTTGCTCTGGTCTAATCTTTTGGGTGTTGATGTCATGGATCGCAAGTCGCGTTTTTTCGAAAAAAAATCGGCGCGTGCCGTCATGATTGAAACTGGGCAAAACCGCCCAGACTAAGCTGTAGCATCACTCAGCAGAGGCCGATGCAGTGTCGCTGGCAGTGTCGCTGGCATCGTCGGTGTCCATGTCAGAAACACCAGCAATCATGTCGAGCAAGTCAAGCACTTCCGGAGACTGATCTCCCCAACGCAGCTGAACTGTCCAATGCACTTCATTCAACTGACTAAGTCGGCCACTCTCCATCGCGGCCGTGACATGCCGCGCTGAAATCTTGTTGCGGTCATCGAGCAGTCCTCCCGTAGAGTCAAGCGAAAGCCGCTCAAGCGGATGATGCATTGGGATGTTCTCGAAGAAGGCGCTTTGAAAGTATTCAATGTAGCCTTCATAGTCGAGTAAGTTCGGACAGAGCAGCAATACAAAGTTGAGCGCATCGCTTGGTAGAGGTAGCGGGTAAAGTGTTGCAAGCCGAGTGAGTTGCGCGCCTTGTCTCTCAAACAAGGACAGAATGCCAAGCAGTGTGAGTTCTGGACAAGCCTGGAAGCTGAGATGGGTCACCGTGCGTGGCAGCGGGCAAGACAAGAGCTGGTCGTCAACAGCTCCGCTGAGCCATACTTCCCGTAGCTTAGGCGGCCACTGTACCGTAAGGATACCGTCGGTGTGCTTGCTTGCCTTAGGAAAGCTCACCACTTCAAGGTGCTCAAGCTTGCTGAGCGCTGCAAGGAAGAAGGACAGCTCAACGCGCTCAGAAACTGCTTGGGCATTCAAGACGCGCAGCTGCGTGCATAGACCCGTGGCTCGAAATGCAGACTGATTGAAGCCAACCTGCGGCGCCATGAAGACTCGCAAGTTTCGAGCAGAGCGGCGTACTAAGCGTGTGATTTGACTCGTCCTTGCGCCATGCACCACTTGTCGCAAGTTCAAGCTTCGCACCAAGTCGCCAAGTGGAGCCGCCTTCCGATGGCTAAGGGTCGCTGCAAAGGCTGCAATGTTCTTAGACGTGAGCTTGGGCGCCTGGTAGATGTGCGGTAGAGCGGCATAGTAGAAGGCAGTGCAGACACGCAATAAATGGCCGAGGTTTCTGTTGCTTGGAAAGAGATGGGCGATGATCTTGTCGAGAACTTCTTGCGGCAGCTTGTCAAACAGACTTGGCTCGATTGTTCGCTCAGCGTCCATGTAAAGTACATTGCTGGCCAGCCCGAGCTCGCAGACTGTCTGGCAGGGACATGAGCGTCAGGATCACGGTCATGGATGGATCGCGCCGCAAGTTGGAAACTCAAGTCATGGTTCAGATGGGCGAAAAGGGGAACAGGAACATGTTCATGTTTATCATACTCGAGCTCACACTTCTTACTACTGCTTGACATCTGGTGTGGAAGCTAGTTGTCAACCTACTCCCTACTCACAACTGATGGGCGTCTTGTCGATACGATCCTGGCGCATAGAGTTGGGCAGCATTTTGTATTCGAATCCCGTCGATGTGCCGTCCTCGTTGAACCCGTAAATGGTCTGCAGCATACTCTCTGCTGAGCGCCATTTCACAACTATTCGGCCTTCAATACTGTTCAAACTACACCAGTCGCTCTGCTGGAGGTCGTAAAGCTTTGGAATATTGCTGGACATGTTGCAGGAACAGGACTGACCATTCATCGTCGCCTGACCCACAGCAAAAATTCCAGAAGGACCCCCAACATCCAACGCGCAGCGGGACAGATATGGTTTGCCAACATGAAATCCAGCATCTCCAAAGACCTTTCTCGAGAAGTCCGTGCAGGTCCGGTCACACACCGTTGAATATGCCATGTCTGGGCCTAGATTAAGCTGGTCTTCCGTAGGGATGGCTCCATCAAAGCTTAGCATCAGCTGGTGATGGAAGGCCACTTCTTTAAAGCACTTCGAAGCAGTTACCTGACTTCCTTGAAGCAAATCAGAGAAAATGAGCACCAGTAGGGCCAGCTTATGGCAAATTTGGGAGCTTTGACGCATGATACCGCTTCTTGGATCCTTGCTTGATTATGTGTTTGAATCGAAGCTGAAGCATCATGAGGGTAGTGAAGTGCCTTTATATGTTACTGCCCCTGCAAATCGGGCACAGCTAACCCCTGAGGAAGGCACGGTCCTTTAGGTGTCTCGATTGGCTAATTAGCCCATGTGCAGCTGTCTAATTTTGCTCAAGTGCGATTGCGATGCCGCAACGCAGACCTTGTCTGTTTATGTTTGTGTTTGTCTCAGCAAATTTACGAGATTTTGTCGGAGGATGATGGCGAATACCAGCGCGCTAAATATTCTATGCTTGAAACCTTCTGGTCAATTTCTGTCTTCTAAAAGATCATGTCAAGGCGTCTTTCGAGCTGCAGCGGCTCTCTATTATCAAGAAACCAATTCTTCGAAATTAACTTCAATCAGACCGTTCAAGGGGAACAGAAGTAGCACGCTCAATTGCGATCGCAAGGTTACGAATGCAGGCCCTGCCTATTTGTGTTTGTCATTCGTCACAATAAATTGACAACTTTATTGCCAGAACTGTTGTGAATACGAGCGTGTAACCGGTCTAGGCATGAGCTGTTTGATGTTTGTTTCTCGGAATCATATCGACATATCTTGCGAAATTGCTAAGCTGCCGCAGCTGTCCATCATTGAAAAATGTTTGTCAGAGTCCAACACAATAAGACCATTCAAGGGGACAATCATTGTAGGAGTGTTCGTGATTGTTCGGTACATGCTGGTTTTGATGCCTACGGCTGACCAGGATGCTCGCGTCCGAACTCATAACCGCGTAAAGTCGCAGCAATATGATCTGTGCGAGATATCTTGCGAATTGTCTACAAAATTATTAACTTTTCAGTGCAAGCTTTCATAATACCGGCCTCTGTGATTGGGGATTGCAAATTCAGCCGCTTTTAACATAGCCGGTAGTGCAAAGTCTACGGCTTTGTTGAGTCGAGCTGATCCTACGTCCTCCGTCCATATCGCCGAGTAAGCCGCTCGACATGAGCCAAGTACATACTCACATTCTTGGACTTCTGTTTGAGAGCTTTCGACCTTGGCGTCGACGACGGCATTGCGTTCGAGAATACTTCGACGAGGCCGTCGAGTGGATCTTTTGAGGTGAGCAGAGATGGGAAACTGATTTGCTCATGTTCGGGTTCGACGGCTTTGGAGTTGCGCCATCGTGCCGCATCTTTGCGCAGGAGCTGAAGGATCCATGCAATGCTGACCGTCTCGTTAGTTGATTAGCAAGTTCCTTCTGTGGCGCCATGAGCACGAAAGACTAGTTCGATGAAGATCCAGTGCTCGTTCGTCATCGCCTAGGACTTTCTCGGCAACGTCAAGCAAGGTGGCGTCAGTCAACTTCAAGCAGCAGCATACCTGTGATGCCTGAATGCCACATAGCTGTTCCCCTTCATCTTATATCTCCATCATGCGTGCCATCATCTGCCACGACCAAGCAGACGACTCCGTTCTCCCTGATCTTCGTCGTCACATGGCATGCCTAAAAATTGCTTATCCACTTGCTTGACTCGCCAAGACCCTTCGTCACTCGCAGTCTTGAAGAAAGTTTGATTGTCTTCGAAGCTACGACCACCAGACTCAGGCAAGTACAACCACGTCCACACTGCAGAAAAGAGATTGGTTGCTGCAAAGACAGCAAAGACGCCATAAGTAATGTTGTTGAACAGGATGGGCGTCATGAGTGTAACAGCAAAGTTGGAGAGTCCCCAAATGACCACAGAGATGGCGGACCCTTGTGCGCGTGCTGTGATGGGGAAGATTTCTGATGGAATCAAGAAACAGGGGCAGAGCGAGGTGATACCAAATGTTGAGGTGATGGCGTACAGCAAGATGATGCCTGCGATGCTAGTACCCAACTGTATTGTTTCCTGATTGTCCGGCTTGTCCGAATGTGACTTCTTGTGCTTCAACATGGAAAAGAAGGCCTGTATGTCGTATCTCTTTGCAAAGTAGGCGAACACTGTAAGCAGCAAGAAGCCGCCAGCCATTGTGAATGCGCCAGTAATCAACAATCGTCTTCGGCCAAGCTTGTCAATCAAGACCCATGCAAGGGTCATGGCAGCAAAGTAGAGGAGATAGTTGCCCATGGTGAGATATTCGGCGACTTGGGTGCTCCTGCCCAAGAGCTCAAACAGCTGTGGGCCATAGACTGACAGAGCGCCAATGCCTGTGAGGGCTTGGTTGACTTGGCCCATGATGGTGATGACGGTTGGATGAAAAGCGTCGTCTTTCGGGTTGAGCATGTGCTTGTAGTCGATGGTCTCGTCGCCTTCATCATCAGCAGACTTTTGCAGGGCCTTAAGCTTGCTCTCGACTTGATCTTCTCCATAAATTTGTTTGAGTGCATCCCGTGCTTCTTCGTGCTCGCTATTGGAGATGAGAAACCTCGGAGACTCAGGGAGCTTGTGCAAAACTGAGAGAAGAGCCAATGGAAAGATCTGCATCGATACAATTGGGACGCGCCATGCCCACTCATTTGTCTTGCCAAGTGTTTGCGTGAGTACCAAATTAAGCGCAAAGGCCAGATTGAGACCGCCAATGTTGGCTTGAAACTCTTGTGCAAGTGCTTTACCACGACTGCCAGACTCAGCCAACTCGCTGGAGTAGACTGGAATCACGGCGTCAATGCCGCCAATCCCAAGTCCCAAGATGACACGGCCGACAAGCATGGTAGCTAATGGACTGAACTTTGACAATGGTCCAAGTCCAGCAATAAACATAATGAGGTTGCCGAGGGTTGTCAAGATGAGGGAGTAGTAAATGGCTGCTTTACGACCACGCGTGTCTGCTACTTTGGAGGCAAGTAGAGCGCCTACTGCAGCAGCAAGATAGTAGACAGAGACAATCACGCCGACCATGGGCGACTCTTTGGCGAGTCCCATGGTGTGTAGGTAATCTGTATTGGTGTTGACCAGCGAGAGCATGCCTTGATCAAAACCATACAAGGCAAGAGCCAAGGAGGAAAAGATGACTACGCGTCTTTGAGCTCCCATGATGTAGCGTCAAGAAGTATACAGACAGGCGTGAAGAAGAGAGAAGAAGAATTTGAGCAAGTGAAAAAGATTGTAGATTGCATCTGCAGACATCGTCATCGTTTTCGTGCCCTGCTCCGCTGCTGGGTACGCTGCAGAATACACGTGCAAGGGATTTGAGTGGAGGAAGGACCGAAAGAGAGGAGGCGTGCATAAAAGCTCTCACTCTATTCTACTGTCCAGATATGTGGATCACTGGATGAAAGTACTTGTAGAGCATAGACTGCCTTTCGAGCAGGATGGCGATGTTGTTGTCTGCGGGCATCTGAACAAGTCTCGCCCAAAAAGACGTCGACTTCCAGCGAAGAGAATTTGATACGCGACAAGCAAGAACCGTGGGCAAAGCACGAGACACGACAGCTATCAGCATGGACGCAGATGAGCTACAGAGAATCAGGCAGGCCAGGATCGCTGAGATGCAGGCCCAAGCAGGCAACTCTGGTGGAGGCGGCGGTGGCCGTGGTCTATCAAGCGCATCAGGTGGTCAACCTGGAATGTCTGCAGAAGAGCAAGCAGCCCAGCGAGAGCAAGATGCAAACAATCGTTTCAACATGCTGTCTCAGATTTTGGATGTACGTCTTGGCAATGTGATCAAGGATGGTGCTAACGAAGCAGCAAGCTGCGCGTGATCGATTACAGAGGATCGCGATTGTCAAGCCAGACAGAGCGAAAGGCGTAGAAGACCTGATCATCCGCATGGCACAGTCTGGCCAGGTTCGTCAGCGTATCACAGAATCAGAGTTAGTTGGCTTGTTGGAGGAGATTGCCGGACAAGAGGGAGCAAGGCAACAGACCAAAATTATTAATGCGCGACGGCGAGACTTGGACGACAGTGATGATGATTGGAACTAGGCTCGCAATTGCTTCGAACTGTCTGCAACAATGATTGTTTCGGAGCGATAAGCTTTGTCAGTGTAAGAATCGAGGTCGAGCACGCAGAAGACTGCCTCGGAATGCTTGCGAAACAGTTGTCACGTCGAACCTGTCAAGTGATGAAGAAAAGAGAAGAAGATGGCTCCAGCTCCTCGTTTCCGCCCGACTGCTTGAAAGTCGAGCATATCGGCGAGCCAACATGGCACAAGCAAGTCGTTACCGTATCAATGTTCAGCTTGCCGGCGAGACACTCTGCATCAATCTACACCTACTAGAGCTACACACATTTAGTCACGTCATGGATGAAATCGAACCTCTGCTCAAGTTGACACCATACCAACGCTCACATACACGCATTTATTTACAGTCCAAAGTTGGCGAGACAGAGGTCCTTGTCAGTAGTCGTCCACATTACGCAACGACCCGTGGTATCGACTATGTTGGTATTCCTGCGCATCCAGCCCCGCACATGTCTCGTGTTCAACGACGTGGAAGACTGTGGCTTTGTCTGTTCTTGTTGACACTGCTGGCCCTTCAAACCGTGTCGGTCTTGCTCGTCATTGAATTGGTCATTTTAAAACCAAGAGCCGTGAGGTCTGTGAGGGATGCACGGGCAAGTGAAGTCCAAGGGCTGCAAGCTGCTATTGGGGGTGCTGTTGCAGGATTGGGGACTGCCCCTCTGATGGATCCAGCGGCTGCCGCTCAAGGCGTTAATGCTATTGCTGGACAGCAAGCGAATGCTACATTACCTACGACTGGTCAACAGCAATCGAGTGTGACCGGATCGAACATTGCTGCATCTCCGCCTGTATCTGGTCCATTGACAAGTCAACAGCCAGCTGCTTCTGTTCCTGCTGGTCCTGCTGGTCCTGCTGGTCCTGCTGCTACTTCTCCACCACAGCAGCAGATTACAGTTCAACCACTTTCTGCGGGACTACCAGCAGCACTTCCACAGCAGAGCACGATAAGTACTCCACAAACTGCTAATTTGCCATTACCAGCAATAATGCAGCCACCTGCTGCCCAGAATGTGACAAGGATGCCCTCTCTGGGTCAGCAGGCAGCTCCTGTCCCACTCTCAGCCAACACGACCATGGCCAAGACGTAGAGTAGAGCAGATGCATGTAGCAAACAGTTTGAACTTCACTCGGCTAAATTTGACTTTCCCCCGCGGCAGATGAAGACCGCGACCAGCAGTCAAATCCAACACTGCAGAGGAGCAGCACGGTAGAACCGGTAGGAAAGGCAAGATGATGAAGCAGGCGAGGTGGACGACATCCATATCGGCACTTTCACGGTCTTCCATGGCGGCCGCGCCCGTGTCGCCAATCCAACAACTTCGGTGCAGTAGTTCAAGCACCTCGAGGAAGGATAGCTTATGGCATCGTATCCTGCATGGCAATCGTGAGTCTCAAGAAGAGATTGCACAAGCTGTTGAGACGCGGGAAGTCAATTTCAGTCAGAAGATTGCAAGGGGAAAGTATATTCATGAAATCATGACTCACGAAGTCAAACCGGAGTGTGTGGATGAATACCTTGCATTGATGTAAGTTTTCATTCTCACAAGAGACATACTGACAGACAGCCGGCAAGCATATCCGCTCATTGCCAAGAATCCACAGCACGAAGTCCATCACGTCTGCTCCATGCAAAATATTGTCGGTGAAACATGGAAATTCACCCATATTTGGGAGTACAAGGGCTACGCAGGCTATGATCGAACGACTGAGATTGCGCGTAATGCAAAGGAATACCTTACTTTTCGGCAGAAACTCCATCCACTCATCACAAAACAAACCAACAGCCTCAATCAAGAATTTGCTACGCTCAATACAATTCCACCGCAGACACTCGGAGGTATTTTTGAGAAACGTACTTATACGCTTGTTCCTGGTTCCTTGCTTGAATGGGAACGGCACTGGCAAGGTGGTCTGCAAGCTCGCAGACAAGTCATGACACCCGTCGGTGCTTGGTTCTCGCAGCTTGGCAAGCTCAACACGGTCACCCATATTTGGCAATTTGATTCGTTTGCTGCTAGAAAGGCTGCTCGCGACAAGTGCTGGGAGATTGATGGATGGGCCGACACTGTGCACAAGACTGTCCCGCTTGTTACGTCGATGCAGAGTGAGATTATGAAGGCTTGTGAGTTCAGTCCTATCCGATAGATGTGCTCACATGGCTGCTGAGCTCTAGACTCAAGCGATGCTGTGCCTGCCTTGCTCAGTACACAATGAGGCTGCATAGAATCTCGTAGAAAAATCCAAAAACATCTAAAATGACATCAACAGCAACGCTCCTATCCACCATGCAAACACCTGCGAAAGCTGAGCCTGAGGGACCTCCATTGCTTTCAAAATGCTAGCTTCCGGCGTAGAGCCCGACGAACCAGTGATTGAATTGCCTATGCCAAAACCGCCTTCTCTGAAAACAAGCTCACAAGCACAAGCACAAGCTGACGATCATGCCCTGGCACATATCGAGACTGACTTGCAAGCGCAAGGCCGATACGGGCAGATCGCTTCTGCTGGCGACTCGCAAGATATGGCACCTGACGGTTCATCGCTACGTGCGCCACAGCCTATGCGGGACGTCAATCAGCTCTTGAGCAGCGCAACGGCAGGCTCAGCCATGAGCGCTCAACAAACTCCTGGCGGGCCTTCACCTGCTCCACCAGATGAAGATAAAACTGATGCTGAATTCACAGCACGTATGGAGGCCGTCGATCCTGCTGCTATTGAAGCATTTCAAGCACTCATTCGTGCAGATCGGGAAGAAATAGCTGCCGCTGAAGGACAAACATCTGTTGATCCACTTGCAATTTGGAGAGAAGGGGATACGCCCCAACTCGTCATGTCTCGAGAGACATCCGATGCGCAGTCTGCGGAAAGTAATCCAGCTGCTGCGATTGCCAGTCAGCAACGTTCCCTCGCGCAGCAGCTAGCGAGTCGTCTCGTACAAAGTGAGGCAGTTCTGGAGCAGCCAAGTTTTGAGCGAGAAAGAAATGTAAAAGAAGCGAAAGAGGGCGGCTTCACGGATGATCAACAAGCGGCGATGGCGGCATTTGGGGAGGACGAGTCAAATTATATGTCTGCAGAAGAGGTGCAAGCACGACTCGCTGCCGTATCCGAACTTCGTCAACCAACTGAAGCGGTTGGATCCGTGCCGGAACGTATCGGAGCGTATGGGCAGATTGACCCGGAAATCTTCAAAGTCATGGCGCGGGCAGGATTCCCATTGCCATCTGATTTGCAGGCCATCTTGCTCAATGGACCTGAAGCTCAATCCGCTGCTTTGTCCAAGGCACAGTCTGGAGTGGCCGAGGAAAGTGACGAAGATGTAGATGACACACCCGTCACTGGCTACGGCGGCGGTCATGGTGTTCGCAAAACAATCCTCGATCCTGCTGCAGCTGCTGCTAAACTCGCCAAGGACGCACAAAAGGCACAGGCATACAAAGAATTGTCTGAAACAGTCAATACCATGCGTCATGCTGGGGACTACTCACCCAATGCCTTTGCGAATACATTGGCCCTGCTCAAGCTGAATCCAGAGTATTACACCATCTGGAACTATAGACGCAGCATCTTCCTGAAGGGTCTCTTTCCTGCTTGTGACAAAGATGCTCAGTCGAAGCAAGACCTCATGACTAGCGAACTGAAACTGCTTCAAGCAATTCTTCAGGATTATCCAAAAGTATACTGTCTTTGGGTTCATCGGAAATGGTGCCTTGCCCAATGTCCTTGGCCAGATTGGCAGCGAGAATTAATGCTAGTCACGCATATGCTACAACAAGACGCACGCAACTTTCACGTCTGGGAGTATCGTCGCTACGTGGTCGGCCAGCTGGAACAAGCTGAAGAGCGAAGCTTGGCGGAACGTGAGTTTGAGTACACCACCGCCGCCATCTCTCACAACTTCTCAAACTTCTCCGCTTGGCATAGTCGAACGAAGCTCATTCCAACATTATTGCTGGAAGCAGGCGATGCTGCAGATGTGCGAGGAGGAAGACGTGCTCAGCTGCTTGAAGATGAATTGACATTGCTCAAAGATGCCCTTTTTACTGATCCGGATGATCAGTCTGTTTGGCTCTATCACAAATGGCTACTCAACCCAGACTCTGGCCCAGCTGAACAATTCCCACTCGCACCACAAGATACTGCAGCAAGGACTGCCTTGTTGCAGCAGGAACTCGAAATGATTGATGCATTGCTGGAGGAAGAGCCAGGACATGTTTGGTGTTTGGATGCGCGGTGCATCTACAACCTCGCTTTGCTCCAGATGGCCACTGAGGCAACTGAACGGGCACGTTTGGCTGAAGAGCTTGAACGAGATGTTGGTTTGCTACAGGGAGATGGGCATCGTCCTCAACAACGGTATGTCGCATTATTGAACAAGGCACGTCAAGTCACCAGCGGCGCAAAATCATCCACGGAATCTGTACAAGAGGAGGATCTGGAGATCACAATCTACAATGATGTCAAACGTGCTCTTGGAACATCGCTACAGGCGAGAGAGATCATCCGCTGCGAAGGGCAAGCCGTTGTACTGGCGACAAGTGATGATGAGGCGACCAGAGTTATTTTACCCGTGACGGAAGCGCAGTTTCGAAAGCTCAACTTGCGGCGGGCTCTCAGCGCTTTTAATTCTGCTCGCTCCGTGCTGCACCAGCGGCAGCGTCATTCTGAGAAAGTCAAGGTTGTGCAGCTCTTGGGTGTCGTTGAAGCTGGTCGGATATCTTATGTCTCTTGTGAACGAGAGCGTCTCATATGATCATGGACTTCTTTCGGTAGTGACATCTGTCAATTGAGGCGCTCACTGGTATCTTCGTTCCTGATGTATTTCGGGCACCGATGCGTCATAGGAATCATTAGTTGCCGTCGCTTATGCAACTTGATATAGTTCTTAAGCCTCTACATTATATTGAAGGAAGATGAAATCGTTCATTTGAAAGTCTTGAGCGGATCACTCTTCTTTGGCCGCTTAGTACCTTGCGTCTTGCCACCACGACCGCGCCCACCTCGCCTCGCAGAAGCAGCATTTCGAATACGATTACCCGGTCCTTGCTTTCTAAATCCAACAAATCCAAGTGTCTCTCCTTCTGCTGCTACGGCACCTGCGCCCGCTGCCTTGGGCATTAGGTATTCCGGCACATGCTTTAGATGTGGTTGTACGCCTTTCGCATGAATCTCAGCATCATGTCGTAATTCAGCAAGGTGTTCTGGGTGTTCCTCGAAATATCCCTTCAACTTGTCTGAGTTGAGAATCTCTGCTCGCAGTTCCTTTGCACGCGCATCACGAATACTGCTGCGTGTCACACTGCGTAATGCGTCTTCCATACGATACCGAAAAGCGTCGACCTGTGCCATGTTGAATGCATAGGGTTTGACTTCATTACCACGTTCTGCTTGGTCTTCTAGGATCTTGTCGAGTACCTTGTCGTCACGCTTGGAAGTCGCGAGCATGGTTGCCTTGTGCTTCCCAAACTTGTCTTGTGGAATGACGAGTGACATGGCCATACCAGACTTACCGGCTCTTGCTGTACGGCCGATCCGATGGACATACGAACGCGTTGTGGTGGGCAAGTCAAAGTTAAGCACACAAGCAACATTGCGGAAATCAACACCACGAGAAACGCCAAACTCCTTGTCAGTCTTTCGCTTTCGCTTGCGAGAAGTGGTTGTAGCTTCGGTCTTGAGCTCGTCTTCTGATTCATCCTTGGCGCCCATCACCTCTGCGTCGTCTGCGGCAATGACAATATCGTAAACACCCGTGTTGAATTGCTCGACAATGTGCTGTCGCGAGTTGACTGGTAGTTCTTGATTCAAGACGCAAGATTTGATGCCGAATTGCTCGAGAAACAACTTGAGCCGGTAACAACGGTCAATCTCATTAACAAAAATGATGAGCTTGCCGTGTATCAACTTGAGCTTGAGGATGACGTAGGTAAGGAGGAACTTTTCTTCTTCAGCACACTTGACATAGTATTGCAGCATACTGGCGTCTGTCTTGCCTGCGGATTCCTCAAGTTTGAGAATGACAGGCTTCCTGCAGAGTTGCTGGCTGAGTGAATCGACAGAATCGTCTAGTGTAGCTGACATCATGACCGTCTGAATACCACGCGGAAGTAGTTTGGCAAGGGCCATAATGTCGTCTTCGTGGCCGTAAGAAAGAACAAGATCCGCTTCATCCACCACTAGGAATTTGAGCATTTCTGCTTTGATGGCGCCGCTGTTGAGATGCAGCAGAGCGCGCGCTGGTGTAGATATAACAATAGAAGGTTGTTCTAGCAGTAGCGACTTTTGCATAACTTCTGAGCTGCTTGTGGCGATATTGAGATGCTTAACGGTCTTTGCACAATAGAGACAGAGCTTCTGTACCATCTTGGCAACCTGCTCACTGAGCTCCTTTGTCGGTACGAGAATCAATGCGCACGTCCCAGTGCTTGGCGCGACGAGCACTGCCTGTAAGATGGGCGCGAGGTAGGCGAGTGTCTTGCCAGACCCAGTCTTGGCCCGGCAAAGAACATCCTTGCCATCGAGTATAAATGGGATTGCCCGTTCCTGGACTAGTGTAGGAGATGCAAAATGAAGCTTTGCAATGGCTCTTTGCAGCCGCGCATCGAGCTTGAAGTCTTCGAATGTAGCTGTGGCTTTTGTGTCTTCAGGAATTACTTCAGCGGCGGCCTCTGTTGCTTCCACCACTTCTGAAGCAACACTTGACTCCCTCGACTGCCCGGACCGTGCCTCCTCTGCCTCAGACATGGGTGCGACACGTTCACGACCTGCTCTACTCGTCCTGCTTCTTTGCTTGTGCTCAACTTTTTGGAATTTCTCTCACGATCGGGCAAGACACGTGACTGGGCGGCAGGATGCGGACGACGGCGAAAGCGAAGAGCAAGAAGACGCTCAGAAGACAGCAGAGAGACACCCAGGCATCATGACTTTCCTCGGCATGCGCAAATACCCGACCCCGGTCAACGGCCCCATGATGCCCTTCTACATCGGCGGCGTTGTCATGTTCTTTGCCATCAACTCACTCGCATCCACCATGATGGACTCGCCTGCCTATGCCAATGACCCAAAGAACCCCAAATTCAAGGGTAAGGAGCCCTGATGCTTCAAGGAGAAACTAACAAGCAGCGACGGGAGGCAAGAAGGCAGAACACTAGACGCACTTTCTAGCCACAAAACAATTCATTCATGCCATTTTACTATGTGTGATGCAGACCTTGTTCTGCAATGGCAATCTCATCGTGATGCAGGACAGTGATTGTGTCCTTGATAGACTCCGACATGGAGGGTGGCATCGACTTGATGGCTGCGGTTGACCGAGCCACCACTGTTTCAAGCAGTCGACCGAGTCGTTCCTTGACTGCAACTTCCGTGTCGCGTCCACTATTGAGACCCTGTGCATACTGCATGACGCGCCTGAGTGCCTGTCCATCCTCAACAAGCTCATCTGGCTCAAGCAATGCAACACGCAAGGCTACTTCGACTCTGAATGAAGCGCGTCCGAGATGATCCAGCGTGTAATCACCAAAATATCCCATCGCCCTCAATTGCTCTCTATGCGCATCACTCAGTTCCGCAAGAATGAGATCATCAAGGACCAGGCTGTTATCTGCATTCTGTCGTACGTGAAATCCATATTCGAGCACGAGAAAGTCATTTCCATGTGCACCATAACTGATACAGACTTCCTCGCCCTCGATATACGACGATTGTGCTTCCACTGTCAAGCCAACTTTATCATAGAGTAGTTTTGCATGTGGTACATTGCTCGGTGCGTGATTGAGCATATCGACGAGTGCTGCACAGGTATAATTATCATCTGGCGTGGATTGTGTGGAGAGTTCCTGATAGATGCTGCGACTATTGACGATGAGCCATGCCCAACGAAACAGCGCGAAGCCCAAATTCAACTCTGCATAGATAGGGGTGTTGGAGATGAGGACCTGAGCAAGGCTGTAGTGGCTGCTAAGAAGCAGCCGTTGTTGTGTGAGTTTGGCTTGCACAGAGACTGGCAGGTACGCGCACTCCTGTGGCATCCATGTCAATGGTATACCTTGAAGGTCCTTGGCTGTCGGTAACGAGTGTAAATAATGCTTCAAAGGCGAATCATCTTGCAAACGGCGATGATGCAGCAGATGAACAGCAATAGCTGCATGTGCAGGACATTGAGAACTACCATTAGTGTACCCTCCTTATAAGCTAATACCTACTGCTTCCAATCTGTGCCTAGAGATTTGGCAATTGTCTTCAAATTGATGAGATGTCGAAATGGAATAGATAGCAATGTCTCGCCTAGCGAGATGGTTCGTGTAGCAGCTAGACCTCGGCCTGTTTCAGGAAAGTCTCTGAGCTTGAGAGATGAGGCAGAGACGCCCTCTTGAATCAGGGAACTGTAGAGGTCTGAATAAGCTGCATCTGTCTGAGCCTGCATTCAGCTGTGCATGGAGTCTTGCTGTGAGCCCAGTGAATAAAGTCGAATTGAAATTGAAGGAGAACGACGACCATGATATGCCACTCTTTGCCCTCGGCTCAAATGGTCATGGGCAGCTTTCTTTAGGACACACCCAAGACACCGCTCAAGCTAGTCAATGTATTCTTCCAGATTCCCTTGTACAAGACAGCCTGCTGAATGCACAGCTGATTAGTGGTGGCAACCATTCATTCTTGCTGGCCCCGACTGGCCAACTCTACGGATGTGGTGCCAACCATGAAGGCCAGCTCGGTCTAGCTGAGCCCGATGATGTGTTATGGTTTACTGAGCTATTTCCTGAGAAACACTGGACGCATGTTGCATGTGGCTTCTCGTACTCTCTCCTGGTGCAAGACAACCGCCACGTATTTGCCGTAGGCTTCAACGATAAAGGGTCACTTGGCCTCGGCAATTGCTTTGAGGCAAAGAGCCTCACCGAGCTTAGGCTGCCTGATGGCTTAATTGTGAAGGACATCAAGGCAAGCGTTACACATGTTGTGATAGAGGCCACAGATGGTTCGTTTTACGGCTTTGGTGCAGGCCGTCGCGGCGCACTTGGCAAAAACCTTATGCAACAAGTCGATGTCCCAACATTGATGGACACAGCCGCCTTGGCAGAGCCCGTACTTGCTTATTGCCTCGGTCAGCATTGGACGGCCTTCCAAACAACCACGCGCGTGGTACTTTGGACCACAGGCAGCAAGCATCTTCAAGGTGGGCTGTTGGAGTCATGCAAGGCATTGAGTGCAAGCTGGTCAACGCTGCATCGATTGCTGCCAAGTGGCCACGTCCAATCGCATGGTCGGTCAGACCGTGCTCAGCATGCAAGCAAACTAAACCAGATCACCACAATCGCAGCAGGCTCTGAGCACTGCCTTGCGCAGACGACAGATGGCACAGCCGTCGCATGGGGTTGGAACGAGCACGGTAATTGTGGTGCAGCACACTTAAAGGATGTACGCGACCCGATTGAACTTGGCAACGAGGTTCAGTGGATTGCTGCAGGCTATGCGACATCATTCTTCTACACGACCGCCACACTACGCTGATACTTCTGGCTGTTGGGGTTGCAATTCCTGTTGAACGGGAGCTTGTACTTTTTCCTGCTCAAATTGAACCATCAGTTCAGGCGTCAGTTTACCATGCAGGTCAATAATGCGCACACCATCCTTATCAACGACTTTTGTCAAGAACCCTCCGAGTGACATGGGCATACGTCGTTCCAGTTCCTCGAACCCCTTTTTCAGCAGCGCAAGGGCTTCCTCCACTGGCGTCGTTGGTGTCATGTGTCGATCAAACATAGAAAGCAAGTAGTAGCTCGCATACCCATGCGCCGCATAAGGCACCTGTGCCTTTGAACCCAAGTAATCGATCCAGTATAGCTTCGCTTGTTTATCAACAAGATCATACCCACCCACAAGGAGATTCACCTGGTATGGATGTTTGCTGCGTAATGACTCTGCCAATTCCTTGCGTATGTAATTAGCCACTGCTTCCGTGTGCAATTCTAATTCTTCATTGCGGCGCGAGTATAGGGCAATGTTGGCGGTGATGTATTCTGCGAAATGGACGGTATCGCCTGCTTCGCCAGAGTAGAGGAGGAGGTTGTGATCGTTGAGGGTACGCGACTTGTCGTCGTCGGGTTTCATGATGGTGATGCCGCGGACTTGATTGAGATTTGAGGCGAGGAGGACGTAGCCGGGACCTTGTACGCCGATAAGAACTTCCATGATAGAGTCGCTACTGAATCAACAACCGGAGACTAGGCTATTGAGGGCGCTTGCAGGAGTTGAGTTGAGTTGAGGTCAAGAGACGCGCACGCACACAAAGGCAATTTCAGATGGGGAGGGAAGTGGTGACCTCTCTCGAGCTACTTATGGGGTTGCAAGGGTTCATGACTTGCTTCTGTCTTGATCTTTGAGGTAGATCCTACGCTACTCTGTGTGCGATGTCTGGGCCCGTCGCTGTATCATTGCAACATCAAAGACTTGCTTGACATCCCGCACACTAGCTCGCTTCTGAACCCTTTCGTACCAACTCAGGACGTGTACACAGTCTTTGGGAATATCCTGGCTGACCATGCTAAACAGGAGCAGTGCCCCAATCAGACAAATATCAGCCATAGAAAAAAAGTCGGCTGCAATGTACTCCTTGTATGCCAGGATGTCATTGAAGTGGCGCAGACCAAGCCGAGCACGTTCAAGCTCATGCATACCATGCTCCTTATTCTGATAATCTTCAACGATTGGTCCAAGGCCTGGTGTTGCAGTGTGGAAATACGCATTGATGGGACCCATGACTTCATTCTCAACCCGACGAGTCAACATGTGAATCACGGCCTGCTCCTTGAGTGTCTTGCCCGTCAACTGGCCACCTGTGGAGAGACCATTCAACAGCTGAGTAATAGCGATACATTCAGTGATACATGTTCCATCTTGTAGTTGCAAGACTGGGACTTTGCAGGAGTAGTTCATTGCTTTGAATGCTGGTGTCTTGTGGTCACCGGCAGGCAGATCCACATACACCGACTTGATGCGGTCGCCCAAGTTCAACTCCGCCAGTGCAATACGGACACGCGCTGGATAGGGACCGGTTTGAGGGTCGTAGAGGGTCATTGAGGAGAAATTATCTGTGGCAGGCTGCAGCGACATGGAAGAAATCTGCGAAGGACTTGGTTGATTGTCAGTACTGATGTGTACTGTGGTCAGACCGGCTGCTCATTCTGCTGGGAGGCCTCTCTCTAACTTAATCACTTCGCAACGTTGAGGATCTTGGAGATCTATAAAGGAGGTCGCTCCTGATAAGACTGGCTCCTGAGAAGCTTAGAAAGGGGGCGTCAGTGCGGTAGTAGGAGCATACATCAAAGTCCTTCACTATGTATGGAAAGCCGGGTTTTGAGCTCATGTTTCATGGATGCAGTGAGTGTTCAGAGCGTTAAACAGACAAGCGAATCCGCTCCTGGCCTCCCCGAAGATATGCTCCAGCGCACAGTGCGAGGCCATGCAGAAGCTGCACTCACGGGAAGCTGCATACAGTTCAGATGGACAATTCAGTGTCGATGGACCTGCAAGATGCAACTGACGTGGTATGGGATACATGCAGCTAACCTTGCTTTTGTAAAATGCTATTCATAAGAGTCTACTGCTACTCCCCATGCAACAGTGTAGCCTTTGACTTGCTCACTGCTTCATTGTATGATTGGTAGGCGGTCTGCACGCTGGGTCGCTCCATTACCCTCTTGTGCCAAGCAACGACATGGGGATAGCCTTCAAAAGCATCTGGAACCCAAATTTGGACTGACATCAATGCAGCCACGAAGCAGATATCGGCCACTGAGAAGAACTCAGCTGCAATGTACTCTCTTTCTGCCAAAATGTCATTGAAGTGACTGATTGCAAGCAAGGCACGCTCGAGCTCGTGCTCGCCATGCTCTTTGTTTTGATACTTCTCAACATTGGGTCCAAGGCCTCGCGTTCCAATGTGAAGGTAGGTATTGGCAGGATCCAAGATTTCAAGCTCAATGCGTCGAGTCATCATGTGAATCACAGCTTGCTCCTTGAGTGTCTTGCCCGTCAACTGGCCTCCACCTTGGACACCATCCAGGAGCTGGGTGATCACAACACACTCGCTAATGCACGTACCATCCTTGAGTCGCAAAACTGGTAGGGTGCCGGAATAGTTCATGGCTTTGAATGCTGTTGTTTTGTGTTCTCCTTTGAACACATCCACAAACACAAAATTGATTCGGTCGCTTAGATTCAACTCCTCAATGGCAATGAAGACGCGTGCTGGATGTGGGCCGGCAGGAATGCTATAGAGAGTCATTGAGGAGAAGTCATCCATTTTTGACTGCAGCAACACGAGGAAGTGCCTCCCAATACGATTGACTGGCGTCAATACAAATGCTTCAGCCTGTCTCCCCGCAAGTAGGAGCCTAGCTTCCTACTCAAGTAACCAGAATGGCCGATTCTAGGCGGAGGCGAACCGATACTTTATGTCCTTAGGCTGTCAGGGGGAAAATACAACCCCAACGGACAAATCTCCAAGGCAGAGGGACCCTGAGTTTTGTTGCAGTTTACAGAAGTATTGATCGGCATGATCAGCTAGAGGCGGGTGTTTAGGCATCTTTGACGTTGCGTCTTGGTCACCATAGTCTATTCTATCTGCGGCTGCTCAGTCTCAGCGCTCGCCTGGGCAGTGTTCGCGGTCGGCCTTTCTATTCTCCAATTATCAGTTCTCAATTCACGGTTCTTGGCAGTCGGGGGACCACAACTCGGCTATTCGATAGTTCCGCAAGCCCGTAAGCCCGCACCCACTTTTGGACGGCGACCTATTTAGACATAAGATGCTTGAAGGCGCCCAGAGATAGCTGCCGCCTGGCTCTTAGAATGGTCCAATAACGAGGATCAGAGTTCAAGAATTCCTAGGATCATGCCAGCTTTCTCACTAAAAACTACGCATGCGAATGGATCTTGAAAGTTCCATCTATCTATCGGGCTTATTCATCAAGCAATAACAATTTGTCAGCGCACAATCACACCTTACAAGCCTGCAGAGGAACTGTCCATGTGCAAAGTATAAAAGCGTGCTGGATTGCATCCTGCATCATTAAAGTCTACAATACAATCATGGGCCTCTTATACCCCCTCATCTACGGCTACAAGTTCACAACCGACAAAATTCCCAGCCAAGCGGGTAAGATTGTCCTTGTAACAGGCGCCAACACCGGCATTGGGTACGAGACTGCACTCGAGAATGTATGCTCTTACATCCCTTGTCAAGTCGTGACTAATCTGTAGGCTTTGCGTGGCGCAAAAGTATACATTGGCGCACGATCAGAGGCTCGCGCTCAAGACGCCATAGCTAGGATTCGTGCGCAAAACCCAAGTGGAACAGTTGAGTGGCTCAAGCTAGACCTTCAAGACTTGTCGAGTGTTCACGCTGCCGCCAAGGCTTTCAGCGATAAGGAAAGCAGGTTGGATGTGCTGTACAACAATGCAGGCATCGCGGCAATGCCATACGAGTTGACCAAGGATGGTGTCGAGAGTCAATTCCAAACCAACCACCTTGGACCCTTCCTCTTCACCAATCTCTTGGTGCCCAAACTTCAAAACTCCAAAGATCCTCGTATTGTTGTGACGTCTTCCGCTGCGCACATCACCTTTGCCGCAAAGGACGAATCGTACAGCAGCCTTGAAGCGGTCAATGGTGACTTTGGCTCCACTATCAAGCGTTACGGGCACAGCAAACTTGCCAATATCTTGTTTGCCATGGAACTCGCAGACCGTTTCCCAAACATCAAGTCAAACGCTTGTCACCCGGGTGTTATCAATACAGACCTGAACCGTGGTCTGGGTGCATCGTATGGCAAGGCCGTTCAGGTTGTGACTGAAACTGCAATTTGGTTCAATGCTTCTGTACTGGGTACATTGCTCACATCTCCCCAAGGTGCTCTCACGCAACTGTACCTTGGTACGTCAGAGGATATCCAGAGCAAAGATATCACTGGCAGGTACTTCCAGCCAATTGCTCAAGAGAAAAACCCAAGTGCATCAGCTACCAAGGAACAGGCATCTAAGCTCTGGAAGACGTCTGAGGAGATTTTGAAGCAGAAGGGCTTTAAGCTCACGTTGTGAATGGTGGTCGATTGTCACGTAAAGAAAAACGTTCTGGAATCCTAGATCATCCTGCAATGTAAGATGTTGTAATCAAGGTGTGCTGAACAAGGTCGATGGAAGTGATCGTCCGTACCGGTTCAGCACAATGGTTGTGTGAGATCAACATAGAAGTGGTTCTGTACTTTGCCAAATAGTTGTGCAGGTAGTCAATAAGGGAGTGATTTACCTGCCATACAGCTGATTGTCCATCGAAACATTTTGGACGACACAGAAAAGGCAAAGTGGTTGGTCAGTGCAAGTTTGCTGGGTGTGAAAGACGCAGGTCAAGCTCAGATTGAAAACTATAGCCAGTCATGCAAGACCATCTGTGAGGAGGCTTTGTTCTGGTGCTTCATTCATCATTGCCCTTCCCAATTGCTGTTACAGCTAAAGTCTCGCTTCAGCAGGAGAACTGATGGTCTGTTTGCGCTCCCAGATCTCATAGTTCCACTTGATGTCCTTCTCTTCATCACTAGCTTGCACATCGATCTGCGCAAAGGATTGTAACACAGACAAGTCTCGTTTCTGCCATTCTCCAGTGCCGCTAAAGTCAGGGAAATACGTGTCGCAATCGTAATCGTGGTCTATTCTCGTGAGTAACAGACGTTGTGTATCGGGATGCGCCAAGGCTGTTTTGTAGAGTTGTGCGCCACCAATGCAAAAGACATGGTGGACAATATCCGAATATAGCTTGTGGATGACAAGCAAGGCATCTTCTAGGCTGGTGGCCAATGCCGTCTTTTGAGAATGAATACCAAGTCCAGTCAGCTCGTATTGCTGGTTTGAGGTCACGATGATGTTGATGCGATTTTTGAGCGGACGGAACTTTTCAGGGATGCTTTCCCATGAATTGCGGCCCATGATGCAAACGTTCATCTTGCCCTCCGGTGCAGCCGTCGTCACGGCTGCAAAATAGGCCATTTCCTTACGGAGCCTCCAAGGCAAGCCACCGTCTCTGCCAATGCCTTGCGTATTGGTGGCAGCGACAATGCATGTGATTTCGCGCTTCGGTTTGACGTGGCCAACAATATAGTCTACCACGGCATTGCGTTGCGGCGCCCCGGAGGGAACAAAATGCGAGCCAGGGTGCAGCAGCAATGTGTTGTCTTTTGATGCTTCTACTAGCAGTTGAGACCGCTCTGGCGTGACGATTGGATCATTCCTGCCAATGACATGAAGCATGGGCGTCTTGATGGCAGGCTCATACAAATAGTCGTACTGCGGAAACCTTGATCGAAAGCCGGAAAAGATCACGGCAAACTTGAACGGCGGGTGCTGCACGGACAAGAGCGGATTGGAACGTTCAAGCAGCGATGCTAGCATAGCGGCAAATCCTCCGCCTTGGGAGAAGCCCATGACACCGTCAAAGGGGCCTTGAGTCTCTAAAACGTCCTTGATGAGTGCGAGTGACTCGGGTAGTCCAATAAAGTCTTCATCGTTGGCACGCCACCAGGCAAAGCTTCCTTCTCCCTCCTCATTACCAAGCTTTTCTAGTCGTGCACGCTCTTCTGGGTCACTCGGATCTGGCATTTGCAGCTGATGGGGACCGGTCGGGTACACAATTTCGCTGAACTTGCTCAGGGATTTGCTCAACGCACCCGTTTTGTGTCTGAGCGTATTGCCCGACTGCGTATATCCATGGAGGAACAGTATCCTAGCTGGGGCCATCTCTTGTACTTCTAGTTGTACGCGTTGAATCATTTGTCGCGACTTGATTTCCTGAAGACGAAAAAAACACCCGACAGCTTCCGGACGACTCCCAGTGCGAGCTCGTCGAGGATGCCAGCAGTTCGGGGACGCCAGTTGAATGGGCTTCAGGTATGTCATTACATTATCGGGCGGGAAGGCGATGCTTACAGCTATGTAGACACCTCAGTCCAACAACCAAGGCAGCGTGGGCACTTCCGGACAGATAAGTGCCAGCGGCGTCTCTGATCCATCCGCACGCGCCGTGATTGAAGAGCTGCAGGCCGATATCCAGCGGCTGACCCAGGATAATGATAGTCTGCTGCAGGAACAGAGGAGGACGGAATCGGTTGTGGGCCAGTTGCGTTTGATTCAGCGCCAAGGAGCGCTCCTTATTGAACAGATGGCCTTGTTGCAAAAGCAGACACAGAATGAGCTTGAGGGCTTCATTGGAGGGCAAAATACAGATCATGGATTCACTGACCAATCGGCTACTAATTCTCAGCGACGTTCGCCGAATGCTAGCAACCGCAGACGACCCTACCAGACCCCTGTGCAGCATCAGAATGCGCCCATGCAGCAGCAGTCTCCTATGCGTGCATTACAAGCATTGAATGCGTTCAACAATGCGGACTTGGAAGCTGTTGCTATGTCACTGCAGCCGCAAGCACAACAACCACAGCCGGCACCCACGAATTCTGCAGCGCGAGCACGGAATCATCGCAGTACACCCGGTGCACAACTTCAACAAGTGGGCAGCCCAGATGATCCTATCGCAGCTTCCGTGCCAGACTTGCCAGAAGCAAATACGCGATACTACATCAGCGGCGTCTTTGCAGCGCTCAACAAGACTTGGCGACAAAATGTTTGGCCGTGGGAGTACAGTGGTCGCCGAGCCCTCAAAGATGGACTTGTTCGAGAGTATCGTATCTGTCTCGGCTCGAATGTCTGTCCGCGACCAGGCTGCGGTACACATCTGCGACCAAAACAACGCAATACGGAGCCGCAAGCTTGCACGAATTGTGGAGATGTTTGCATCCATGTGGAGTGTCCAGCGACGTTTGTTGTGAATACGCCTGCTGGACAGCAGTATCATGTTGCTCAATTTGAGGGAGAGCACACACACCCGCCCCACCGACCAATCCACCACGCTGGTCACTGATTCAGGAAGATTGGTTTGGTCTTTTCATTTCAAAGAGCTCGCCTCTCAATTTACTTCGGCATCTATGCTATGTAATTACAATGACCTCTATTACTCTGGTATGCGATGTTATTCGATATTGCACGCCCACCTGGGAAAACGCATGAACTTACAGCTCAGGACTTCCCCGTCCAGTCACCTGTCGACTTTTGGGGTTTCGAAGAGTACTCAGCTTGGAATTTCTACACTGAGTGTCACATTGGAAGGTGCACCTTGTAAGTGTTTTTTTCCGCATTTCGATCTCCTCTGAGATAGTGGATGCATTTTCAATCAGTCCTCGTTTGGTCACAGGATTTCCTGAAGAATCAGTGAAAATGCTTATCGTCTTTAGATGCTTAGCTGCAGAGGGTGAATACACACGATTGCCTTGTTAATGGTCACACGGGTCTAGTAATGTATAGGCTCTGCGCCTATCGTACGGTCAATGGTTCAGTGGGTCACTGGTGTCCAATTGTTGTGTTAATTGCAAGTTTGCGGCCTACCCTCGTAATTTATCGCGCTGAAATTGGTCTATCGCCCAAGCACTCCTATTTTTAACAAGGCGACATAGGAAATTGAAGCTTAAAGTAGCTGTCAAGCTGTCAGAATGGTACCTCATCCTGCCAAGTATTGAAGCACTGTCTTCCCAAGTGGCGGTGCGGTCATGATCAAGTACGAGTTGCAGATCGCTCAGCAATTCTTCCAATACCTGTTGTAACATGTGCCTTGGGTGAGTATCAATCCTGTAGCAGATGGACTCTGGGTATCTTCTCTTTGATCTAAAAGCCAAGCAAAAATAATGCAACAATTTATGTGCCAACTCAACATTTGAGAAAAGGCGAAAAGAAAGAGACCACCCAGCGAGGGGTTCGAACCCACGACCCTACGATTAAAAGTCGTATGCTCTTCCAACTGAGCTAGCCGGGTTAGATCGCCAATTGAAAAGTTTGGTACAATATAATCTTACAATCAAGCACAAAACCGTCGATATGATTATCTTTCAGTTTTCTATACACGTCTTATAAGCTTTTACGCGGAGGATGCTTGCGAATACGTGAGAAAGTTGCTGCTAGATGATAAAGAAAGACGCCAGGAAATAGAAAAGTCGAGCATAAGCCATGAATTGTTGCCACTGGAGCACTTTAATGTAGCTCAAGTGGACTTTGGAGCCGCAGCAGTGTGTAGAGCTGTTTCTAGGCTAAGTTGGTGGGCAGCTAACCGTCGTTCTTCATCATCTTCACTAGCGACGGAGAAGCCATCCGCGTCTGCGTGCTCAGTAGCGGTCAATGGGTGAGCGGTATCAGAGAAAGTAGTTGCTGCAGTGCCTTCACGCTGGATCCTGACTTCATCATCTGGGTAAGCAGAGACAGATAGACCGTTGGCTGCTCCAACACCACGTCTCCCAACAGCAAACCGTTCTTCAAATGCTCTCGCCATGGTGAAGATGTGAAATAAGACAAAGGAGCGCGAGAGATCCCCTTGGTCCACCGATGCTGCTTCTGCTGCACCGCCTGAAGCTTCTAGATCATCGGGCTCATCACTGACGAGTTTGATGACTTTGCGATTATACCAGACCCATAGGAAATCTGCCCAGATGAGGGTTTGTAACAGTCCAAAGAAGAAGCTGGTGGCGTCGAATCTGCGACTGTGACGGCCAATGGCACCTAGCCAGTGCAAGACGTAAAAGAAGCGATAGATGCCGAGCGCGACCAAGTGGGAGAGAGGCACGGCTGGTAGGCTAGGGACTTGGGTCAGGTGGTAGAGTTGAGGGAGGATGGCCATGGACTCCAAAATGATACTGAATGTCCAGAGCACCTCAAAGACTTCGTAGCGATGCGTGATGATGAGGGCAAGAACGGCAGAGAGGGCGAAGATTGGCGTAATAGTGAATGTATCAAGCCCACGGTACCATGTCGATTTGTAGTGCGGGCTGAGTGTCATCAAAAAGACAATATAGGAGGACGTCGTGAGGTAAAGGATCTTCATGCAGGTATTGTAAATGCTGACGGTATAGAGGAAGAGGTCGCCATAGCGAGCAATGAAGACAGTGAGGTAGAGGATGTGTGTCTTCAGGGAGATGCCTGCGCATGTCTTGCGGATGTGGATGCGGTGAATGAGGATGAGTATGGAGGCGAGGTGCGCAAGGTCGCCGGTCAGTTGCATGAGCTCCATCTTGACCCGGGCCCTTCGCTACGTGGATATTCGGAGGGTATATAGCTGGTCAGTACTCAATCTTGTGGCCGACGCGTGTCCAGAACATCGTCTCACGCAGCTTCACGCACTCGCACCAGCATCGCATCAGCGCACCTTCCTCCTCCTCCCCCTTCCACAGCCCATCCCGGACTTGTCGCAGAAAGGCCACATACCCACACACAGCACGCACACGGTCCAGGCACCAGTCGCAGAGGGGATGCACCGCTGCTTCTTTGGACTCACTCGTGCGGCATCTGAACTTGCGTGCATGCTCTGCATCATTACGACTGTCGCCGCATAGCGCACACGGTGACCGCTCTGGTTGGTAACGTGCAAGGTGCGCGGGGTGTGCTTCAACAACAAGGTCTCCCTCTGTAACAGCCTGCAGGAACGTGCGTCTGCCGAGGTAGCCTAGGTCAGGGGCCATATCCAGTCGCAGCGTCGGCTCAACATCTTCAACGAGAGCGCGTTTCCAAAATTTGCTCGACTGTAGGTCCTTGTCCTTCTTGTCGTCTATTGAGCTGCGTCCCCAGTAGGAAGACGATGCGATGATGGGGCTTGGTAAGGGTGAAGAAGTGCCCTCGCTTGCCGGCCGTTCCATAGAGTGCTTCGGCGTGTTTTGCCTTGGCAGGAGGGCACGAAACTCGTAGAAGGCCTTTGTGTCGGTTCTGTACTTTGGGATCAGTAACCCTTGATCAGCATCCTCTTCGTTGTCTTCTGCTGAAGGCGCTTCTTGTTCTCGTGCATCATCAATGGCAGACGGTAGCAGACCACCCTGCGGTATCTGTGGTGACGCTGAAATGCCAACAGCAGGACTGAAGTGCGGCGTCAATGGGCTTCCCTGTGCTTGTATTTTGCCTATTGACAGGTCTCGCGAATGCCGTGTAGCTTGTTGACGCGTTGGATTAGGCTTTGGTGAGCTGGGCCGTGAACTCCATCGATCCTCTTCCGATGACATGCGCTGCAAGACGGCCTTGAGCTCTTCCAGCTGCTGCTGGTGACTTGCAAGCAAGGTCGTCTTCTCCTCATTCTGTCTCACAAGCAAAGCATTCCGTTCCTCCACAGCGGCCGTCTCTTTCCGTGCTGTGGACACGAGCTTATTGGCTTCTTCAAACAGCGAACGCGTCAAGTCCTCGAGCTCCTTCTCTATCCGTGACCGTGCTTCCTCCGCAGTCGTCCGATTAGCCTGCTCCACCTGTAGAGTTTGCCGTAATCCCTGCGTCTCATCCTCTACCTGAGACTTGCTAACAAGTAAACCAGCCGCGAGTCTATCCCTTGTCTCGCGCTGTTCCTGCTCTAGCTTTGCAATCTGCTGCTGCGCTAGCCTGAGTTCCTGCCGCGCTTGAGCAACCTGATCCTCGAGCTCTGCTTGCTGCTCGATAGCCCCGACGAGCTTTTGATTGAGACTGCAGGCTGTTAGCTGTGCCAATGCCTGTGTCATGGTCTCCATGTTTTCCCTTCGTTGCTAGAAGAGAGCATGCATTAGAAGGGCTGACGTACGTCTCTGTCTCATCCATTCGTTTCCTCGTATGTCTCCTGGATAGTCTCCTGGCCCCTCCTGATCTCGTACTAATAGAAGTCTATTCACTGTTGTTGTACGTATAAAAGTTAAATCTGCGTCATCGTCGCCGTCTCTACAGCGCAAAGTCATCCATATCAAAGACAACACTCTTGCTCCCGTCCAAGTCATCGCTCGCATCACTCTCGTAGTCCCTTGCCTTCAACGGCGGACTCCGCAATGAACAGCCCCGGACCGTGAAGTACAAAACGCGCTTCTGCTCCTTCGAGAAGAAAAAGTACGATTGCGACCAGAGTAGACCATCACCGCCATGCGGATCGCTGTCTGCATCAGGCGCGTAGGAGTAGATGTCACACTGCGACAGATCAATATGCCGATCAATCAACTCCCATAATCCGGCGGTTTGTAGCTGACCTTGCATGGAAAGTGTGGTATTCAATGCCTTTAGGACAGCACTCAAGTTGCGCTCATTCCGAAAGTCAAACGGCCTAAGGGAGCTGAAGTCGTGATCTGGGTGCGATGCATTCATCGTTGCAATGATGTAGGCGAACGTTTTGCGACTCGCAGAGAGATTAAGGGGTCCAAATGGTGACTTGGAGAGTGCGCTCGAGGGAGAATTGGGTGACTTGGCGAGATCCTCGACATAGCGCTGCTCAAGCGATCGCTCAATAGACTTGCATAGCTTCTTGTCACTCCCTGCAGCCTACATGCATTAGCGCCGTTGATGTTGTGGATGAGAGATGGTCGACCTTAGTTGTGTAGAGCTCACACTTGCCGACGATGCGACAATCATCTGCATTGAAGACGAGCTTGTCATTGATGCTCTCAAAGTCGCGAATCTCCAAATACTACAGCGCGCATGGTTAGTCTCATAGCATAACGCAGAGTAAAGCGCGCCTACCTTCATTGTTATAGCGTGTAGTCCCTGACGCGCGCTTGTATTTTAGTGATGCCGGAAGCAAAGACAGAGGCACTAGTCCACTACGATGTGCTGTGATCGAGGACTAGGCGTGCAAGGGGACCCGCTTCTTCTGTCGGCTTTTTGTTGTTGCTGCTGCTGCTGCTGGTGTGCGTCGTCGGGGTTTGTGTCTGGGGTGCGACGCAGACTACACAACAGCTGGAGATCAAGATATAATTCAAGCTGCATATGGACTATACTGCAAAGAAGGGAAAGCTCAAGCTCAAAGGTGGCATCAAGTATGCTACAGACACTGGCAAGGACGTGTGCTGACACGCGTAGAAAGAAGACAGTCAAGCCGAAGTCCGCTGCTGTACCAAGTACACAAAAACAGACTGAGGTCGATACAGCTGCTCCTGCCTCACAAGCACGGGAGAACCTGGAAAGACGTGATACACGAACTCCAGCGCAACGCAAGTTTGACGAAATTAAGCGCATTAGGGTACGTGTAAGCAAGTTGAGGGGCATGGCGCTGACTTGATACAGGAACAACGAGAGATTGAACGGACCGGTGGACAGTCGCATCAAGACCGTATTCAAGCAATGAACACACATCTCAGTCGACTAAGTGAGCATCATGATATGCCAAAGGTATGAAAGCAGCGCTAATGAATCAGCTAATGATTAGATCGGCCCTGGTTGATCCAGTTCCCTTTCGACACCCACTTGTCGACTCTGCATTGTTACCCTTCTCTTTAGTGCGCACGGGATCACTGCTCCAGCTCAGATGTCTGCTCAGCTGCACATTGATCTCTCAAGCATGTAATAACACCTTTGCGCGTTTGGGCTATGTCTCTGGCTCATCAGCGAGTAGAGCTGTGCTCGTGCACTCAGAACCATTCGCTCACAAATGTGCCAGGAAGGTTAGCTTGCTCTTGAAGACAGATTCGAGCAATTTCCTAAGCACAGCCGGTGAACACAAAAGCCTCAAGCATTCTTAAGGTTCCGCGAATCTCTGAAGCGATTGGCGCAGTCTAGACAGTTGCTCTTGGTCAGAGTGCCGATATGATCACCCCAGACAGCGCGTACGCGTACGGTGAAGCAAGAAAGAGCGCAAGCTGCTGAAAGCAGCTCTATACTAGATACTGAGTGTTGACTGCTCAGTTGCGATTGCTGGAGTCGTGCTTGCGAGTATGCGGTATGCACCGCAAGAAGAAGCTCTAGTACAGTAGACGCTGGTTACCTCTATTGGTGAAGGAGCCCAATCGCAAGCTGCGCTTCTACTTGCAAGAGTATCACGCAAATCGTAAAGCATAAGCCAAATAGGCCGGGCTAGCGCTTCTTCATTATGTTTCCTTGACAGCATATTCATTCAGTAGACCCATCACAGACAGCCCCAACACAACAACACCCAAAGCACTCATCAGCGCTGTACCACCCGCATTCTTGAGCGTCATGGGCGCCTGACCACCCCGTTTCCCTTGCTGAGCATCCATTGACGCTGTTGCCGTAGCCTGTGTAACATCTGCGAGTCGTTGTGCCAGCACCGTACGACTTGATTCGAGGTCTGTGACTTGTGTAAGGAGTTGTTCGATTTGACTTTGTGCCTGTGCATGGGCTTCTTCTGCCAGTGCTGCGCGATCGCGCTGAATGACGCATTGCCGTTCACTTTCTGCAAGTCGTACAGTCAGCGATGCGATGTCTTCTGCTTCTTGAGAAGTGGTTGTGTGTGTCTCTTCAGCTTGCATCGTGATATCACTCATGGTGTCCAAATCCCGTTCATCATGTTCGTAGAGCCGCTGAGTAGTCAATGCAGGTGGTAGCTGTTGAGAGGCTGCTTCGATACGTAAATCACGTTCCTGGGTCAACATGGATTCGAGCTCTGCGACCCGAGCAGATTGTGCATCCAATGCAGCCTTTGTCCGTGCTAGTTGAACAGAGAGTGAGGCGGTCTCTGTTGATGCTGGTGCAGGCATGAATGGAGATGCAACAGGCGGCCTGCGACTGAATCGCTGAGCTGCTGCTTTACTGAATGTGTCCGACGTGCTCTTCAAATCTGCACTGACGCGCTTCGAGAGCTGTAAATCGTTTGCTAGCTTCTTCACAACCATCTCAAACGTGATGCTCTGCTTACCAAACGTAGCAAGTGGATGGTGATTCTCATGAACAGGCGCTGGCGATGCTTGTACAAAGTCGTGGGAGGACGAGACACCATTGTGAGTTCGTGATGCTACACGCGTCTCGCCATAGACACGATCACAGCCGCCATCTCGAGCAGACATCGAGCCATGACCATTGCTCGTCTGTGAATCTTGCGGGACACCAGCATAATCCACGCGCGCAGATACCTTGCGATGCACAATGGTGCCGGTTTCATCGTTGAGGATGTCGATACCGAGCTCGAGCGTATCGCCTGGGTAGAGTTCCCGCACTTCGCTCTCCTCATTCTCCTTAGACAGGCGCATGCCATTGACAAAAGTACCATTAGAGGAGCGTACATCTTTGATGCAGACCCTTCCGCGCGCATCTGCCCAGACTTCCGCGTGCGATCGCGACAGCACTTTACTGTCAAAGAAACCATTCTCCCTGTTTGGCAAGGTCGACTTGTTGGTCTGTCGACCTATGCGTACAATGTCTGGCAGGTTGGGCAGCTGAATACATTTCGGCTCAAATGTGTCATTCAGTGGGAGCAGTACCAGAAAAGGCTGCTTGAGTGGTGGATTCAAGCTGCCTGAGGTATTGACACTGCGAATGGAGCCTGCAGACCCGCTGCGCTCAATGAAAGCCGGTCGTTGTGAGCGCGACGAGGGCATTTCTTGGTGGTTAGCTCATCTGTACAGTTGTTCCAATGCTTACTGCGTTTGCCAGAAGTACTGCCTGCGTCGCTCATATCTGCCAGCTATAGCGAGGTAGTCTCTTTGCAGCTGCCTGCCCCCTAGGCCTCCTTCCAGGTTCTCTCAGCTCTTGGGTGTCCTGCTTGTGTGCTGGGTCGCGCGAGTTGCCAAAACTTATTCTGCGATCAGGCCCAAAGACCAGAGAACAAACACATACAGAGAGAGCGGTAAGGGACAGTCAGGAGGGCCAAGGCTGACGGTGCAGATGCCTCCTATGCCACAATCAGCTATGCAGGGCTCAGGCCCGACTGCGTTTGACAAGATGAAGGTAAGGCCACATAAATTGGTGGCATATTGCTGACGTGCAGATGGGCGCCGTCATGGGGACGAGTGTCGGCTGCTGTGTGGGTATCCTTTTTGGTGGATTCAATGCACTGCGCTATGGACCAGGGCCCGATGGATTCCTACGCTATATCGGCAAGAACATGGCGGCGAGTGCGGCGATGTTTGGCTTCTTCATGAGCATTGGCAGTGTCATTCGAACAGAAGAGCAACGATGTCTGGAGGATGCAAAGAGACGTGCGAATGTCTGGAGGAACAGGCGGCTCGTGTTTGAGAGCGAGATGCGTGCCTGAGGAGTGCTGCTGTTTCATGACTGTCTCTTTTCTGCCTCTCCCCGCACTTTCTGACGTAGAACAACATCCAACGACATACTTTCTCCCCATCCTGTGCTCTCTGTCCTCCGCTCTCTCCTTTCTGCTCTAAAACACAATAGCTACCATGACGGTCCTCAAAGTTGCCTGTTTTCTCAATACCCATCCCTCATCCGGCGACCTCGGTATGGACTACGATCAATGGCACACAGCCTACCGTACATTCCTGCTCCATTCAATCATTGCGAGTGGCCAGGCCATTGAGCTAGACTACCATGCCTTCGATCCAATCAAGGAACAGGTCTATCCTCCTACAGATGATCTGAACTCGTTTGATCTCATCTTGTTGACCGGCGGTACAGATCATCTGTACCAAGACATCCCCTGGGTCTCCAAGATGGTCTCGTTCCTACGAGATGTCGTACAAAATCATACGTGCAAGATCATCGCCATCTGTTGGGGCTTTCAGGCTGTGGCTGCTGCTTGTGGAGGGCAAGTCATGGAAAACACCAAAGGACTCGAAGTAGGTATCACATCCGTCACTTTGACAGACAAAGGCTCTGCGTTCTTTCGTCGAGGACCCCAGCTTCGCATTCATCAGGTACACAAGCGTGTCATCTCGAAATTACCAGACGGGTTTCAACTTCTTGGTTCAAGCGATAAGACAGAGAACCAGATTGCTTTGTTACCTGGCCGTATCCTTTGCTTTCAGGGACACCCAGAATTAACGGAAGCCATCCTTCGTGTCTGCTTATCCGACACAAGCCATTTCGGGAAGCAGCCCGTTGAAGCACAGCTGGACGAACATGATGGTATTGAGATTGGAGCTCGGCTGGTTGAATGGCTTGTAAGCGATACGCCAGATCTTTGATGTTAAGCTTCAGCACGCCTCAGGTACTACTTTTTGCAAAAACGACGATCTCCCTACCTATGTCGTGTGTCTCATCGCTTGATAATAAGTCAGGCTTGAACACGCTCACTCTGGTGACTTGCTGTCAATTGTTCTTAATGGTACAATGACATAACTAGTCAATGCTGAAACATCATGCTCTCAACAAAAAAAGCCAAAGCATGTGGAAAGGGAAAAGTTTGCGATGAGTTTACGAATGTTGTTAAGACTCGTGAAAGACAGCCAACTAGGCTAATTCGATCAAAAATGGAGATGGGAATTGCACAGAACAGGTTTGGATAGAAAGGACAAGCATTGTGGAAAGCTTGATAGCTCGAAGCATTTGAAATATGTGTTTGTTGAGAGCAAACAAGCAAGACGCTTCTCATTCAGCTTTATTTAAAATTCCGTAGCCTAATCTGTAAGGGGTTTCCGGGCGATTCCCAATTTGAAGTATGCTCCTCGGATATAGCCAGAGCCATAAAGTGGAAGCCGCAAGCAGTGTACTCGGTCAAGTCGGGGGTTTCTGGGTGTTGTGCAGGAAATGCTGGCTATCAATTGGATTTACCCCTGAATAACTGTTCACCCTCCCATTTTGCTGACACCAACAACATTTTGGACCTTGATCCGAAGGACCCTAGATTGCATAGGAACATGTGCTCGTGTTAGTGGGCAGACCGAGACATAATCTTATTGATGTCGCATCATCATGTGCCTCCACTTACGATGAGAATCTTGTCATCCCAGTAGCGACCTCGAAAGGTATTCTGCTGATTGCTGCCCAAGGCGAGATATTTGAACGAAATATTCACGCCTACAAATGTAGCTGAATACTACGTCAGTAACCTCAAGGCTTGGGCACCGGTTGGACTACACATTGCTCAACTAGTCATCGAATAGCACTCAGGGTCATGCTGGCAATGAGCTTGAAAAGGATCCCCCGAATGCAGCAGGCACTTGGCAAAATTGAATTGCAGTTATGTTTGAATCAGAAATGCTTGCACATCTCGCTTGAGCTGTGTCAACTTACAAGCGTCGTGTTGTGCATGCAAGTACAACGTTGATCACACAATACGTCTCAGGTCGTTCGGTGACCCTATGGCTCACCATCAGTACGTTCACGCTCTGGGTAATCTTCATAACAAGCACGCTGCCAATCTGCGCGCTTGTTACGATCAGACATGCCCTTCAAATAATTCTCCAGCCGATGCCAACCATCACCGTCAACACGGCCTTTGCCATATTTGTCTTGCTTAAGTGATAGGGTTTGACCATTCAACACGAAATGAATGTATTCGCCATCGTCGCATTCAATGAGCTCAACAACAAGCCGTGCAGCAAAAGGTGTCAGCCTAGAGGTAGACCAGCGTTCCTTGTCATCCTTTGGCCCCGTCGATGGCAGCCACGCGCTGAACTGTTCGAAGTCAAGAGCCGTCAAGACTGCAGCAATGACAGAATCGTGCGTAAAGTCCACGTAGATCGGTTGATTGAGCGGGAAGAATACCTTGTTGCCATCTAGTGTGGTGTTTTCCGAACTCAGCGTCGTGAGATCTAAAGGGGTTTGTTCGATTCGCCTGAGCATCTCATTGACCCAGCCGATACCTTGCGCCCGTCCTGTAGCCGCGCCGAAACCGGTGCTCTGTTGAAACCAGATAGACTCAGCATAATCAAAATCCCGGAATTCTTGCATGGTGAACAGCTCGCAAAAGTCCGAGTATCCAAGTGCATTGGTCTCATAGGCGCACAGACTTTGCAGAGCGACTGTATCTGGTAAGGTCCATGGGACTCCCTTGATAAATTGAGACAGATACTCTGTGCGGTTGGCAAGATAGATTTCCTCCCACTTGCGTCTGTTGCGCGAGCCGGTAGTGTCGGTGACACTCTTTGGGCAATTGTAATAAGGAGCGAGAGTATTATTAAAGCTTGGCCACTCAATGATCAGCTCGAGATTGACGTGATCTTTCCATGCAGCTCCGCCGTATGCGCCTTCAAGAAATGCTATTGCAGATTCTGTCATGCGAGCTTGAGATGTGGTACGAAAGACAAGTTTCTTGTTAGAGGCAAAGAGCAAATCGCCGTATTGCATCGCTACCAACACGCCAGAGTTGTATAGTTGCTGCTTACCAATGGGCACCAAAATAGCCTCCCCAAGTGTGTATTGCCAGTCATTCAGCATTGCAAGCGGTCCAGAAGCTTGGAAGTCGGCATGCTTGAGTTTCTCTGCAAAGTCCTTCTTCAGCCAAGATCCAGCAGTTGGGTAGCGCGAGCCATGTCGACTCAGTATCTGAACTTGCTTGATCTTGCATTGAGTGGGTAAAGCGCGCTCCTTGTGGCCAAAACCCTTGTCAGATACAAAATAGGGTGAAAGAGCTCCCCAGTGGTGCTCAATGTTCTCATTCTCAACCTGGCCTTCTACTTTGTAGCGCGACACAAAAGGTTCCATTGGGCCATCCTTTGGACTTGTTCGACGCAGAGAGGCTGGTAGACCAGTCGCTGTTGGCCCTTTGTAGCCAATATCGATAGGAAACAGGTCTGCTTTGCGAAAGACACCAGATCCTGGGCTTTGAAAGAGCGAGTTGATCAGGAGAAGATAGGCAACAAGCGTGAATGAAGCGCCTGCAATGGCATAGCTTTGCCAAGTCATGCTAGTGGAATCTTGGTGAAGATCAATTCCAGCGCCAATGAATCAACGAGCGTATATAGAGCCTTATGAAGGATTGGTTTGGTGTCTATCTGATCAATTCCTGAGGTCACGAAAATCCAACGACAAAGAACAACACACACGCGACACCTCATCCGTCTCAGCGCCCTCGCGCAGAGTCAAGGCGCATGGCGCAGCGCGGTCTTCTTCCCTTTTCTACCTTGATTGCACGTGAGCAAGACAATGAGCAGCTCTCAAGTTTTCGCTACAGTGGCAACCACTTCTCCTCGGACGTGCCTAGCTCCGATATCCAAAACGACGAGGACTGGACGCCGCGACCCTCACGGAAGCGTACATTCGCAGCGTACTCTAGTGACACAGAAGACCTGTCACTTTCACAATCCGCAAATCCCGCTGCTGCCAAATATCAGCGCGCAAAGCGTCGTTCCTTGGCCCTTGAGCGTGCCGTTGCACCCAATCTCTTCCAATCCCAAGTTGTGCAGAACATCGTCAATGAGGCTATTGAGAATGGCAAGACTAATGTTGACCTCAGTCAGCGTAATTTGACAGTCCTACCGGATGTCATTTCTGACCTCAACTTGCTCGTCTCTGCCAGTCAAGGGGTCAGCATGAAGCCGCAGCTGCGCCTATTTCTGTCACGTAATCGGCTCAAGACTTTACCCGAGTCACTTTTCGACTTGAAAGAGCTCGAGTTCCTCTCTTTGTGTATGCCTCTTGACTGCGAGTATCGCGCTAATCTCAGCTGGCAACAAGCTCAAGACACTTTCAAGCAGCATTGGCAAGCTTAAGAATCTAGTATCATTGAATGTTGGTCTCAACCAGATTGAGTTTCTGCCGGCATCCCTGTTGACCCTGCCAAAGCTGGAGCAGCTTGTTTTTGAATGTTCAGAGTCCCCTCCATCACCAGCAAAGTCACAGCCATCTCAGCGCAAACGTCGGAAACCAACACTCGATGCCCCACCGCGTACGATACGTCTCAGCAGACGCGCTAAATCCAATGCCCGCGTCCCTACCTTGTATGAGTATTCTCTTCGCAGCATCCGTGGCGATCCTGCTTGCTTTGCATGGTTCAAGGATATCTATGACGATAATAATCTTGAGTGTTTCTTGGTTCCCTTAGAGAACCGCTCCATTTGCGATACGTGCGGCATTGGTATGCACGATGTATATGCTACGCGAGAGGAACACTGGTCTGGCTTTGCAGGCGCGGATGGCATTCCAATTCGACGCAACTTATGCAGCCTGACATGTCTTGAGCAAGCACCGCAGTATGTAGACAGCGATGAGGACTAGGCATCAAAAGGTTCATTAATCTACAAAACGCGATCACTCGCAGGCTTGTTGAGATGGATGTGCGAGTCGCTACCGCCGCTGCTCGCAAGCACCATTCTATGCGGATGAAATGCTAGAGCCGACACAGCTGAGCTTCGGCCGCTTTGCCCTGCCAAAAACCCTCCTACTGGATGCCGCATGGTGCTGAGCGACTGCCCCGACATGGTCCAGACTTTGAGGATGTGGTTCGTGCTACCGGTGGCAAAGACTGAGGCATGTTCATGGACTGCCATGCTGCGCAAGTTCCCACGATGCGCTTCAATCTCGGAGACACAAGAGTCAAGACGCAGGTCCCATAGCTTGACCTCACCCGTTACGCAGGAAGAGACCAACTCGCGATGACCACCTCGCTGCATGTGGATATTGGTGACCCACGCCTTATGGTCCTTCCAGAGTTTGATCATTGCATCACGCGGTCCAAGCCGCTTGTCGTAGACGCGCACTGCGCCATCACCAAAGCCAGCGGCGAACAAGTTTCCTTCCACCTGATCGCTCGTTAGTGACGTGATGCAAGATCCACTTCGAGCCGGGATATCGTTGATGCTGACTTCCTTGCGAGCATCGAAGACTCGAATGACTTTGACATCGCCACCCACCAAGAGATGGCCCTTGCCCTGCTGCCAATCAGCAACAAGACCAGAGCTGCGATTACTGGGCAGCAAGTCACTGAGTGCACGCCAAGAAGTGACAAGTTCAACGTCCGGTTGCTCATAATTGCGGTACAAACGAACCACGCCATCGCTCGAGCCAGTCATTAACAGTGCCTTGTCGTCTTCATTCAGCAACTTGAATGCTGTAATACGACTGCGTGGCGGATTGCTGTTGGAAAAGCTGTTCAGGCGCCGCGAAGCCTCCCAGTCCCAAACTGTAACGCCATCCTTATCATCTGCTGCTAGGAGATGTGGTTCAAACTGATGGAAAAGCAGCTTAGTGGGTTGCGATACATTGTCAAACAAGCCAGACTGATGCAGCCACGCGTTATGCTCTGCAACATCCTTGAGTCCCTGATTGTGCTGAATGATGTGCTCATTCCGCGTCCGCCGCCATAATCGCTCGTTGTAGTCCATCGAACCGGGCTCTTCAGACTCTTCAGACTTCATTTGGGGTTCAGTAAAGTACTCGTATGACCATGCCAAAAAGGTACTTTCTAGCGGCAGATTCTGTGATGGCTGACGAAACTGCTTGGGCATAGGCCGCGGTAGTGCAGCTTGGGGCGTCTGGGGCACCACAGATGGGTCGGCAGGAGGTGGCTGATTGGGCTCGGGCCTGTAGTCGTCTGACGACTCTGGGTAACCAAGGGCGAAGTTCTTGAGTGAGACGGCAATGCTTGCTGATCGCTTAATGGTTTGTCTAAGAGTCGATGTGTTTGAGCGCTTCAAATCTGGCATCGGCTCGCGTTGGTTTTCCAAGTCGCGCAAGGTTAACGTCCGAGTCATCTGAGGCACAAGATCAGGCGGGCTTAGCATATTGAGCAACGCTCGCGTAGCATCACCCAGCTTGCTTGCCAGCAAACTCTTGGTAAGTGAGTCTAGAACAATATTTGCAGACAGCTCAACCTCAGGGAAGGGGTCAGCAGAGAACATCAGTAGGGTTTTCCAAATTGCGCTGTAGACACTGTCTCTCGACCGCAGCTTCCTTTCTTCACCCGCTTCTGCTCTGAGCATTTCAAAGGCTGCAACCAAAAACTTGCTTTCGTAGCGCACAACGAGTGCACTGAGAAAAACGACTAGCTCCTTGCGGACAAGGGCCGATCCATCAGCGCTCAAGGTCAAGCTTGCAACAGCTAGGTATTCTTCCGTTGCTTGCACTTCGTCGTCCATATTAAGGCCCAAAAATGTAGTCATAGCAACCAGCGCAGCCGCCCGTACTTCAGGAATATTATCACCCAGTGCCTCCACGATACGCTGTGGAGCCTTCTCTCGAATGCCCTGCCACTTGGCTTCTGCAAAGTCTTTCCAGCTGCAGGAAATGAGCAATAGGCTCCATTGACGAAGTTGAGGGTCACCTTGTGGGTCAGACTGAGCTATTGGATCGAAGCGTGTTCTGTCCAAGACGCACGCCATCAGTCCTTGCGAGCCCAATAATGCAACTTGCCCTTGTCGGTAGTCCTTTGCGAATGCAGCAAGGATGAATGTCGCCATCGCCTTGTGTGCAAGTCGCTCAGCTGTAGCGAGTAGAATGTCTGGATTTAACAAGACTTGCACAAAATAATTATATTCGTTTGCCTTCATCAAGTCAGTTTGACAGCTCCCATCAACGGCCAGGATGCGCGCCCAAATGAAGATCAGTACAGGCTTCAGTTCCGCGGCCGGACTTTGTAGCAATCTAAGGACATAAGGGAAAATGCCAATACTCAGTGCGAGATTGACTGCCCACGGACCAAGATCGAGGAATTTGGATAGCAAGATGAGTGCTCGCAGACGATGTGCTTGTGAAAGGAGCACCTGGAGCACAATTGGTAATTGATCAGGCGCCTTTCTGCTGGAAGAGCCAGTCTGCAGCCAAACCTCAAAGGCTTGTAATTGCTCTGCGAAGAAGGTTGACGGAACATACGAATCTTCTGATTCATTGAGAAGTCTTGGTAGCTGTGCTAGACATGTATCCACGGCGAGGTCCCATGAATCCCACATCGGATGTGCATAAGTCGATGGGAGAACGGGAAACGACATAGGATAGCATTGATGCACGCGCATGATGCGCTCAGCGAGCAGAAAGTTGCGAAAGAGGGCTGCGACCATGAGATCTTGTCTGAATAACCGTTTAAAGAGCGGGCCTGGCAGGACGTTCCATGCAATCGTATCTGTAATGGCAGTGAAAATCCAGTTGAGCTCTCCCAACGCTGTGCGGCGATCCTGTAAGCGACCGGGTATCCGCGCGACCATATCAATGGTCAATGGACTAGGCAGTGGGTTCTGCAGGACAAACCAACGCACCGCAATCTCGATGGGTGATGTCAAGCAACTGGTAAACAAGTCTGCAGGCAAATCAGGATTCATCGGCAGTACTTCGTTTGCTTGACATGCTGCAAGTAAGATGCAATCCTTTTGACTTGGACCAGGTATAAATGATGGGTCTTCCCTTGCTTGACGCTGCATCTCGGTATCGCGCTGCTCTGCAAAACGATGGAAATTACTGATAATGTTGCCTGCTGCACTGCAATCAAAAACATACAAGCACGGCGAGCCGAGCCACGACTGTAGATCATAGAGCGAGACTGGAATGTACTGCGTGTAAGTCTTGTTGAAGACCCAAATCTCGCCAGAAGCGGTAGGCTTCGGCACACCGTGCCCGTTATAGTGGAACAGTGTCCGCTCATCCTTTGCATTGCGCCGCTGAGCAGCACAAAACTTTTTGGTCTCTTCAACAGACGGATCGAGGTAGATTTTGTAGCGTGTTCGCATGGAGAGCGTTTCATATTGCTGCTGCAAGTGCTTACCAATCGTCTCGAGTGCCTTTGATACGGGCTGCAAAAATGGATCGACCCAGCATTCGAGCTTTGCGCAGGGGACAGTTTTGACGACATCCGGTGGATCAGTGCCGATATTGAGACACGTCACAAGCGCTGCAGATACCGTTTTCATACGTTCACGCATACGCCAGTCCGGCATCGCAGGCTGATCTGTTCTCGGGTTGCCACAAGATTCATGCCGCTTGTCGTTGAAGTACATGAGCCAGACTTGTTCAAGCACGGCGAGATATTCTTCCGGTCGCTGATCAAAGCCGTGACGCGCTTCGAGGGACTCTTGACTCACGAGCGTCGCTGCAACAGACGCCGCATCCCCAGCCTCTGCCATCCCTGGCCTGTACACCACGGCCCGCTAGCGGTTCTTAGTGGAGCAATTTGGTCGTCGCATCTGCATATAGATTTATTTATTACAGTCACAATTCATTTGTCTAAGACGTCTTTTTAGTTTGCGGGTGCTTGATGGTCAGACACCAGATGTCTAGGTGGTGCGTAATCTCCTTGATGACATCGACCACAAAGCTGCCGTGAATACCGAGAGACAAGCCCAAGCTGAGCCAGACGATATCTCTTGCTTCCACGGCACCGATTTTGTGATTGAAGGCGATACCTGCGAGCATAGGGAATAGGAGGAAGTACGGCGTGTAGTAAGGGAAAGATGCATGCGTGATGTGCGCAGTGATCATGAGGCCAACCGAGTAGGCGAAGAGGATGCCGAGGAAGAGAAGGAAGGGGACACACTGCTCAGTGACGACGGTCGGATTCAGCCAGGCGAATAGCATGGTGATGCCTGAACTAAGGAAGAATGGGACGAGACCAGAGAGGGCCGGCGCGAGGGGTAGGTTCTTCTTTCGTCGAGCAGCAATGACATTGACGGAGGAGCCGAAGATATTGGCAATGAGAGCAATGCCGCCAAAGTAGAGGAAGACGTGCTTGAGTTCTGCATCCCGAAGGAAGCTGGGCAGGTGCTTGACGAGCGAGAAGCTCGCAACGCCAAGCTTATCAACGACGCGTTGATCCCAAAAGGTGGGTCCATAGAATGCCGTGATTGTGTGCAGTCCAACAACGAGCAAGATTCCCTCGACAGGTCCTGAGAAGGCACTGAGGTAGAGTGTCCCCGTGTGATACTCTTCCCATGTGGTGAGGTAGAAGTTGCAGGTTGTTGCAAATTGCGAGGCAATTGCCCACCAGGACTGATGCAAGTTGATGGTGGACGCCGTCAGCAATACTTCGAGGGTGGTATTGAGTGCGTCGCAGCCATGATCAAACATCTCACCGAGTGGAGAGGACTGGCCTGTTCGACGTGCTTGCATGCCATCAACTGCATCAAATGCCTGGTACAAGAAGAGCGAGACTGCCCAACCGAGGGAGACCCAGGGTGGGACGCCATGCTCGAGGCCTGGGTCATAGTATAGCAGCTGCAAGACATTGGCAACAACAAAGAAGAGACCAAGCAGGGTAATCATATTTGGGGCGAGCCACATGGGGAAGAGCAGGAGGAACTTGTTCCAGAAGGGCTTGAGGATGTACTTGGAGACTGGACTATTGTCAATCGCACTGTACTTGTACAGCTTGAGATTGTCTAGATTCCGACGAGAGAGATACATCCTGACGGTGCAGCACGATGGCAGAGTCTAAGCGATACTAATTTGCAGCTATTGTGGTGTCTTTGTCTCCTCTACCTTTGGATCGATTTTGGTCGCGGCAATGACGCAGCAAATTGTCAGATTGATCAGATGGAGGGACATATAGATCCTAGTTAGGTTCTCACCAGTGTCGTTGTAGTGGTCTACACCAAGACATCGTAGTGTCCCGGTCGATATAGAAGCTTGACAACGTGCACTACGTCCTCTTCATCAGGCCGTACTTGATGCACAGTCGCTTCATCTCCTGCAGATCTGTCGAGGTATACGATATCTACACCGACATGCAATGCGTTCACAAGACTGTTGATTTGCAGGTGATCTGCTTCTGCCTGAAATAAGCATTATACGTCAGTGTGGATGATCTTACATCCATGGCTTCGACCCATCGCTCGCACCAACGTGGCAGGACTTCCGCTTCGTCGAGATAGGGAATATAAGACTCTGCATGCTGCTTGATGTACGCTGAAGTGACGAAGCGTACGTAGACAACAGCTGCATTGGATATTTCTGGGTCATTGATGGAGGCAAGCAAGTCGGATGCATGCAGCAACTGGATGGTTGTCTCTAGAAAGTCTTCATACACAATACTCGCAAACCCTGCGGCATCAAGCATCTTTGTACACGCACGGAGGCGCTCATCTAGTTGTGTGACTGCAGCGTCTCCGGCTGCGCGGACCTGGGAGAAGAGACTGAAGAGCCACGCTCGATAAAAACAATTCCCATCGCCACGCGTCTTGTAGTAGCTAGCCTGCTGTCCTAATGCTGCAATTTTTTGCGTGAATGCAGGGTTGCCTTGTGCGTATTCTGCTGCAAGGACAGAGATGGGTAAGTTTTGTGAGAGGAGGGGCAGCTGGTCTATTGCTTCTTGTTGAACGTGTTGAGCATATGACAGGATGGCCTCGTCGGTCGGCCTTTCGTCCTCTACGGAAGCAGACATGTTCAGTGTAGTCAAGAAGTTTGTAGCTATAGCGACCCAGTTTGTTTGTTTAGTCGTTAAGCTCTAGCGACTCAGTCTCGTTTGATAGTCGTGGTGGTGGGCGCGAGATATCACACTCAACCAAGCTAACCTCAGCTAACAACTCGCCCACTCCGGCAAGACCTTGACAGCACTGAAGCTCAAAACGAGCATATCCGCCGCCATCGGGTCTTCCTCCACTTGATTCCGCTTTGCATCTACGGCCTCTTTCATGCGCGCCGACAAGACCGTCTCCTCCACAACCACCTCACCGAATCCACACGACGTTAATAAGGCGAGTAACGCCGGCTTATCGAATAGCCACCGTTCTTGACCTCGTACGGGCCAGGCTCTGGCTCTCCGTGCACCACACGTCGTCCCAAAACAAACACCACCTGGTGCCAGCAAGTTGAACTGTCTTGTTAAAAAGGCAGTCGCTGCACGGTGGTCAAATACATGGAGCACCATGAGTGAATAAGAGGCATCGACTTTGCCATGAAACTGATCGAGTGGGTTGCGTTGCTCCACGGGCGTTGCTGCATTGCAGAAACATGTTTGAACGGAGAGTTTTGTGCGGTCGTTGAAGAAGTCAAGGCCGAGCTCCCAGTACCCGGTCACGACATCAGACGCAATCAAGTGTGTTGGCGGGAGTCCATCGAGTAGACATTGTCGGATATCCGTACCGATCGAAGCGCCTATTTCGAGGACGACAGGCGGATACGGGTCTGTGAAGCGTCTGGCTAGTGTGCGATACGCTGGCAGCAATGAGACTTGCGGGAGAAGCCAATTCAAGCCGAGAATGGTGGTATAGGCTTCGAGGTGCTGTGCTTGTTTGAGGAGTTGTTGACAGCGCGCATCCAGTTGTTGATCGGGTTGCGGGCCGAGGTAGCGCGTGAGGAAGAGACGCTCGTCATCACGGAACTGGATGTGGTTTGCTTCTGCCATAGATTCTGTAGCAGACTTGCGCAGTGATGTCGGCCCTGGATGGTCAGACTGCAGCAGCGGGAGATCTGCTTTGGTGCTTCTGTTTACCTGGAGAAGGAGCCGAGCAGGATCTGCGACATGTCAGATGGGATGGCTGGATACTCTGCCAGTGAGCAGCTGAGCCTTCTGGAGCCTTCCAGACTTCCCGCTTCCAGCTGCGTCCTGCGGCATCACGCTAGACACCTTTCCTGTGTCGTCTGGGAAGAGGATAATGGATATGCTGTTATGTTGTCACCTGGCATCGATGACCCCGTTCTATGCGATTACGAACATCCCTGACAGCACAGACCAGGCGGTCGATGTGCCTAGATGCATGCCATGCGCACCCGTCTGCTCTCCCTGCTGTGCTGCGTGACATGTGCGGGCCATGGCTCCTGATGTCATGCACTGAGGCTGCCCGCGCTGTCAACTTGTCAACCGCCTCGCTGACTGTGGGGGATGGATGGGCCTCATGATGCTGCTGCTGCTGCTCCTGCTACTGCCCTCATGACGCAGCAGACAGGAATCAGTGCGCCGAGAGCGTGAGAGGATCGTGGTCCGTTGGCCAGCATGACATCGGTGGCGCAGGGTGACACGTGAGGGCCGTTGCCGGTTGCGACCGTTGCACATAGAAGGCAGTTGTGCTGACTATGGAGGAGTAGGTTGCAGAGCATCATAGAGCATAGAGCAGGTAGCAGTCAGCAGCAGCCAGCAACAGCAGCATCTCTGTATAGTGAGCGTCAGGCAGTCTGTCGCAGCAGAGAGAGAGCCAGGAATGCAAATCGCCCGTCCCCATTGGTGGCTGGCCGAGTCGAGTCGAGTCGAGTCTAGTCCAGTCCATGGCAGCAGACAGCATCATCCAGCAGCGAGCGACGTACAGATATACAGCAGGCAGGCCCCCAACTGCTTCTCTTCTTTTCTCTACTATACCCCCTTCCCTACACTCTACTCCCCCCCTGCTACCTCGTCCCGCCATGCAGAAATTCAGGCTCCTCTTCAGCATCATACCCATCATCCTCCTCCTCGGCGCCATGCTCCTTCTCCTCTTCAGCGTCCTCGCAGGCGCACGCACAGGCAGCCCGCTCGACAAGTTCTACTACCTCCAGGCACAGATCTCCGGAGACGGCCTCACCTCGCCAAGCGGCTACCTCCGTTGGACAACCTGGAACATCTGCGGCCAGGAGGGAGGCAACAACGTCAACTGCGGCAAGATCCAAGCAGCACACCCCTTCGCACCCGCTCGTCAACTCACCAACGCCTCGCCTTCCCTGCCCTCCTCCATCACGAGTCACGATTCACAGTCGTACATCACCTCGCGCGCCTTCTTTGCATTCTTGCTCATGGGTCTCTTCTTTACCTTTGTTGCACTCCTTGCATCCCTCGTTGGGTGTCTCGGACGTCTCGGCGGTTTCATTGGTTTGTTGACGGCCTTTGTGGCCTTTATCTTTGATGGTATTGCAGCTGCACTCATGACGGTCGTCTACATTCGTGGCCGCAACAGATTCCGATCAGCTGGAATCCCCGCTGATGTGGGTACCAAGTTGTTTGCCTTTATGTGGACAGCCACCGCCATTTGTCTCATTTGCACCATCTTGTTTGCCGTGGCAGCTTGTATTCCCTCTGACAAGCACCGCCGTACAAAGCGTGCTCGCTCTTACCAGGAGAAGCCTTTGGTCACCGACACGGAATCCAGCTATGTCCCTGCTGAAGTCGACAGGACCTCGTATGTCGCTCCTGTTGTTGCAGCTGACCGATCGTCGTATGAGCGTCACCCCTCAACGCTTGCCGCACCGATCGATGGCTTGCACACAACGCACGAGTCGCAAAACACCGGTGCGACGTACCTCCGATAAGCACAAGTGATACCGACCATCAACGTGACTCTTGCCTAAGCTAAGCTTCTGTTGAGAGTCATTCATGTTGGCTGTCGATCGTTCGAATCTCTAATACGCGTACATACTGTGCCCCCTATTACACTAATCTAATACTCATCATTCTCTGCGCTGCTGCTGTTTTGTTGTGCTTTCTTTCGCTGTGAGTTGAAATTTCGCAACGACCCATTACCACCACCACCACCACACACCACTGCAGAGATGAGCAAACGCGGCATCCATCTACAGAGTGCCAACAGAGAAGCAGCGATTCAGGATACGACTGTGCGTCAATGGAAGAAACGCTGGCTCACGCCGCAACCCATCCAATCAGATCCACCCACCACCACCAACACGCACACACAGGTCGGAGCTGGTGGCGGGTATGGACAGCCGGCGATTGAACACGTTGCTGCTGCGCCGCTTCAATTTAAAGTCTTGCGATGGATCCGTGTGGATGACTTACCTGGCGCTGCACAACTTGAAGTGCAAACGGCGCGGGTGTTGCATGGAGGTGAGAGTGGGAAGAAGGAAACACAGCTGGTTGTGGACGAGGAGGTTGAGGATTGTCCTGGTGTGCATAGTGAAGATGTCTGGCTTGAACAAGTCAGCGGTGTGAATGTTTTGCGTCGCGTCGAAGCCGAACCAACACAGGACGGAGCCACAGCTGCTGAACCCATCCCATCGACTGCAGCGGAAGTCGTTGAGCAACCGACAGAAATTCAGGAAGAGCAGCAAGAAGAAACCGTTGAGGAGGATGCAGAAATGTTGGATGCAAGCGCCGCTATTGCAGATAATACCCTCGTCCCCGTCACACAGCCAGCTCCAGAAGACGAACAAGGTCCTTCGGCTGTCGCTGTGCCTGACCCGTCACCTGCACCAGGAGTGGATGCTGCAGCGGGTAGCGAGCTTGCAGAACCAGTCGCTGCAGCGGCCGACGTCGCCGCTGGTCTTGTTCCCGTCGCTGATCCAGTCAAACCAGCAGAGATGGATGCCGTGGATGCGAGTATCCCACCAGCCACACCGGTCGACGGTTCAGCACCTAGCAATGAAGCTTAATGCTGCATTATTTCATTATGCTTGTACAGAATCTACGCTCTAAATATGCATGAGTTCTGCAATGGACATGCGTTTGACGGGTCCCAACATGGGACTCTCGCTGATTTGAACGAGCGATTCAGCAGCCGTGAGTGCACCCTCATCTAACGCTGTCTCTCCCGCAAACGGCGTCGTCTTGTGGAGACTGGGCAGAATGGGCGGACTAAGGCTACCGAGTGCAGGCTCCGTAAATGCCTGGAATGCCACAACAGACGGCGTCTCACTCGCAAAACTACTCTCGCGCGACACCACACGACTTGCCTCTTGCTGTTCCAGCTGTGCAATACGCGCATGCAACGTATCAATATACGCAGCTGTCTCCGTCAATACGTCTAGTTTCCGCAACGACTCTGCACCATGCGCGTGACAGGCGGGAACGAGTTGCTTCAAGCGAAGCATGGTATCATTGATCTTTTCTCGCCTTCGCTTCTCAATTTGTGAGTGCGTTGTTTTCCTGGATGGCTTTGCGGGGCGTTTCCGAGATGTGTTGATGGTTGCTGTGCTGATTGTGCTGGTGTTGTGCTGGGAATCTGCGCGCGCTTCAACGGATTCCTCGGATGTTTCCTCGTCTGCTGTATGGGTCCATGTTCGTTTTCTGGAGGCCAACGCGGCGCTCCGACGTTGAGGCTTCTCTGCAGCGTGCGATAGAGAGATGTGTGCCGGTGGGAGTGATAAGTCTGGAAGGAAGTCTGGGAGTTGTGCTTCCAGACGCGTTGAGCCCGGTGGTGTTGCGAGCTGTTGCTGGTCAGGGACTTTGCCCATAGCTGTTGGTTTTGGGGACACAAAAGGAGCTCGAATGGATCTTGTGAGCGTTATGTAGCGGGCCGGTCGTCCTCCACACGCACTGCGAGTCATGATCAGGAAGCAGCCAAGGACTTTATTTGCTCACTGCGTGTGTCGTGTGCGCTGTGTGTGCCATCTGATTCGCCAGACCCACAAAGTCCGCCAATGAAAGGAGGAAACAGCGCAGCGTGCACACATTAGACTCAAGCTCAAGCAAGCGTAGGCGTTCCTCTATGAGCTCGAGGTAGAGTAGCGAGCGTGTTTGCGAGCAGCCCCCAGCTTGATCGAGTGGGCCCGTGACAGACCACGTACACACCCACGCATACTAAATATCCATTTGATGCTGCAACAGCTTTACAGACATGGCAGCTTGGGCCTGCGCCATGCCAACGGCCTGCCAGCATCCTGACGACGGCCTTGTCGCCGCAAACTCCCACACACAGCCCCTGCTGCGGTAGAATGTGCTCATATTTCCCGGCATGGCGTGCTCGTCCTGTCTCACGCCCCGCCGTCACTTGTGTAGAAAAAAGTAAAAGAACCAAGTACCACGCCTAGTCTTATCCTAGCAAAACCTCCTGCAAGATGTCTCTTCCTCCTCATGGCGGTGTCCTCAAGGACCTTCTCGTGCGAGACAAGCCAAACCACGATGCCTTGCTCGCTGAATCTGAAAAGATCCCAGACATCTACCTCACGCAGCGTCATCTCTGCGACCTCGAACTCATCCTCAACGGCGGTTTCTCCCCGCTCGAGGGATTTATGAATCAGAAGGATTACGAGAATGTCGTAGAGAACTTGAGGCTTGCCGATGGCACCGTGTGGTCGATGCCAATCTGTTTGGATGTCGATCAAGCGACCATTGAAGCAAAGGGCATTCAGGCTGGTGCTCGCATCACCCTTCGAGACTGGCGTGATGAAAGCCCCATTGCCATCCTGACAGTGCAGGATGTGTACCAGCCAAACAAGAAGCAAGAGGCCGAGAAGGTATTTGGCGCAGATGACGTGCTTCACCCTGCCGTCAAGTACCTGCATGGCTGCCATGATTACTACGTCGGTGGTACGGTCGAGGCTGTCAATAAGCCTCAGCACTACGACTACGTCGGTCTGCGCTACACCCCTACCGAGCTGCGTGCACAATTCGAAAAGCTGGCTTGGTCACGCGTGGTGGCCTTCCAGACGCGCAACCCACTCCATCGCGCACACAAGGAACTCACCGTTCGTGCAACCCGTCAAACAAAGGCAAACTTGTTGTTGCACCCCGTCGTGGGTATCACCAAGGAAATGGATGTCGACCACTTCACCCGTGTCAAGGCGTATGAAGCCGTTATGCAGACGTACCCAAAGGGCATGGCCATGCTTGCCCTACTACCCCTTGCTATGCGTATGGGTGGACCGCGTGAAGCACTCTGGCATGCGATTATTCGTAAGAATTTCGGTGCGTGTGCGTTTTGTATTGGAAGGGACCACGCTGGTCCTGGTAAGAACAAGGATGGTCAAGATTTCTATGGTCCGTACGATGCACAGACGCTTGTTGCAAAGTATGAGTCGGAGGTTGGCATTGAGGTGGTTCCTTTTGCTCAAATGAGCTACTTGCCTAGTACGGATGAGTACATGCCCAAGGACCAAGTCAAGGAAGGTACACAAACACTCGACCTATCCGGCACTGAAGTCCGCAACCGTTTGCGAACAGGCGCTCCAATTCCAGAGTGGTTCTCTTACCCGGCCGTCGTCAAGGTGTTGCGTGAATCCTACCCACCCCGACACAAGCAAGGCTTTACCGTATTCCTTACAGGTCACTACAACAGTGGCAAGGACACGATTGCACGCGCCCTGCAAGTCACCCTCAACCAACAAGGTGGACGCAGTGTGTCTCTGTTGCTCGGTGAAACGGTCCGCTCTGAGTTGTCCTCCGAGTTGGGCTTCAGCAAGGAAGACCGTGACAAGAATGTGGCACGCATTGCCTTTGTCAGTGCAGAACTGACACGTGCCGGTGCAGCTGTCATTGCTGCACCGATTGCACCGTATGATGCGTCCCGCAAGTTGGCAAAGCAATCGATTGAGCAGGTTGGATCGTGCTTCTTGGTGCATGTTGCAACACCCCTTGAGTACTGTGAAAAGACGGATCGCAAGGGAAACTTCAAGCGTGCTCGCAGTGGTGAAATCAAGGGTTTCACGGGTGTAGATGCGCCGTACGAGGAGCCTGCAGAGGCGTCCCTCAAGGTGGATATCTCGAAGGAGAGTGTGCAGAGCATTGTGCACAAGATCATCTTGACACTCGACGCAGAGGGTTTGTTCAAGTCGGGATAGGCCCAGCTATAATATAGACAAAGCATAGAAGAAACATGGACAAGGGAAAGCAGTCAAGTGCATGCATGTGTTTATTGCTAGTACTTTTGAGCCAACAATGTAGGTGTGAGCAAGTCTACAGAGATGTGTAGAATGCAAGAAAAGAGTCAGTCATTCAGCTGTAGAAAAGATTTATTCAGCATCAAATCTCTAAGCAGAAGCAGCCGCCGTCTTGCGTACAGCAACACCCGTGCGGAATCCATGGGCGAATCGTCGGTGGACTTTTGTGAGGTGTGACATACGGCCCGTACCCGTGGTCTTTCGTCGCTTAGCCTTCTCAGACCACTCGTACTTGCGGATCTTGGCTGCTGGGTATCCACATGATGCGCAAGTTGCCTTTTGCAGGTGGTATGAGCGGTTGCCGCATCGGCGACAGAGACCGTGACTCTTTCCGTCTAGTGGTGTGTTAGATGCCGGCGAACCAAGGATACTGATCAGACAAATACGTACGTTTTTTACCGAAGGACTGCGTTCCCTTGGTCATAGCTGGGAATGTATCTGTATGTGTCTTGTCTCTTGTCTTGTGTCGCTGCTTCTCATGTCGCCGGATCCTTCCCTAACCCTGGCTGCTTATTTTTCAAGTTTGAGTGGGAAGCAGTCACACGCAATAGAATTAATATTGGAGAATGAGTAGACTTGAGTAGACTTGAGTAGACTTGAGTAGACTTGAGTAGACTTGAGTAGACTTGAGTAGACTTGAGTAGACTTGAGTAGACTTGAGTAGACTTGAGTATAGTTGAGTATAGTAGACTTGAGTAGTAAGTAGAGTATCTACATCAAGCCTGGCTCGCCTTCTTCTCCTTCTGTCGCCGTACTCGCTCCTTCTTTGCACTCCGCCGCTCCTTCCGCAGCCGTACTCTGCTCTCCTCCTTGCTCTCATCTCCAGCAGTAGCAGCCTCGTCATGTATCGTCAGGGTTCCTTCCTCTTCATCCCCAGTCACTGCATCAGATCCAGGTTGACTCAGCTGACTGTTCGCAAACCGCGTGTGCTTGCCAATGCTAGGCGATGCTTCTGCTTCTTGACTTTCACCACCACCAGTGGCAGTAGCAGCAGCAGTCTTGAGCTTCTCCTGGAGCATGGCATTCTGTCTTGCCACACGCAAGGCACGATCTCTGTCGTGGGCTGCATTGCCACTAAGTGCATGATTGACTACCCTCCTAGCTGCCTCGTTATCCACCACTCCTTTTGAACTACCGGCAGCTTCTTCATGTTTTTGCCGAGCAGCTGCGTCCTTGATTTTGCCGACATACTGCTTGATGCGCTCCAACTCACGCATGATGATGTGTGCTTCTGTATTGGTGCCTTGTACCTTCAGTGCACAGAATAAGAGTGAATCCACGGCATAGCCCATAGTGACCAGCAGCTTGGCTCTTTCCAGGGGCGGGAGGTCTGTCTCTTTGCAGTAGAGATCAAGCTTTGAGCTCTTTTGTGTGGCTTCTTCTAGAGGTCTCGCTAGATTCAAGGGCGTCAATGCGCTTTGTACTGTGCGCAGGGCGTCTTGCAGGTCAAGCAGCTGGTCATGCACTGCCGCTGTGTCTAGTTCCATGTCAGGCCTCTCTCGGTTTCAAGCTTGCCCTGTAGTAGCTCTAGCGTATATGTCCCCTTGTATAAGTACTTAAAATCTTCTCGAGTACAGCAGCTCTTCCAGGTCTAATTAAGTAGTCGCAAGTCCAGCTCGTGGAGTCTTGTGGAAATCCTTGCACCGAGCACGCGTAAGCAACAGACCGCCTTCCTCACCAAGGACCATCCCTCCATCTTACCATCAACATGCCCCGTCAATCTCGAGGCAGAGCAGCACCCAGCAGGCATACACCAGCACCTGCTCCAGCTCAATCGCGTCAAGCGTCCACTTCTTCGCGCAATGTCCCCGCCACCCGTCAAGTCCCACCACCTGCCGTCGCCGCACAGCAGTCCTCTGGACCCGGCATGTTTGGCAATAGTACGTCTCTTGTTTTAATCTACCTGGAATCTATGCTGACCAAGCAGTGATGAGTACGGCTGCCGGTGTGGGAATTGGTAGCACGATTGGTCATGGACTTAGTAGCATGCTCTTTGGTGGTTCTAGCAACCAGCAACAGCAGCCTGAGGCCCAACAGCAGCAGCAGGGACAACAGCCAATGGGCTATGAACAGCAAGGTATGTCTGCGTATGACCAGTACAATGCGAATGGCCAGCAGCAGCAGCAAGGTATTTCGTGTGAGGGTGATGCGAAGCAGTTTACACAGTGTCTTGAGCAGACTCAGGGAGACATGTCTGCCTGCTCTTACTATTTGGAGCAGTTGAAGCAGTGTCAGGCCATGGCTCGGCATGCCTAGATAGCATATAGTCCATAGCAGTATCGTGATGCTCCATGACACAAAGCAGCGCAACGAACCAACACCCAAACAGCAACAAGCGCACTCTCTCAGATTCTTCCTTCCGTACTACGTCTCGTTCATTCCCATCAACAAGCGCCTTCTCCTTCTCTGTCCATATCGCACTTGGCAAGACTCCGCGCACGATGAACTGCTTCTCAACAAAACAACAACGCCGCTCAATCTACCGCAAAATCGTTATCCTCGGCGATGGCGCAGCCGGCAAAACATCCCTCCTCAACGTCTTCACACGTGGATTCTTCCCAGCGGTCTATGAACCTACTGTCTTTGAAAACTACATCCACGACATCTTCATTGATGGGCAACAAGTCGAGTTGAGTTTATGGGACACGGCGGGTCAAGAGGAATTTGATCGTTTGCGTAGTCTCAGTTACTCAGACACGCATGTCATCATGGTTTGTTTTGCAGTGGATTCACCAGACTCCTTGGAGAACGTACAGAGTAAATGGGTTGGGGAAATTGCTGAACACTGCGAAGGTGTCAAGCTTGTGCTTGTGGCACTCAAGTGTGATTTGAGAGAGACGGAGCAGCAGGTGATTTCTTATGAAGAGGGACTTGCTGTTGCAAAACGCATCAAAGCAGTCAGGTATCTGGAGACATCTGCTCGACACAATAGAGGCGTCAATGAGGCATTCACAGAAGCGGCGCGGACGGCACTGCAAGCGAAACCGGTCGGCGGTGTCACCGAGCAAGAGGAAAAGGCTGCAAATCAAAGCAAAGAGCGTCGATGTGTCGTGATGTGAAAGGGAGCAGATATATAGTATGATGAACATTTAAGAAAGAACGCCCTGTATAAGTATTCACCTCTTTCTATACTTGATATTGTTATTGTGCAGTCATCTCTGGTAGACGCGAAGACTGCGGATGGCCCAGTAGGCATCCTTGAAGGCCTGTGGGTTGCCACTCACGTAGGCATTGCAACTTGTTCCTGGACAGGTCGAAGTGCCATACGTATTGCCAGCCCAATCTCCACATAAGCTTGTATTGATGAGAACAACGTGATCCCGGAAGATCTTGTCAATAGGACACTCAAAGTCCTGAAAGAGGGCATCTGGTAAGACCTCCCAAGTACTTGGGTCAGGACTAGTGCTTGCCAGGTCAGCAGGAACAGCAGCACGATCGAAGAATTGCCAGATCTTGATGGTTTTTGAGGTCCACTCCATAACAATCACGGCACCACCGCGTTCATTGAGTGCATGTCCAAAGGAACGTTGCGTCTTGACACCACAACCTTGATTCGGCCACTGATCTGCTGCTTTGATGTCACAGTTCATCGTTTCTGCGTGTCCTCGCATCTGTCTCTCTTTCGGTTGTCGACATCCAGCACCCGTATGCAGCGTCATTGCATTGTCCACTTCGAGATTGACCCCTTCAAGGATATCGATCTCGCCTTTTCGTGGCCAGCCATCGACGGCTGTGGTCCAGAATGCTGGCCAAGTGCCACAACCAACAGGCATATGCAACAGGTCCAACACAAACAAGCCTCTCGTAAATGTTCTCTTTGTACTTAGGCGAATAGACGGCCGTCCTCGCGGCGCTTGCGCATAGCTGTCTGTATGAAGGTATGCGATCCCGTCATCTCCGACATATGTCAAATTCATCGCCTGTGCAGATTTGCGAGACTGGTAGAGAACATGGCCGTGTGTCGGGTCTGGCGCATCTTCATAGTTGAAGCCGTCAAAGAAGCCAGAGCCGCTGTAATCTTCCTCGAGGTGATAGGCTCCGGAAGGCTCATCCCCTGAAGCCGGAAGCTGTGCGGGTGAACGAATGGTCCATTCAAAGACTTGGAAAGTAAGTAAGAGCAAGACACAGCTAAGGAAAATGAGGCCTCGGAGGGGTACGGGGAGCGAGAACATTGGACAGCAGAAGACTAAAGCATTGTCTGTTTGGTAGAGTAGAGAGCTCAGTATCAGCAATTGTCTGGTGAGCTCCTCTGCAATTCGAGACGCCGCCCAAACAAAAGACACCGACTGCCGACAGGATGGATGCACTTGGCCACGGACTCGGAGAGGCAAGCCATGCACTCCATCAGCTGCCGCATGTCCACTCATCAGATGTGCTGGATCAAGTCCATCAGCAACAACAGCACGACGGAGGCGGGTGGCCTGATAAGCGTCGCAAGCTCATTGACGATGGACGACACTTATTTGGCTGTGAACTGTGCGGCGAACGCTTCACGCGCTTTGAAAACTTGAAGAGACATAAGCGGAATCATGATGCTACGTCTGTTGAACAGTGTCCCTGCTGTAAAGTCAAATGCAAGCGCCCAGATCTACTTAAACGCCATGTCAAGAAATTCCATCCACAAGAGATGGGGAGACTGTATCCAAAGCCCATACCTGGTATGCCTATCGCCCCTCAAGAGCAGTTTGCGACGACCGATGCAGCGCAAACACTGACGTCTTTGGCCATGCCGGCTCCTGTTGATCCTGCGCTTCAACTGCAACACGAACACAATATGCTCATCAATAATTTGCATGGATTTGTGCCTACAATCATGCAGCCCAGCAGTAATGATTTGCTTGATCGACTACCAGAGATGCCTTTTACTGAGCAGCAACTCGAGGAGTTCACGGCCCATTATTTCCAACACTTTCACGCCGCTTTCCCAGTTTTGCATCAACCAACATTTTCCAAGCACTTTGAGGAGACGCCTTGGCTGCTACTTCCTGTTGCATGTATCGGTGCACTCTACACGCAGGACTTGAGCTACCAGAAAAAGGCACTCAGCGTGTGGATGAACCTCGTCAGCATCATCAAGACGTATGATCTGGAAGACCCGCGCACGGATCCCACCACACTATCACTCGCAGCTCTTCTGCTTTGCTATTTCGGCATCTTTATTGGTGACGAACAAAGTCATACTGCTGCACTGGAATTGCATGCTTCGCGCATCCTTCAGCAACGACGTCTCGGCTTCAAGGAAGACCCTATATCTACCACGGATGAGCAAGCTACAGTAGGCATACGGTGGCAAAATTTTCTTGCGCGGGAAGGCAGACTGCGACTCTTGTTTGGTATGCTGCTGCTTGACATGCAGATCAACACAATCTTCGGCACACCGTCGCTCTTAGATCTACGCGAATTGCCTAAGGATATGCCATGTCCTGAACTCCAGTGGAATGCACCGACAGCGGAAGCCTGGGATTTATTGGTCAAAACCACGACAGATAATTGGATCACAAATCAGCTATTGACCGACTCTCTTCAACATCCAACTCTCACGTGCAAAGGGCCGCCTTCACTGCTGGGCTTCCGAGGGCTGTTTCTCGTACATTATGTGAGAAAGGAGATTCACGACCTCAGTGCTCTTGATGTCAAATTACGATTGCAGCACACTGATTTTCGTACCCACGAAAGTCGAGATCTACCTGGACACTTCCAGTCCGCAAAACTCCATCTCTTTACCGAGCTGTGCCGTCATGTCAAGGATCGTCTCCAAGAAATGGGCGATTTGATGCGTACGCAAGACCCAGCAGTCACTCAACAAGCATTTTGGGATGTCTGGCACTTGACGTGTATTCAGATTGGAGCTGTCTCTACGCTAAGAATCGCACAAGGGGGCTCGGCCTATCCTCTTCATCACGACATTACGCGAGAACTGTACGATGAACAATTCCAGCCACGATGTCCAATCTTCTTGTTCCTTCGCGATACCATTACTTCTATGCTCAGACATTGCCTCTTGCAACCGGTTCCTCTGTGTGCAGCGGACGGAGCATCACTGGACAGTCCTGCAGCGAGCATCGCGGAAGCTGAGCTGCATCTGATGTGGTTTGTTCAGCGACTAGCATCTTGGCAACCACTTGCATCGCAGCAGGGTAGAATGGAAGACCCTGTTTCCTCGTACATCCTCCTCAACGGATGTATGGCTTGTTGGCAGCTTCTACGAATCGCGGATGATCTCAAAGTCCTCGGGGCAACTAATAAGCCCGAAAGGGGGTTTAAACTAACGGCCGAGCAGAGAAAGCAGAGAGTCGCAATAGAAAAGAAGGTAGGCAAAATCTTTGCTCCGTTTGTCGGGACAGGATCTGATCGAGCCAAGAAGTTTGTTCAGTTGATGTTGGAGAAGACTCAAGACATGCGAGCCTGGCAGTTTGGCGAACACGTCGACAAGGCTTTGCAGACTGCAACTTAACCAAAATAGATGTTGGATGCTATGCGACGCTATGCTGTATGAATTAGAACTGAGAAGCAATGTACTTCTTATTGAGCGCTTCGTGTTGTTGCCAAAGCTCTTGATAGGATGCCTGCGTCTTTTTCAATGTTTCTTGAAGTGCAAAGAGCTCTTCTGCATTGTCCGCACCTACAGCGGGTTCGTTGAGTTGCTGAAGACCAATGAGCGTAGCGTCTTCATCTGTCATCGGCCTGAAGGAACTCTGCGAACGAGATGCCAGCTTGAGATATATCTCGTGCTCATCAAGATCCCGTTCCGCTTGAACGCGCTTGAGCGGAGGCAACGTGGTAGACAGCAGTGTTGACTTGCTTTCTGGCACGGGCACTGACGGGCGCACTTTAATTCTAACGAAGGAGATGCGCGAGCCATGTGCCTTTAGTCGTCGTACTAGCTGGCGAGACGCAGCGTCCCAGACAAAGACATTGCCTGAAGCGTCGCCGGAAACGAGCAAGCTATCGTCAAAATTGAGAGATAAGGCAGCGACTGCGGCCTCGTGGCCCGTGAAGAGCGAAGATGGCTGCGTGCCCGCTGTTACGATGCTGGACATGCCACCAATGGCGCGGATTGTGCGGTCTGATTCACTGACCAACTTGACGCATTGTACAGAGCCTGACTCGAGGCCAACATAGACTTGATGCTCTGTCTTGGCAACGGCTAGACATTGAACAGGGCTCGTAAAAAGCAGCGTCGTCAGTAATTCGCCCGTCACTAGATCCCATATCCGGACAGTCGCATCGAGGGATGCTGTGTAGAGCCTGGCCGTTACTGATGTACCAATGCCAACATACATATCCGTTATACCAAGAGTATGCAGCTTCAATGCATTTGCAGACCGCACAAGGTCCTGCTGCTCGTCACGGTCCAGAACTTGTGCAAGGCTCCATATTTGCACCGTTGCATCAGCCGATGCGCTGATGAACAACTTAGAATCGCTTGTGAAAAGCAGCTTGGTGATACCTTGGTAATGCGCATCTTTGACGAAGAGCAGCAGACCTGAGGCCAGCTCCCATAGGTAAAGCTTCCCGCTTGCAGCACCGCCAAGCAACCACGTCCCGCACGGACTCGCTGTCAGGACATCCAGCTTCTCGGGCACGATCAACTTTTGATCAATGCCTTCCTTAACAAGGGGCTTGTAGACGTGCACCAGGCTCTTGTCGTTCTGCGCAGCAAGAAGAAGTGCACCTTGTTGAATAGATGTCGCACCATGCGCAGCTGTAGCAGATTCGCGCAGAGAAGCAAGGTGAGTGCCTGTATGGAGATCAACGACGCTGATGAAGGCTGAACTCGAGCCCTCTGAGCTGCCTGTCGCTACTGTCTCCATTGGCAGGTGTGTAGATACGTTTGCTTGTTTGTCGCGAACTTTTTTCTTTCGCCCATGACGACGACCATGCACGTCCATGAGCCTTCTGCAGACAAAGGTCTAGTCCGAAGAAGCTATAGATCCAGCTGAGATGAGTTCAGAGAACCTGTCTGATGAGATTTGGCAACCTCAGGCTAATACACACGCTCCAGAAGGCTCGGCACAGCGTACTGGGGCGTCAACGCTCAAGGCACTCGAGGCGTTCCTGGAGCAACAACAGCTTAGTCGCCCAAAGCGCATGCTCGAGATTGCTTCTGGTTTTGGCCATCATGCTTCAAATATCACTTCTGCATGGTCTGGCACTGAGGTGCAGACGACAGAGGCTCAGGATGAATGTCTGGTTGCTCTCGAGAAGTTGTCGAATATTCAGCAACGCCTCCTTCCGCCTCGTAAGCTCAATATCCTTGACGAGCGACACTGGGATTCATTGAAAGACTTCTCGCTCTATGATGCGATCTATTGCTCCAACCTCATTCACATCAGTCCGTGGTCAACAACAGATGCACTCTTCAAACATGCTGCTAAGCTTCTCATGGAATCAGGATGGGTTTTCCTGTACGGTGCATACCTATGCGATGGGAACTTCACTTCTGAAGGAGATGAAAAATTTGACGCTAGCCTTCGCTCTCGCGATCCTGCTTTCGGGTTGCGTGATCCCGTTGAGGTAGACAAGGTTGCTGCCCAGTATGGCTTCAAAAGAGTCTTTGAAATGGATATGCCGAGCAACAACAAAGCTTTCGCTTGGATTAGATGAGATCGGACTGTCCTATTCAGCGCCGCCGAGTTTGTGAGGGCTGTGTGTCTCCTGATTTGGCGACGCGCAACTATCGAGAGACAAATGGATCAGAAATGTCGGCTTAGATACGCATCGAGCGGCAATATTCGAGTGTCGCATTCTCGTGATCCAAAGCGTCTTATGCAGGTCAACTCAGCAAGTCTAGGACACCAAATATCCCGCATAGTGTCTGACGCTCTACTGGCATCACTTATGACTCTAAAACAACCGAAGACGAGAATGCATCTCAAAAATAAACCAGTAGCTCAGAGAGCTTTTGGCCTGCAACTGATGCAGACAAACAAGAAGATTATGTTGTAATAAGAGCTGGACGTATAGATAGTCATTTATAGGACCTTGACCATCTCGACTTGGCGAGCGTGCGATCTCGATAACCCCGCCAAACGACGCTGATTCAAGGCCAACTCCAGAGACAAGAGCTTACTATCTCCACTCAGCTCTCAATATGGTTGCTCATGCAACGAGCAAGCTTGGTCGAGTGCTTGTATGCGGCGACATAAAATTTGCCAGCAAGCAGCTCCAAGAATTGCAAGCGAAAGCCTCCGTCACGCTTCATCCTATGACCACGCGTGCTGCATTCTTGGAAGCTTGTAATCAGCTGAACCCCGCTGCTATCTACCGTCCACTTGATACAACGGCAACGATTGGCAAGTTTGACTCTGAATTGCTCAAAGCTCTTCCGGAAAGTGTCAAATTTGTTGCTCACAATGGTGCTGGCTATGACCAGATTGATGTCCAGGCTGCAAAAGAACACGGCATCAAGGTGAGCAATACACCCGAGGTAGTCAGTCGTGCCACTGCAGATACTGCCATGTTTCTCATGCTCGGCGCTGTGCGGCAGTTTGCAGCTCCCCTGAGATCTTGCCATGAAGGCAACTGGCGTGCTGGTCTAGCGACTGGTCGGCAGATGGGTCGTGATCCACATGGCCAAGTTGTTGGTATTATTGGAATGGGAGGTATTGGACGTCAGCTGGCACATCGGTGTCGTGCCTTTGGAATGCAGGTACAGTATCACAACCGCAAGCAGCTGTCAGCAGAGAAGGAAGATGGTGCACGCTATGTCTCGAGTCTTTCCGAGCTTCTCGCTTCGTCCGATGTCATTAGTCTCAATCTACCACTCAATGCCAAGACACGGCATTTTATCTCTCATGGAGAGATCGCTCAGATGAAAACGGGTGCTGTGCTTGTCAACACTGCAAGGGGCCCTGTTCTGGACGAAGCTGCTTTGGTAGAGGCACTCGAGTCTGGCAAATTGGCTGGAGCGGGCCTCGATGTTTATGAGGAGGAGCCCAAGATTCACCCGGGACTCCTCAAGTCATCTCGAGTCTGTCTGGTACCACACATTGGTACAGTCTCTCAAGAAACGCAGGAAGCGCTCGAAGTGCTGGTATTGGCTAATATAGAGTCGGCACTCGAGTCTGGGCAGTTGCTGACGCCTGTGCCTGAGCATGCCTAATTTCTCTGCATACGCACCTCAACGCTTTCTCCAAGATCAATCTCCTCCTCCTCCACAAGATCCTGCCATTCTGTCTGCTGTACTCCTTCTGTGTTGATCTCATCAACTGCTAGTTCCTCCTCCTCCATCTGCGTGTACTCCACTGCTCCACCTCGCTGAATGGCTTCAATGAATTCTAAGCTTGCTGCAAGGCATGTATGTGGCAGTTCCCATTCAACAGAGCTGCCGCCACTCACAGTCATGCACCCAAATCGACGATCCTCAACAACTGTTTTGAGTGGCTTGTCTGATGCTGCAAAGTTGATGCAATTGGCAGAGAGAAAGTCGAGAAACTCTGGTTGTGTAAACTCATCGACTAAGTGACTTGTACAAAAGCATGCAATGGCAGTGAGTCTGTCTCGCCACGTGGGCCAGCCTGCATGGATATAGTGGATGGCTGCCCATGCTGAATATCCAGCGGCAACCATGTTGATCTGTTCTGCTGCTGATGGTTTGGCCACATGGTCGAGCACGTACTCGATGTGCGCTTTCTGTGTCTCGCTGCCCTCAATCTTGCCTAGCGGACTTTGTTTGGAGGCGATCATACATTCTCGGTGAGTCTATCGTTAGTGTGCTTTTTGGTTCATGGACCTTACAATGGCACGACCGAGCTCCTTGTTCCAGACGCAGACCATTGGCGAGGCAATGACGATACCACGCTCAGGCTTGGTGAACGTCTTGACAAAGTCTTCAAAGGATCCATTGGCAATTGTCTTGTCCGTGATGAGTCGGCCGTACCAGCTCCCCATTTCTCCGCCTAGCATTAGCTGACGTTTCATCACCTTTGATCATCGCACCATCTGGAAAAACGACAGTCAGCTCTTGCTTCTTGTCGTATTCGTCAGACACGTAGATTCTTGCATGTCTGTCTGTTTCTGCTGCACCCAAGGGCAAGCGCATTAAACGCATGCCAAGTTTGCGCATGCGCTCCTGGGTCATGCCATCCAGGATGCGAGACAGTGCAAACCACAGCTGATCGTTGTACGCTTCGTTGCTTTGTTTCATCTTATGCTTGTAGGGCTCTTTGGGATTATCCAAGAGCGTTATGCGGTCCTGTTCTACATCGTAGCGAAGGCCCAAGTCTTCCAAGCTGTAGCGCTTGTACGGATCAAAGATCCAGGCGGGTACGTCCTCTCTGACGGCCGTCTTCCGCCTGAGCATTTTGAGGAGCAGTTAGATGTTTGTATTGAGCATTGAAATGGCTACTGCTGGCGTAGTGAAGGTGGTCGAGCAATGTCTGCCTGATTGTTGTCGCAGCACTCGTGTTGCCTGGCCCCTGAAATTGGAGAGATGTTCAACCATTCAAGTACCATGTTGTTTGCTTGATCTCATGAACTATACGCATGTCACATCTTCAGTGGGCATCAGGTTTGATTGTATATGTCAGTATCAGTCAAGGAACGGCCACAGTCGGAGGCATGCTGACGGACTGACGGACTTTAGTCAAGATTGGATACTCACGACACCTGCTCCGTCCCTGCATTGCTGCACCTCGAGATGAGACCCGTTCAGACTACAAGGAGACCTGCATGATACGTTTATTAAGTTGGTGCATACATAGATTCCATCATGTGCCACGCTCAGCCCACGCACGCCTTCCTATGCAGCCAGGCATCAGCCATGTAGCCTACACCGCCTCCACGCCCTCTCGATGTGCTCGTGCTTCCTGCGTCCATTTGTCACTCCATCGTCACTGCATCGTTCCTGCATCGTCACTGCATCGTCCCTGCATCGTCCATTTGTCACTGCGTTCTCTGTCGTCATGCTGGGTCACGTGCAAACTGACATAAGCGGGCGAGATCTGCCGAGATCCGACATAGATGCCGTGCAGATAGGGGTGCAGGGAGGATGCAGAGACCTGGATGTATCATGATAGACTTGTGTGAGTCGCATAAGGCACTCTTGGGCAGTATACATGCATAGCCCCCGGAGCTGTCAGGCGGCGGTGGTGTATTGCGTGCTTGATGTCGCCATTTGCTCACTTTCTGGCCATTTCAAAGCAAAATGGCAGCAGAGACACCCAGCGACATACTTAGTCCACCGGGCCTCAGTCGCGATCCTGTATAAAGACCAAGGAAGTAGTGATCAAGATGCCATCCATCGGCCTGCTCAGTGCAAAACAGCCCTCAGACATGAGCAACCATACAAGTGACACAGAAGACTCTGACTACGGGTCAGCCAGCAGCCAGGTCCTCCCGGACATCACATTCACACCGAGCCACCTGCAGTTCCTCAACCAGCAGCTCAGCAAGCTCTCGGCCCAGGAAATCCTCAAGTGGGCCATTACCACGCTCCCGGGGCTTTGGCAGACCACAGCCATGGGATTGACGGGCATGGTTGCCCTCGATATCATCTCTAAAATGTCCCCTGATGGCGGTCACCCAGTGCCACTCATGTTCATTGACACCCTCTACCACTTCCAGGAAACACTAGACCTCGCTGAGCGTATTCGGCAAAAGTACAGCGGCGCGCAGTTCGCCGTGTACACACCCAAAGATGCGTCCACAGCGGCAGAGTTTGAAGCAGTCCACGGACCCAAGCTGTGGGAGACAAACGAGAAGTTGTACGACTACCTCGTCAAAGTCGAACCAGCGAGACGCGCATACCAGGAACTCGGCGTCAAGGCTGTCCTGACTGGTCGACGGCGGTCACAGGGCGGTGCACGGAATACAACCCCGTTCATTGAGGTGGATGAGACTGGTTTGATCAAGGTCAACCCTTTGGCAAGTTGGTCGTTTGGCGATGTGCAAGCCTACATCAAGCAGCACTCTGTTCCTTACAATGTCTTGCTCGACCGCGGATACCGGTCTGTGGGTGACTGGCACTCCACCGTCCCCGTGGCGGAAGGTGAAGATGAGCGCGCAGGTCGTTGGAAGGGTCGTGAAAAGACTGAATGTGGATTGCATGAGAACTCCAAATTCTTCCAACACTTGGCAAAGATGCAAAAGGCAAAAGAGGCGAAAGCCAAACTTGCGGGGTCTGTTGCGCCTGCCATTCAGGCGGTATAATGTGCTTCATGTCTTGTCTTTTCCCTTGCTGTACCTCTCGAGCACCTTAGCCTTGTCTATTCAGCGTAGCACCTAGCGCATTTACCTAGATATCAACAAATACTTGAACTACTCCGTGCAGCAGTCTAGAAAGGAAGGCGTGGGGTCCTGGTCGTTGCTGTCGCTTGCTTCCGTGCGACGAGATAAAAAAGTTGGCGACAAACTCAACAAGATACAGAGACGCAGCTACACAGGTGACACGCTAGCTATGGAGACAGACAAGAACCTCATTGGTACGCTCATCCTCGACGCTGGCCCCATCATCAGCAATACCACGCTACCCAAAGCAAGCCGCTACTTGACTACTCCCCATGTCTTTCGTGAACTTAAGGATGAAGCTGCTCGATTGCGTCTACTCAGCTTGACGGAAGGTCGTCTTGAGCAGCGCCAGCCGACCGCTCCTTCTCTAGCTTTTGTTCGGCAGTTTGCGCAAAAGACGGGTGACGCAGAAGTCTTGTCGGTGCCTGATTTGGGTGTGATTGCATTGGCGTATGAGATGGAGTGTGAGTTGAATGGTGGCGACTGGCGGTTAAGGAGGGAGCCGGGTCAAGCGAGGATCAATGGCAAGCCGCCCGTCAAGGAGGTCCCTGAGGAAAGTCAGTCTGAAGCGATCATGGCTGTGGATACGACTGAGGCGAGCAGTAAGGATGATGCGCTTGCTTCATCGGTCGAGCAAGGAGTCACTGCAGCGGCTCAGAACACGGAAGAACCAGTGGAGACGATTGAGCAAGATTCGCCTACCCAAGCAGAAGCAGAAGCAGAAGCAGAAGCAGAAGCAGAAGCAGAAGCAGAAGCAGAAGCAGAAGCAGAAGCAGAAGCAGAAGCAGAAGCAGAAGCAGAAGCAGAAGCAGAAGCAGAAGCAGAAGCAGAGGCAGACGACGATGACGGCTGGATCACCCCAAGCAACATTAAGAAAGTACAAGCGCAGGATGCTGCTGCCGATACAACAGAAGAGACACGCCCGATGAAAGTTGCCTGTGCCTCGCATGATTTCGCTCTACAGAATGTCCTTCTCCAAATCGGCCTGAACTTGGTCTCTGGCAATGGCAGTCGCATTCGACAAGTCAAGACCTATGTGCTGCGGTGCCATGCATGCTTCCACATCACACGCAAGATGTCACAGCGCTTTTGCCCATCGTGCGGTGGAGCGACACTCATGCGGACGAGCACGTCTGTAGATGCGAGTGGTAAGCGGCAGATTCACCTAAAGCGCAACATGCAGTGGAACAATCGCGGTACGGTCTATGCGATTCCAGCACAACAGCATGGTACCGCAAATATGAAGGGGCGGGAGAATATGATCCTACGGGCCGACCAGCGTGAGGTGGAGAAGATTGAAAAGGCGAATAGGTACCGGAAGGAGGTGGACCTGCTGGATGACGACTACTTGCCGTCGATTGTGTCTGGTCGGCGGGATACGGGTGGACATGGGATCAAGGTGGGTCACGGTAAGAGGAATATCAATTCTAACAGGCGGCGGTAGTGCAGCCTTGCTTGTGTTGGCTAATTCTTGCTTGTGTTGGCTACTTTTTTCTTGTAGTTGACTTCTTGTTCACTTCCGCCAATTCCTGTGACTGCGCACCCGCCGCGCCCAAACAGCGCCGGACACCCTCCCACCGCCTGGGACACATTTTCGCCCTCGACTCCCAGCAGGCGACAGCAGAAGGCACACAGAGACAGCAGGAGCAGAGACAGACAACACAGCTACAATGCGTATGACCCTCTGCCATCGACTAATCCCATGACTAACAGCAAGCTCACTCATTCGGTATCCGCGCACGAACCAGGCATGCATTTGCCCGCTCCTTCAGGGAGAAGGGTATGATCCGACTCTCGACATACCTCAAAATCTACAAGGTCGGAGATATCGTCGATGTCGCAGTCAACGGTGCAGTCCAGAAGGGTATGCCACACAAGTACTACCACGGAAAGACCGGCATTGTCTACAACGTCACCAAGTCATCTGTGGGTGTCATCTTCTACAAGGTTGTCGGCAACCGGTACCTCGAGAAGCGCGTCAATGTCCGCGTCGAGCACGTCAAGCACTCAAAGTGCCGTGATGACTTCCTCCGTCGTGTCAAGGAGAATGCGCAAAAGCAAAGGGAGGCCAAGAAGAACGGCGAGACTGTTCAGCTCAAGCGTCTGCCACTTGCGCCCCGTGAGGCACGCACCATTCAAACCGCAGAGAACCCAGTCGAGACCCTGCACGCTGTTGCCTACGAGACATACATCTAGTCGCACACACATTTATCCTCATTTCCATTTGCATCAATGAGTTTTTAAAAATGTTTCATGTCATCTGTCGCTGCTGCTTTCTATTATGTCCGCTTAAACTTGACGCTACATCTGCACAATGCTCCCTGATACAAGCCTTGACTCAACGACGCCTCTCCCTGAGAAAACTCTTGACAACAGGCGGTTGAGAGGCCAGTGCAGAAGGATCTTCCATGAATTCATGCACATAGATAGCACCGCCCGTTGAATGCCAGCTCGTCGTTGCAATGACTGGCAACGATGGATGCCATGCAGCATCACGTATACAACTCCCATCATCATTCTCACGCCCTCGATACCTTCCTGTGCGTGACACCTCATCTGTATCAATCTTCCGAACATTAGGACGACGACCTTGTGCTTTATCCAAGTTCAACGTCTTGGCCAGTGTGCCATCAAGGTTCCAAATGAACAATCGACCACAGTGTGAGCCAGAATAGACGTACTGCTGGCCAGTTGTTACGGGGGCTGAAAAGCCACAACGAATGAGGGTAGAGACAATGGCGTGTCCCGCATAGCTCATGACACTGACGTCGTTTGGATGTTTCTCATACAGCGAACCGCGGTAGTATGCCTCGCGGTAATCATACTGCGCATCCGTATAGTCAACCCTGGCTGTGTGATCCCATTGTTCCTCGCTGATCAGCTTGCGAATATCCCAGAGCTTGGTCGTTTGATCCTTGCCATTCGATAAGACATACCGACCGTCCCTCTTGGGTGAGATGAAGGTGATGCCTTCAAGGTGTCCTGCAAGGACACCACTTGCACGACCATCCACCATACTCCGCCGATCCCAAACACGAATGACACTGTCGTCGCTGCCACTAAACAATACGTTCGTCGATTCATCTGCCCAGCACACAGCATTGACGTCGTCGCGATGGCCCGTTACCCCAAGAACAGTCTTGCGAGCTTCAATATCATAGACATAGATAGCTCCACCGGTCGCACCGGCGCAAATTTCATGACCATCGCCAGAAAACCGTAGTGACCAAATTCCAAATCCACCATATCCACTCATGCGTGACCCAAAGTCAAGCGCCTCGTGAGAGCCTGCATCGTCGGGTGAGGTTGATGCTAGGTGGACGGTAGATGTGATGCTGGAATACGCAATTTTGCTATTATCAGGAGACAAGGTCGCATCGGTAATCGTCCATCGGCCAGACGATCCATGAATTGTCTTGTAGTGCTGCCAGCTCGTTGGGTCTGTTGTATCAAATAAGCGTACCTGGAAGTCTTGCGAGCAGGTATAGAAGAAACTTCCGTCCTCGCTAAATTGACCACAATATGCACGGCTTGCAAGGCGCACAGCAGGTCGTCCATGACAGTTTGGCAAAAAGTGACGACCCAGATCATACCGTGGCCGTTTAACAGCACCTATTTCGCGCGCCATGAGCTTTGTACGGACAGAGGTCGGATACCGGCGTGTCGAGGAGAGCGTATGCGGTGGGGAAGGACACCCAAATTCGCCACTGTTGAGGAGCTGCACACCGGCCTCCTCTGGCTCGATGGCGAGTTCTGGGAAGTAACGCTTTCGAGGCGGTGGACGCGCTGCTCGAGAAGCAGGGCCACCATTACTAGACTCTTCCTGGTTGCGCAGTAGCTCACGCAAGTTGTCGAGGCGGAAATCCGGTGGTAGGCGAAACATGCCGCCCCACGGAGACATGAAGACGAGACCGCGCGGATCATCTGGGTCTGTTGCGATTTGATTCATAGCAATTTCTTCATCATCATCGTCCTCTTCCTCCTCCTCTTCATCCTCCTCCTCTTCTTCATCGTCCTCCTCCTCCTCCTCCTCGTCATCCTCGTAATCCTCGTCATCTATATCTCTATCCGGTAGATCCATTGCAGCCTCCTCCAGTGCCGCAAATTCGTCCTCATAGTCGTCGTCACCGTAAACAGTACGCTGGAGGAAATCAACTATCGTCTCGTGACCTTCCGCTTCTTCATCAATCACATCCATTTCGGCGTCGTTTGCCTCAGCAGCGGAGTATGCTTGCCCGCGAGACGTGGCAGGCACACCAAGGGGTTCTCCGTCTTCTGAGAAAAGGTCATCGTCAAAATCGATGCGGAGTGGTTCCGACATGGGGCCTTGCCAGAATGATGCTGTAGCAGTCAATGCAAGGTCACGTCTTGAGCTGTAAATTCGCTGGTCGTTGCACTTTCGAATTGTCCGATGTGGGGGTCAAGGTTACCTAAGCACGCCGTCATACGATCTTGACTTCCTACAGCTCTACTGACATCTGGTTGAACCTATTCAAAGGGAGGCCATACAAGAGGCTTTATGAACATACCTATACCTATAGATTTCCCAAGCTCATGGCGCAGGATACTGCGGCACAATTCGACTGGCCACTAGCTGCAGGCTACAAGGTGACAAATGATAGTCTCTACCAGCCTTGCTCGGCCCGACTTGCGTGCCATGCTCAGCAAGAGCTGCTTCCATGGCTCACTTGCGCTGCTGTCGCCGTTGACTCGTCGGCCTGTCGTGTGCCCGTCCTGCCCCCCTGACACTGCCGCCGCTGCAGATGGATGACGTCTCTTCATTATTAAGCGCGCGATCTACCCAACAGCTACCCGAGTGCTCCATCTACACAGCTCCCACCAGGGCAAAACCGCTTGCTGAAGCCGGGCCGACTGCTTCCTCCGCTGACCCTGACAGGTCTGCTACTTTAAATAACAAGGCCCACGCCTGCGTCAAAATGCTCAACCCACCTCGAGCTCTAACAGTTTGCGATTGACCGGCGCTGCAACCATTCAACAGATGTCGCAACGGCGACCTTTCATATCACGCAAGCCGACAAAGGATCCACAGGACTATGTAGATGAACAAGTTGAAGTCTCTGGACAGCGCCAATCACTTACAGGTGCCGACAAGGAGGCCGCCAAGCTTGTCGCATCAAAGGATGGCATCAGCGTCAAGAGCTTGCAGAAGAAAGAGCACAAGCAGTTTCGCGATGTGAAATTTACGCCGCAGACGACAGCCTTTGATACATTCAATCCAAGGTCCGGCGGCTCCTTCCATGGCTTCTTTGCCTTGTTTTGGCTTGGGTTCGCCTTTCTTGTGGTCAAAACGTATCTTCAACATTGGCGCGCGACCGGGTATTGGACACCTGGCAAATTGCTCACATTGTACAAGCTCAATGCAGGCGACCTGGCAGCGACAGATGCTGCTATGGTCTGTAGCAGTGTCGTCATCTTGCCGTTGCAACTCCTTATGCTCTATGGCGTTTCTTGGAATAAGGTAGGTTGGGTCGTCCAGCACGTTTGGCAGACATTCTACCTTGGTTATGTCATGCACCGATCTTATACGCGAAATTGGGAATGGATCCAAAGTGTATTTATTGTGCTGCATGCTATAGTCATGCTCATGAAAATGCACTCTTACGCCATGTACAACGGCTACCTCTCAGAAGTTTACAAACGCAGAAACAAGCTTGAGAAGCGACTGGTGCAGATGCGCCAGGAGAACAAGCAAAGCAACGCTCCGTCTAGAGCTAAGGCGGAGCGCAAAAATTCGGAGAGTGAAGATTCGGTCGACTCGGCCGCTACTTTGGCAGATGAGAGCGAAGAGGCTACTCTGGCGAGTGAAGTCGCCGAGTTGTCTGATGAGCTGACGCTCGATGGTGTCACATACCCAGAGAATCTGACCCTGGGCAACTACATTGACTACCTTTTGGTCCCATCTCTTATCTACGACATTTCTTTCCCGCGAACAGACAAGATTCGCTGGAGCTATGTGGCAGAGAAGACTGCTGCAACACTCGGCACATTCTTCCTCATGACCATGATTGTTGAGCACTACGTCCTGCCAGTCATTCCAGCGAACCTCGCAACCATGACGACAGCTGACAAGCTGTGGGAGCTGCCATGGCTTATGCTCGATATGGTGTTCCCCTTCATTTCGCTGTACCTGCTCACATTTTACATCATCTTTGAATGTGTGTGCCAGTGGTTTGCAGAGATGACTCGCTTTGCTGATCGTAACTTTTACGACGACTGGTGGAACTCCATCTCATGGGATCAGTTTGCTCGGAATTGGAACAAGCCAGTCCACAGATTCCTGCTGCGACATGTCTACCATTCGAGTATATCCACGCTCAAAGTGAGTAAGAATCACGCAACGCTCATTACATTTTTGCTTTCGTCTCTCGTTCATGAAGCAGTCATGGCGTGCATGACGAAGAAGATTCGAATGTATCTGCTCTGCAGTCAAATGTTACAACTTCCGCTTGTGGCACTTAGCCGGTTGCCATTCCTCAAGAGACATCCAGTAGTAGGCAATGTCTTCTTTTGGTTTGGTCTGTTTTGTGGACCTGGATTCCTCTGTCTGGCGTATGTTTTCTTCTGATGTCAATTGAGATGCTAATTTGCAGTTATGTGCTCTTCTAGGACTTTGGTTGGGCAACGACAGGCTAGCGAGGTATGTCAGCGGAGCAAATGACGGGTCTCAGCTCGTCTCGAAGAGATTATTGAAGCAACAGTCATCGCTCCTCATGGACATGGCTTGTCAATGCTTAGCGGCGTCTTGTGAATAGGCTCATTCAGGGACTTGACTTGACGAGTGTCCACCACGGACGAAAGACAACTGCTGAGCTTGCCATCTGTAATGCTATCTGTAGTTGTACATGCATAGGAAGATCTTCCTGGAGATTTGCCTTGCTCAAAACCTGATTGCTCAAGCATTTGTCAGGTTAGAAAAAGGCACAGTTATATGTGAGTTTGGACACTTGCTCGATGGCCGACTACCTAAAGCTCAAGAGTTGTTCTTGAGTCCAAAAATGTCGCTCAACGATGTACATTGTAGTGAATTACGGTTTCTCGGCGTTGATCTGTCCTCTATCGACGCTGTCGTGCCTCCTAGTCACAATCTCGCATAGTAATCCAAGCACAAAAACACTTACAATTTTCAATGATTGAAGGCTATATGATGGTCAACCTGTTGCAATGCGCGCTATCTGAATTCAAGTTGTTTGTTCGTGTCTCATAGGTCGTGTCATCTGAATGTCTCGCCTCCTGCCAGTTTCCAAGTCCGCGGGAGCGAAAACGCCACCATTGGCGACGTCATGCCGTGGAGTACTTGAATAGTGCGCTGTGCTAGTATTTTGCCTTACATGGCAAGAGTAGTCAGAAGCTTACTGTAGGTATGGATGCATGCCTGCATAGCGTAGACTCAAGTCATCCACTTGATAAGGATTCGTTAGTGCTCCTGCTTGCCAAAATTGACTCATTCCATCCTCGTCCTGAATGACGGGTGCAATAGGCTGCACTGGGTCAAAGAGCGGACTAGCATAGTTATTGAGCAGCGGTAATGGACCTAGCGGCATGAGCGACGGGGGTGGTAGCTCTTGCGGTGCTGGCATCACATAGCCACCGTAGTACTCTGGCCAAGTCTCGAGATGTGTATTGGAACCACTTGCACCTGAATAAAAGCCGCTGTCGAGTGACATGCTGCGTTGCGCTTGAGATGCCTCTCGGCGGTCCTTGACAATGGGATTCATATCTGTGCTCGAGGCATTGGAGCTGCTGGACTGGTAAGAGATGGGCGCCCAGTGAACGGGCACATCAGTAAGCGCTGAAGGCTGCTGGACAGGAGATGGCAACGAGCCGGTTGATCCTTGCGAAGTCGTCCGTGAGCGCTTGCTTGTTGACTTTGGAGGCCGCGCTTTAAAGCCGGCTGCTGCGTACTGTGCGGGAAAGGCGTTCCTGAAGCGGTCTCGTAGGTCTGTTGAGCGTCGTGTACCAAAGTCTAGCTCGGGGTCGCGTTGTATCTTGGTCCAGGAGGGTCCGTGCTGTTTGTTAATGATGGCTCACAAGTACGAGCGTGCGCATACCCTCTCGAAGCCCTTGATGAGACGGACATCTTCGTCTGCAGTGAAGGCTCTGCGCTCGCGACGATATATGATATTGCCCTCTGCGTCCATGACAGGCTTGGGCGAGGGCACGCCCTTCAAGTGCTCTTTTGTGCTTGGTTTTGGCTGGCAACTGCTGCTGCGTCGCTTCTGTTGCGGTGGTGCGATAGGGCTCGTGGTGAGGCTGGCCGGATAGAAGTGCTCGAGGCCCATATGAGCGAGTGGGTGTGCGCTGCTGTCCATGCTGTATAGTGCAGGGCTAGAGGGGACGGGCGCTGGGCTGCTCAGATGAGGGTGAGGGTGAGGGTCTGGGATGGGTTGTTGCAGATGGAAGATGACCCTGCGAGGAGCAGCTTCATCAAATATTCCTCCTTTCCCGCACTAGCGATGATGCGCTTTTCCTTTCCTCTCTGCTGCGTCCTGCCTGCTTGCTTGCTGCTCGCGCACCGAGACTGAAAAGGCGACTGGAAGTTCTGTGCCACCGTGCTGCCGCCGTGTGTGCTGCGTCCTGTCGTCGGCCGCATCTGTCTGGAGCGCCCCCTGCGCCCTGCCGTCATCTCTCGTCTACCTGCCCAATCACAGAGTCGCGTCTGCAGAAGGTGGCGCACTGCGTCATCGTCTACCAGAAACCAGGTCAATCTGCAGTCACAAGACGACAGGCCAGTCACTGGATGTCAGCGGGAGAGACAGTAGCTGGGAGAGCGACTGGCACAGTCGAAGGATGCCCACTCGCTGACTACGACTCACTGCAGGATCCCGTAGAAGCTATTTCAGATAAAGGCAGGCGTCACGTGCCTGTGTGATCTGATCATTTGACAACAAGAGTCGCGCCTGTGTCTGTGTATCTGCTTGATGCTGGCATAGCACTGTCCTCGCCTGAACCATGATGCATTGCTGAGCTGCACAGAACTAAATAACAGCCGCCCGTGCAAGCTATTGACGCACAGCTCGCTCCTCGCCATGACCGTGCCGCTCGAAATAGTTCCATGCCACGAAATAGCTCTGGCTTGTCTCATACGCAGTCGTGTCGATGCAGATGCTCTCCCTCGTGCTCTCCGATTTGCCGTGCTAGACTTTTGCTTCACTACACTCGAGGTACGTGCGTCTTCGGCAGCGCCATCTGACATACAGGCAAGAGCAGGCAGCCTGAGCTTTCATGATTTCATGGACAGGCTTCGTAGCGCCACGGAGCATTGCTCAAGAGAAGATATCCAGACCCTCTACACTGCCTTTCAAAACGAGGTTCGCCGTCTGCTGCACCGCTCCGACTGACTTTAGCTGAAAACGTGCGACGACGAAGATGGTCTGCACTACATGATGACTTATTTTTTTGTCGTGCAAGATGCCTATACGCCACTGATTCCCTTGACGCCGGCATCCTGTCTCGGTACCTTTATGCGCAAAATTCATCTACACTTCAAAGAGCTCGCCTTTCATCAGCTAGCAAACGCAACGGATTGCTTCAGAGACTGGCTACACAATCTCGAGACACGTAGCGATATGTACAGCGTCACACAGGACCTCAAGAGTCTTCATGGCTTCCACGCTCAACGCGTGGCAAAGCTGTATGGAATGCCGCATCCTGGCATCGACAAGGCACTCGAACGACACGGCAACGAAGTCACATCGGATGTCGAACAAAGCTACACGCAATTCATTGCCGCTTGGAAACGAGGAGATTATAGTACAGCGATTGAAAGTCTATCTCGCTACTTCGACTATGCTCTCGGAGATGCAGGTCGCTCCTCCTACCAATACGCCCTGCTGAATCTTGCTTTGCTACAAGCCGATTTTGGTTGCATCAAGGAAGCCCTCTGGGCTATTCACGAAACAATCGATGCCGCGCGAGATGCAAAAGACGACATCTGCCTCAATTTCGCACTTTCCTGGCTATCGAGCTTATCTGACACTCGTGCACTCAAGGATGAACCAGGCTTGCAGGCACTCAAGGCAGATACCCACGTTATTCGCCGAGCGCATGAAAACCGCCTCCCTAAAATCGAGGCCGCTGCATATCTCGCGCGAAGTCAAGCGAGCAGTGGCGGCCATAGCTATGTCAGTCTCCTCAAAAGCCAACGTGCCATCCTCGACTCTGACGACAGTCTTGGTATGGATCAATTTTTGGCCTTGTCAATATTATGGCAATCGATGGATTGTCTGCCTCTTTGTGATTTATTCCTATCATTGGCGTGTTCTATGCATCCTCCCGATGATTCCGCTGTGCACGCACAATTACTCTGTGCGATGGCACGAAGACTGCGTGCCCTTGGGAAGCAAGAGGAGGCGGCACAATGGTTGCAACCAGAATACGCCGCCTCGAGACAGCACACGTATCACCGATTGTTGACTGTCCAGGAAGCAGTGTTTCATATAGAAGACAAGGACGCTGCTGATGTGCCACTCTCGCAGGAAGAGGCGTGTCTGGAAGACCTGGCTATCAAGCAAGACCCAGCAGCTGCCGCACCGCGTATCCGACGTGCATTGAAGCGACAAGATCTACAAACGGCATGGTTGTCGTTGAGGACACTCAAGACAGTCAAGCAGACACCACACGTCAAGTCACTGGTTCTGCAGCTCGAATGTGAAGTATGGCTGGCGAGCAGCGAGCCTGAACGCGCATTGATTCCTGCAGTTCAAGCGCTCAAGCATTGCCTAGACCATGCACTCATCCGCGACTATAAGCAAGCATGGGGATCATTCAAGTCCATCGCAACAAAGTTAGAGACGGGTTAGATGCAGTCTATCGTACAAATGCTCGCTGAAACATTAAGCGAGCAACTCAACGACGAGTTCATAGGTACCAAACAAGATGGCGGCGCTGGGTACGACTCTGAGGAGATGAGCCGTCATGCCGCCATACAGCGCACTCGCGCCTTCTTCCTTCAGAACAAGCTTGAAGCACTGCACAATGCCCGTATATCTTGGCCGACCGTCGGGTGGTAGTTGTCGAAGACGTGTACGGATGACTTCGTGCGGGTAGGCGAATCCCGCAGCAACGAGCTTTGCACCTGCCGCAGCACCGAGCTTGCCTGCCCATTCAATGGCGTTTTCAAGGGTCGTGTTGTCTGGTAGACCTTGTTGCTTTCTCCGGATCGTGCGTCGTGCAATCATCCCCTTGAAGTATTCATAGGTCGTCCATTGAATGATGGACTCGGAGACACCCAGGTATGATGCAGTGAGACCTTTATACAGGCCACGAAGACCTTCTTGCTTGAGTACTTTTTTCAAACAATCAAAACTATTGCTGTACTGCCGCTGCGTCACATCATGCGCCTTGTCGAGTTGTAGTCGTGTCTTGACGAGCCATATTGGGTTGGTTGCTGTTGATGTGATGATTCCTGCTATCGCAGCAGCTGATAGATGCACCAGACTGTTCTCCTTGCCGTCGTAAAAGGCATCCGACAAGAGACGCTTGCCGGTACCGTAGCTAAAGAAGTTGATGCTCCGTGCAGGAACAATGCCAAGCAAGTTGGGACCTAGTCCACGAAAGAGCGCCTTTGTACCTTCTGTCCGGCTGATTTCGCCCATCATACGAAACGTATCTGCAAAGTGGTGTAAGCCATTACCAATGACTGTGCGTTGGACGCCCACCTTGGTAGGCCGTATCCGATTGGCATAGTAGTCTGATTGAAGGCGTGTCTTGATGACATCGAGCGGCGAGGTGACTAGCGCACCAGCGAACCCAGCAACAGCCCCTGCAACAAAATGGACACCCGGTGGGATATTGCGCACGGGGAGTGCTGTGATGGGCGTAGTGGTGGCTGGCACGACTGTCGCATGGATCTGCTTGTCTTTTATATTCTCTGCACCGGGCCTGCCGAGCGAGGACATCCCCTTGCAACTTGTTCTTGCCAGCTGTCGCTTTTCGTCGTTCCTGCAAACTTGCGACTAAATTTTTTGGTCGTTGCAGAATGGCATGAGGTCACGATGGAGACGAAGCACAGAAGGGAGTCAATGGGGAAGGCTTGATTCTTTATGAAAATGAGCAAGAGCAAGCGCTCGGGGGATAAGGCGAGGATAAGCCTAATGCATTTACTCGTCATCCTCAGCACTGAATGTTAGTTGATACAAAAATAGATGGAAATCTTACGCTTCGTCGCCGCCGGAGGCAGCAGCAGCAGCTCGCTTTCTCTTGACACGGCCAGCACGACCACCGCCGAAGGGCGAAGTGAGGGCGAAGTCAATGTGCTTCTGCGAGTCGAGACGCACAATGAAGGAAGGCACATTGACAATCTGCTTGCCGACACGGATGTGACGCTGACGGATGAGGACACGGGCGTGGTGGATAGACTTGGCAAGTCCGAGCTTGAAGACTTGCGTCTGGAGACGACGCTCCAAGAAGTCCTCGACCCGGAGAGCAAGCACGTAATCGAGCTTCATGCGTGTCTCATCGAGAACACCGACGCGAACGAGTCGGCGAATAAGGGCGTTACCTTCAAAGAGACGCTTTGGGTCCTTGTCGTCGAGCGTGAGCAGCTCTCGCGCGGCACGTCGGATCTTTGAGAGAGTAAGCAGAACCCTGAATCTAAGTCAGTCTTCATGCCCAGTGCAACTCAAGTTTTTGGGGCGAGGGAAGGGTGCTGAGTGATGATTGTGCGATGCATGTAGGAGACAATCAAGCCAACAACATGCAGACACAGACCAGAGCCCAGGCAGCCGCTCTCCCGCTATCCCAGTACACGGGGACCTACCGCCAAATTTCACGCTTGTTTCGGAGACCATATTCACCGACGAGCTTGAGTTCGTAGTCGAGACGGGATGCGGTGAAGGGCCTTGCAGGCGTCTTTGCTGTCTTGGAGCATGCCCTTGGTGCGATCGGCATGGTTGCTGGTTGTTGTTGTGTGTGCTGCTTGCTGCTCTGCTGCTTCTACTCTGAACTGCTGCTGCCTCTGCTGCTCCTCCGCTGCTCTGCTTCTTCTCTCGCGCGCCAACTCCAAATTCTGCCCGCGAGTTTATTTGCCTGTGACTGTGTACTGCGCAGCTGTCGTCGCCTAACCCTGGCGCCGTCCATCTCGTGGCGACAACTCGACCTGGACTGCACACCCGCATGCTTGTACATGAATTGCCTGCTGCTGCTGCCGTTGTAGTCTTACCGCTGCATTCTACTGCTGCCGCTGCTGCCGCTGCTGCTGCTAGTGTGCTGCGCTGCGTATAATGCATGACTTCACATGACCCCGCACACGCATTCTCCCTGCAATTCTCCCTCAACTACATAGACTACGAACTGTACCCACCCACCCCGCTAGACCAGCAGCGTAATGCCTTTGACCCCAACGACGCACACTTCCAGAACGTGCCCGTCATTCGCATTTTTGGTCGCACAGATGCAGGACAGCATGTCTGCGCACTCATCCACGGCGCATACCCATACATGTTTATCGAGTACAAGGGAAAGCTAGACTCGCACAGCATTAACCTCAATTGCCTTAAGCTGCATGAAAGCATCAATGCTACCCTTGCCACGACCTATAGACGCAATCCCCACGATGACACGAGCACCTTTGTCGCAGACATCACCGTTTGCAAGGCAACACCCTTTTATGGCATGCATGCCGGTTGGCGCTACTACTTCAAAATCTCTCTGCTCAGTCCAAAGCACATGACACGGCTTGCTGACTTGCTGAGACAGGGATCCATCTTTGGCGGACCCTGTCAGCCATATGAGTCTCAGCTGCCCTATCTCATTCAATTCATGATCGATTTCAACCTCTATGGGTGTGCAGCCGTACGCTGTGCTCATGTAGCCTTTCGACAGCCTTTGCCGGAGCCATTGTCCAATACGTTTTCATCTCTTGGCAACACGGGACAATCTCAGCATACGCTGCACGGGTCTGAGATGCTGCATACCGGCAACATACCAGAACAGCATCAGCTGGCTGAAGACCATTTCCCGCGTCAATCACATACGACGCTCGAGGTCGACATCGCAACAAGCCAAATTCTCAACCGTTCTGTCCTCAAGCAACGCATCCTTCACAAGGATTTGCAATCCGAACACTGGACTGGAGGCACGACCCTGCCCTCGTTGCAGGAGCTCTGGCATGAAGAAGCGGCGCGTCGAGAGTCGATGGGCATGTCCTTTGATATGCGTGGCTACATCAGCACCGAGTCGCGGACTCGGTCGACTTTGTGGAATAATGAAGCAGACCTCAAGAAACGGTATGAAGAAGTACTGCAAGCAGACCCAGGTCACCCTTCTGTCTTGCCAGATTTTAACACAGTGCCCACCTCGTTTGAGGCGATTGAGGTCTTTGCCCAACGACAAGCACTTTTGGCAAGATTCAACAAGGGCACGTTGCCGTATTCCGGCTTGTCGCAAGACCAAATTGCTTCCATTCGCAAGATTGATGAGGAACGACAGCACTTCATCTCTAGTCAGCGCAGTGGACCGCCACCGACACCGACTCGTGCCCAATTTCACTCTGCAACAATGACTGATTTGGCTCGAACCATAAAGCCATCTAGCGTGGCGCGACATTTCCTGGTACAACGTCTTCGTGGAGGCGGCCGCTTCGACTACCATCCACCGCCATCAGCAGCAGATCTTGCACAAAACAGCCTGCAACACTTGAACAGTGCGTTTCCAAAACCGCATTATGGCGATTCAGCAGATGTTCCAGCCATCATCAAAGACTTTCATGGCGTGACGCCTCATTCAGATCACCCATCTCACATCCCATCCTTCCTACCAAGGACAGGCCAGGCACCGTGCAAGTCTTGGTCATACTCGAAAGTTGCTCCGACTTCCGCTCAGCTGAAAGACACCTGGCGCCCAGTCAGGAAGCGCTTGCAGCAAGCAAGCCAAGTGATGGCACCGACACAACATCTCACTAGCACGCCTGCAACGTCTGTCAGTCAGGCAGATGTCCCACTCAGTGTGTTGAGTATTGAAATGCACGCTCAATCTCGGGGAGGCCTACTCCCCAACCCAACAAACGACCCAGTCCTTGCCATTTATTGGGCTTTTGAAGATTTAGGGCTTGGTGGTCCCATCAGACAAGGCTGTTTATTGAGTACGCAGGAGCTGCCATTGCATGCGCCTGCGCGCGGTATCCAAATGCTAGAGTCGGAGCTCGACTTACTCAATGCTTTGGTTGAACTTGTCAGAGAACTTGACCCGGATATTGTCATGAGCTTTGAGATGCAAAATAGTTCGGTTGGCTATTTGCATGAACGAGCACATCTCGCCTTTTCCTTCGACTTGTGTGAGGAGCTCGGTAGGTTTGTGCCCTCTGAAAAGGTTCGACAAGTCTTTCATGACCGATGGGGCGAGACAACGGCAACGTCCGTCAAGATTGCTGGACGGCATGTGCTCAATTTGTGGCGTGTCATGCGTGGTGAAATGAATTTGTTGCAATACACCCTTGAGAATGTGTGCTTTCATCTACTCAAGCTTCGATTGCCAAAGTACGAGGTGCCGAAATTGCAGATCTGGCTTTCGAGCGATAGCGTTGCGTTCCAACAGCGTGTGCATCGCTACTACACTCAGCGTACGCGCCTTAACCTCGAAATTTGTCAAGTGCAAGGTTTGCTCTCTCGTGTCAGTGAGCAAGCACGACTACTTGGCATCGACTTTTACTCCGTCTTTTCTCGAGGTTCCCAATTCAAGGTGGAATCGCTCATGTTTCGCATTGCCAAGCCAGAATGCTATATGCTCCTTTCGCCAAGTCGCAAACAAGTTGCACAGCAAAATGCACTGGAGTGTCTGCCACTTGTCATGGAGCCGCAATCACATTTCTACCATGATCCAATAGTGGTCCTGGACTTCACCTCACTTTATCCATCTATTGTGATTGCCTACAATTACTGTTACTCGACCTGTCTGGGTAAGTTGGGATATGGCGGCGTGGAGCCGAAGCTCGGTGTCACCTATTATAACGCTGAAGGGTCCATGCGACAAGCACTTGCAGATGATGTGGAGATTGCACCGAACGGCGTTGTCTATGCAAAGGCCAGCACACGCAAGTCGCTGCTTGCGAAAATGCTAACAGACTTGTTGGAGACACGCGCCATGGTCAAACAAGGAATGAAGCTTACGAAGGATAAGCGACTGCTCAAGTTGATGCATAACCGACAATTGGCTCTCAAACTTATTGCAAATGTCACCTATGGCTACACTTCTGCTTCGTTCTCTGGTCGAATGCCGTGTAGTGATATTGCCGACAGTATTGTTCAGACTGGTCGCGAATCGCTTGAGATGGCGATTGAGCACATCCACGCTCACCCTGATTGGAATGCCGAGGTCGTGTATGGCGATACTGATTCACTCTTCATCAAACTATCTGGCAGAACAAAGGAGGAAGCCTATGCATTGGGTCAGGCAATGGCCAAGAACATCACCCGGCTTAGTCCCAGCCCCGTCAGTCTCAAGTTCGAAAAGGTCTATTTGCCGTGTATCCTGTTGGCTAAGAAGCGCTATGTCGGCTTTAAGTACGAGTCGCCAAAGGACGATCCAGCATTTGAAGCAAAGGGCATCGAAACGGTGCGACGAGATGGCACACCGGCAGAGCAAAAGATTGAGGAAAAGGCCTTGCGCATCTTGTTCACGACTGGTGACATCTCCCAAGTCAAGCGCTACTTTCAGGAAGAGTGTTGGAAAATTATGACGGGCAAGTGTTCTTTGCACGACTTCTGTTTTGCAAAGGAAGTCAAGCTTGGTCATTACTCCACCAAAGGCGTTCCACCCCCTGGCGCAGTCATTTCTGCACGCAGTATTGCTCGAGATCCGCGCTCTGAGCCACAGTATGGTGAGCGAGTACCTTATCTCGTTATTTCAGGGCCAGCTCGCTCGCGCTTGACTGATCGTTGTGTTGCGCCGGAAGAGCTGCTCAGCAATCCAGATTTGCGCTTGGATGTGGACTACTACATCACTAAGAACATTGTTCCTCCCTTGGAACGCTTGTTCAGTATCATGGGTGTGCAAGTGCGATTATGGTATGATGAGATGCCGCGCAGTAAAATTGAACGTGGCAAGCAGACGGGAATTTTGGCACAGTTCTTGAGTTCATCGCATTGCCCAGTTTGCCGTCAAGAACAGAGCAGGCCAGGTATTTGTGCCGGCTGCTTGTCAAAGCCAGATTCGACGCAATTCGACTTGACTATGGTGGCGAGAGAGAGTGAGCGTGTGCACCGCGACTTTTTGACCATTTGTGCGTCATGCTGCCGACAACCAGTGTATGCAGAAGTAGCATGCGTCTCCAAGGACTGCCCTGTGTATTATAAGCGGGTTCGTAGTGAGCCGGCGGTAGACTTGGAGGCGTTGCTTCATAGTCAGGTTTAGGTTTGACGTAGCTGTACAAAGTTTGTGCTACTCTTCCACAGCTCTGCATGTATGTGCAAGGACGCAATGTGCCGACCTCGCGCGTCATACGCAGCAGTCGCACTACCAAGACGCCGCTCTCTGATATATCCCCGAAGAAGAAGGCTTCGGCAGCGCCTGCCAAAGTGACTGAAGCTCAAATTCTCGAAACTGGACTTCCAGCTGTTCCGTCTCCCTACGAAGGCTTGGACTGCCTCAGTGCTATAGACTACCTAAAGAAACAGCTACCAAATGTCCCTGCCAAACTACCGCGCGCGCAATTGACTGCTCTACTTTGTCGGCGACGCGACAGACCCCCGATTGTCTTGATGCACCAGGTCGCTTCACTTTTTCCAAATGTGCCTGGGCTTGAGCGCGAGATGCAGACACTCGTCGCTCAAGGCAAAGTAGTACAATGGCCTCTACAAGGGGACCAGGTGGCTCTCATGCGCAGAGAGGACATGAATTTACCAGAAGCCCTGCATAAACTGGACTGCTTAAGAGAGGACGAGGTTCGCAGCTATGCCGCACAAGGCTTCCTCATCCGTAAAGACGGCGGCTTACAGCTATCTGTACCCAATTTGGGCATCTACACATCCGCATTACGCACCGCTCGTCGTTGGATGTTGCAACATTTAAAAAGGGGGATTGCATTAGAGAAGGATTTGCAGACACGCTACGATGCTTTCAAGGAGGGAGGCGTTATCGCCTGGCCTGTGCTGATGCATGACCTCGTTGGGTCATCTAGAATAGAAGTATTGCGATGCGCTGTCGGGCGTGCGCTGAGACTAACCAAGCGTGGACGGAGCGATCTTTAGCTCTTTGAGATGCGCCAACTCCGCGGTCCCAGGCTCTGTAGATGCAGCGTCTTGGGCTTGATGAAGGTCCAGAAGGATATCGCACCGACAATGAGGCACAGGATATTGATCACATAGTAGCCATCAACAGTTAAGCTGACCTTGCCTCCGGTTGCTTCGCACCTTTCTTGATCTATTTTGCCAAGAATCTCAAACACTGCCTCCTTGGAGGCGCACCGTTTGCGGGTAAAGTACTCTACACCCTCAAGCACAAAGTACTTTGGCCAGGTGCCTCCAAGGTTCGAGATTGTGTTGAGGAGCGTCATATAGGTGCCTCCAATCAACGGGTCGGCAATCTGTGTGTGGAAGGCACTGGCGCTGACAAACTGTACGGTGCTCATAAAAGAACTGATAATGTGCTCAAGCACAATGAGTGTGAAGTAGAACCAGCCCACCTCTTTTGGCATATAATAAACGAGAAGCATACCAAGTACTGCTGCCACGAGCCTGCCTTGGAAAGCGAGCAGCCAAGGCCGTAGTGGACGTGGGCCAGTTGACCACTTGGCAGCCAGAAATCCAAATAGAATCTCGAGCGGGAAATCAATCAACACTGCGAGCGACAAGTCTTCCTTTTTCAGGCCTTTTTCAAGGAGTTTGAGGTTGGTAACACTGTCATTTGTGACGAAGCCAATCTTGGCAATGAGATGAATTAGCATAAAGGTGCGCACTTGAGGGAGTTTTGTCACGGTCCAGATGGCTTCATAGACTTCCCTGACGCTTTCGGTAACGTTTGTTTCTTTGGCCTCACGCTTGATGAGGAGCAAGAAGGCAGTGACGATAAGGAAGATCCAGCCACAAGCAGTGATGTAGCCAGAGAGCGTGACAAGACCTAGTGACGACTGATTTGCAGCATTCCTCCAGTAAGTGTTTGCAAATTCGGGCGACTGGAAGGCCAGAAAGACGGTGAATGATAAAAAGTAGCCGGTATTGAGGCCAATGGTCTGCGCCGTCGATGCATAGCTCAGGTTTTCTTCAGATAGTAGCGTCAATGCCCAACCATCCACAGCGATATCTTGTGTTGCACACAGCAAGACAAGAAAGAAGAAGAAGCCTGTGAGTGTTTTGAGGGACGCACCGGCGTTCTCAACCCATTCATCCGCGAACCTCCCAATATACAAGAGACAGACTCCGACTGCAGCTTGTACAGGAAGAATCCAACTCTTGCGCCTGCCAATGCTTGTTACGTACAGAGCATCAACAATAGGGCTCCACAGCAGCTTGAGACTGTAGGGATAGCCAGCGAGTGAAAAGGTTCCCAGAGAGGCGTAGTCTAGATGCGGTTGCAGCAGATACGGCAAGGAGCCCATTGTGAGTCCTAAAGGTACGCCCTGTAGCGCATAGAGCACGATGAGGAGCGCGAGGGCCTGCTTGTCCTTGAGCGACAGGCCACGTCGCGCATTCGGCTTTTCAATCTCTTCGAATCCAGGCTCGCGTGGAGCCAGTTCGATGGGCGTAACATGGCGCAGCGTCATTTCTTGCTTCCTGTGCCTCTTCGACATGCGTCAGCGCGTGCCGTTTGTCCTGCCAGTCTAGCTGTTGGTGTACGTCGCCTTTTGGTGCGCGTTGTCTTGCTGTCAATGTTTCGAAACGCACAAGAGCGTCATCCTTCCCTTGCGACACCCACCATGTATGCCACCAACAACCAGTTTCGCGATGGGCCCAGTCGCAACGTCGATATCGGCAAGCAAGAGTCAGAGCTGAGTACCAATATCAAAAAGGCCACCTCGCCCGAAGAGACGGCCCCAAAACGCAAGCATGTTCGTGCATGCATCGTCTACACCTGGTATAGCTCCTCTATAGTGATTCGAGGCTGACTGCAGGGATCATCAATCGAGTCAGACATTCTGGCAGGGTATGAAGCTGCAGCCAATCCTGTCCGACGAGGTACAGACCTTCAAGGCGCTCATTGTCGTGCACAAGGTGATCCAAGAGGGAGCACCCGTTACACTGGTGGAGGCACAGAAACAGACTGGTTGGCTTGAAACATGTGCTCGCTCATTCAGCAGCACGGCAAAAGGATATGGACCGCTCATCAAGGCTTATGTGGAATACCTGACGGCAAAGCTCTTGTTTCACCGCTACCATTCGGAATTTAATGGCACATTTGAGTATGAAGAGTATATCACTCTCAAAAGCCTGCACGATCCAAACGAGGGTTATGAGACAATCATGGAGCTGATGAACTTGCAAGACCAGATCGATTCTTTTCAAAAGCTCATCTTCGCCCACTTCAAAGGCGGCAGCAGTAATGAGTGTCGCATCTCTGCGCTTGTGCCGCTTGTGCACGAGTCGTATGGCATCTACAAGTTTATTACGAGCATGGTTCGAGCAATGCATCATGCAACGTCGGAAGACGCATTGGAGCCACTCAGGACGCGGTACGGCGCGCAGCATTATCGGCTGCTGAAGTTTTACTACGAATGCTCCAACTTGCGCTATTTGACCAATTTGATTGCGATCCCTAAGTTGCCACAGGATGCACCCAATCTCAGCGATAATGAGGAGATTCCTGCACTGCCCGGCAGGCCGAGAGATCCAGAGCCAGTAGATACGCGCGAAGAGGACGAAGCGCAGCGCCGACAGGCTGACTATGAGGCTCAACAGCGCCGTCTACAAGCAGATCAAGCTGCGGAAATGCGACGTCAACAAGAGCTGGCCATGCAGCAGCAGGCCGAATTTGAGCGGCAGCAACAATTACAGCAGGAGCAGCAGCGTCAAGCGCAAGAGAATTTGCAGCAGCAGCAATACCAAATGCAGACTCACGGTAGGCTTGCTGAGCTCGAACAGCAGCTGTTGGCTATGCAAGGCCAGTACAATAATGACCAGCTTATGCTCGAACAGTATGATCGGCGTGTCAAGATGCTCGAGACGGAGTTGCAGCAAATCAATCAGAATACCGGCATGCAGTCGCAGGCCAAGGATGAATTGATTCGATCGCTTCAAGAGCAGCTCGCTGCATGGAAGCAAAAGTACGAGGCGCTTGCCAAGCTCTATACGCAATTGCGACAAGAGCACATGGATTTGTTGGCCAAGTATAAAAATGCACAGCTCAAGGCGTCCTCTGCGCAAGAGGCCATCGATCGTAAGGAAAAGGCGGAACGTGATCTCAAGGCCAAGAATCTTGATTTGGCAGACATGATTCGAGAACGTGACCGCGCTCGACTCGAGCTTGATCGACTCAAGCACTCCGGTCAGGATCAAGTGGAGGCCAAGGAACGCGAACTACGCGAAGCCATCGACAAGATCAACAACATGGAGCGAACTTCTGGCTCTGAGCTCTCTTCAATTGTCAACCGCAACAATCGTGAAATTGCAAATCTTGAAGAACTCTTGCGTACGAAGCAGCGTCAGCTGGACGATGCCACACAGAAGCTTGCGGACAAGATGCGCGAGATTGAAAACATTGTTCGCGACAAGGACGAGGAGCTCGAGATTTACAAGATGGGTATGGATGATACGTTGCTCAAGATGAATGCGATGCAGATGAATGGTGATAATGATGCAATGGATGAACAGATTGATCAGTTGATTTTGTCGCAAATTGATAAGCTCAATGAGATTATTGATGCTGTGCTTAGCTCTGCTGCAACGCGCGTCAACAATACGGTGTTTGAGCTAGACGATCCGATGCAAGCAGGCAATGCCAATACCACGCCAGAGTACTTGCTATCCGTGCTTGAGAATGGTGCTGCGGCAGCCAACGAGTTCGCCACGGCTATCAACAACTTCCTCGCTGATGGGCCCAATGCTGATCAAGCAGAGATGATTACAGCGACGGAGGCTTATGCGTCCAGCGTTTTTACAAGCTTGTACAATCTCAAAGGTGCATTGCCATTGACTGGCAGCGAAGAAATGGCAGATCAGCTCGTTAAGGAAGCGAAGACCCTGGGAACTCTAGCCAGCAACTTTTTCCTGGGCGTTGTGTCTTCCAAGCTTCCTCAGGATGCCGATCAAAAGACGGATGCTGTTATCAATTACAATGTCGAGCAGCAGCAGCAAATTATCAAGGTATCGAAAATCGTCGAGACGCTTGTCCCTCGCAATGCCTTTGACATTGTGGCCAAGGCGAATGAGGATATTGGCGATTTGGTAGACCGAGAGCTCGGCGGTGCAGCGCGTGCTATCGACGCTGCGGCCGCCAAGTTGCAGGCCATCTTCTCCAAACAAGACTTTGAGTTGTCCATTCACGAGAGCCTATTGGAAGCTGCTATTGCCATTACCAATGCTATAGCCGAGCTGCTCAAGGCTGCAACAGAATCGCAAAAGGAAATTGTTAACCAAGGTCGCGGGAGTAGTTCACGCACAGCCTTTTACAAAAAGAACAATCGCTGGACAGAAGGCTTGATTTCTGCAGCCAAGGCTGTTGCCAATGCAACCAACACTCTGATAGAGTCCGCAGATGGAGTGATTAGCGGCACCAAGTCGCCTGAACACATGGTAGTCGCGAGTAATCAAGTGGCTGCAGCAACAGCGCAACTAGTGGCGGCGTCACGTGTCAAGCAAGCCTTCATGTCCAAGACGCAAGGCAGACTGGAGGATGCGTCGAAGCGCGTGAATGTCGCATGCAGGGCTATTGTGCGACTTGTGCAGAGCATGCAAACAGCAAAGAGGGCAGATCAAGAGGACTTTGAGGCCTTGGGCGCACATGAGTTTAAGGTCAAGGAAATGGAGCAGCAAGTACTGTGTCTGAAGCTTGAGCAGGAACTAGCCACAGCTCGTCTGCGTCTCGGGGCGATGCGCAAAACGACGTATCACCAGGAGCTCGATTTGTAGGAGGTAGATATGTGGCATCTGAATAGTTCCCGCTCGGCCTGTCCCCGCATCCGAGGCAACAGTGCGCGAAGTCACCTCTATACCCTCTGGCTTGCATACACCACAGCCAACATGTTCAAAACAACCGCCAACATTGGCCCCCTACGTGAAGACATTGATGTTCCTCGGCTCGAGGCCTACCTCAAAAAAGCCGCACCAGGCATTGCGTTGCCCATCACATTGCAGCAATTCATGCATGGACAGTCCAACCCAACACTTCTCATTAACGACAAGAATGGCGATATGTACGTCTTGCGAAAGAAGCCCCGCGGAGAACTGCTCTCGAAGACAGCGCACGCGGTAGAGCGCGAATACCAAGTGATCTCTGCTCTGCAAGGCACAAACGTGCCCGTCCCAAAGACGTATTGCTTGTGCGAGGACACCGCTGTGGTAGGTACGCCCTTTTATATTATGGAATTCTTCCAGGGGCGCATCTTTACCGATCCCGGCATGCCCATGCTTCCGCGCGAGGAGAAGCGTGCTGCATGGAACTCCGTCTTGCAAACCTTGGCCAAGCTGCACAAGATTGACCCCAAGCAGGTGGGACTTGAAAAGTATGGCCGGCCCACAGGCTTCTACAAGCGTCAACTCGCCACCATTGAAAAGGTAACGCAGGCGCAATCTGCAGCAAAAGACCTTGACACGGGCGAGGTCGTTGGTCAGATGCCGCACTGGCAAGACTTGCAGACCTGGTTTGCCGGCCACATGCCCCCAGACCGGACATCAATTGTGCATGGCGATTACAAGATTGACAATTGCGTGTTTCATGCGACGGAGCCTCGCGTGATTGGCATTCTCGACTGGGAGCTGAGTACGATTGGACACCCACTCAGTGATTTGGCCAACCTCTTGCAGCCACACAGTCTGCCTTCTGGGAATGGAGACGGGTCACTCAGTGGATTTATGGGCAAGGAAGATCTCGGAGGTGTTCCAACTATTGAGGAGGCTCACGCTGAGTATGCAGCCACTGCTGGTTGGAATCCTGCAGATGACTTTTTGTTCGCGAGTGCCTTTGCGCATCTGCGTCTAGCTTTTATTCTGCAAGGTATTGCTGCACGCGTGGCAAGGAAACAGGCTTCCTCCCTCAAGGCCAAGCACCACGCCAAGGCCTTTCCTTTGCTGGCGGAAATGGCCTGGTTTACGATTGAGGAGGGCTCCGAGGCAAAGACGAAGCTGTGAGTTGCTGCACGGTAAACTTGACGGGTCGTATCCAAGACTTTGCTGCAAGCACAACGTCTTCCTCCGAAGTGCGTGTCTGTAGGCGAAACGCTGCTTGGATGATGTGGTTCGTGCGACTATAGTTAGAGGTGTAGATACAAAAGAGACTTACTCTGCATCGAGTGGCTGCCGTGAAAAATTGAGGAGGGTCGTGGAAGAGACGGGCTCGCGCTGTACTGGCACTTGTTTGTGTCCACGGTCCTTGATTTCGCGAATGAGCCGCGACTGGACTTGCTGGCCGCAGAGGTTGCGTATGGTTTTGATGTCGCCCTTGCTGTGTGCTAGCAGTGTTGCATCTCGCAGTTCAACGGCATGTTGTTTGAGGCTCGCTACGCTAAGAGTCTGGGGCTTGATGGAGCGCTTAAAGCTAAAGAGGGCAAGCCGCGTCATAATGCCGCGGTGCAGGATATACTTGAACCATTGTGCAGGCTTGAACAGGACCCGCCTTGGTGGCCTGTAGTAGTCAAGGACGCCGAAATCCTCCTTGGCAATGGCGGACGAGAGGGTCGAGGCCTGCCGCCTGCCTGTGCGCAACATGCTGCTCACGGATGTGGTGTCTGCAGCAGCGCTTGTAAATTTGTAGCCTCTTGCTCGAGCTGCACACGCGCCGTCTCCATCGCAGCGAGCGCCTGCCCATTGTCCGCCTGCAGCTGATCCAGTGCTAGCCGCATTCCCTCCAGCTCCCGGCGCTTGACGGGGATGAGGTGAGCCTGCAAAATGACCTCGGGCGAGAGATCCATGTGCTCTGTCCGTGCTTCGCCGCGCTCCTTGCGCTCCCTTGCCTGCTTGATGAGGAGATCGAGCTCGTCCAGCCTCTCTACTGCCTGCCGCTCCGCTAGAATCTTGCCAAACTCTTGCGCCATGGTTGTTTGTAAAAAGTCATAGACCTGCTGTTGAGCATGTTCGAGGGAGGGCGCGTCGTTTTGTGCCAGGGTCGGAAAGCAGCTAGCCAGCTTGTCAGAGGAGCAGGCTCGCAGGGTTGCGCTGACTGTGGTATCAAGAATCTCCTGCAGCTTTGTAGCCCGGACGCGCTCCATGTTTGTTGTTTGGGTGCTGAGTGTGCTGCGACGACATATGCTCAGAAGAGGCCTCGCAACGGCGCAGCTTGCAGGCAAAGCGACAGAGGCAAGGCTGCTGCCAAAACCAAGCTACAATGCCTACCTTGCACTTGCTAAGCCCAGGCTTACCACACTAGTCGTTCTCTCTACCATGTCTTCCTATGCGCTATGCCCGTTCGAGTCAAGTCTACCGACTCTGGTCTGCTTGACAGTCGGTACAACGCTCTGCTCTGCGAGTGCCAATACGTACAACATGTGGCTTGAGCCGCCGTTTGATAGCCAGATGGCGCGAACGCGGAATAGACCCCTCGTGAAGGGCTCGCTGCATCCAGATGATGCTTTTCGCATGGGCAGTCTCACTGGCCTCGCTGGCGTTGGCCTACTTGCTTGGGGTGTCAATCCTACTTGTGCTCTGCTCGGTCTTGCCAACATTGGCTTGTATGCAGGCGTTTATACACCGCTCAAGAGGCAGCACATCATCAATACCTGGGTCGGCGCTGTTGTTGGTGCGATACCGCCAGCCATGGGCTGGTTTGCCCTCTCGCCCTATCCCTTCCTCTCGCAAGAAAACATGGGCTGCCTCTACCTTGCGGCGCTGCTCTATGCCTGGCAATTTCCACACTTTAATAGCCTGTCGTGGTATATTCGTGAAGAGTATGCGCGGGCAGGCTATGTCATGACAAGTATCCTGCATCCGGGTATGAATGCGCGCGTCTCCTTGCGCTACTCGCTTCTCACGTTTCCAATTTGCTTTGGGCTGGTGTATGCAAATGTGTGTGATGCATATTTCATGCTCGACAGCAGCTTGCTCAATTTCTACCTCAGCTATCGAGCCTATGACTTTTGGAGGCAAAGAGGCAGCGAACGGGAACGCACAAGCAGCGCCAAGAAGCTCTTCTTTGCCAGCCTTGTCTATCTGCCGGGCGTCTTACTCCTGGCCCTGGCGCACAAGCGTGGGCTCTGGGACTTTTTAGAGGATGTAGTTGACGAATAACGCCGAGCTGGCAAGCCTAATATGAGCACAGATGTATAGCAAGAAAGCCTACCCGATGTTGAGCAGTGTGCCCTTGCCCTTGGGTCCTTGGTTCATCCAAAAACTAAGGGCAACGACGATGCCTGTCCATGCGAGGATCCGACTTCTGACGAACATGCTGAGGAATATGATGATCGTGTTGAGTGTACTGAAGAATTCCTGGTCGTCCCTGGCGCTCTCTGCGCTGTCGGGTGCCGAAAATGCCATGTTATTTCTCTATAATCTACCCAGTGTCTGAGTGGATGGCGTCGGGCGTGGAGGGATATGAGTTGCGTCGTGTTGTATTTGGGCGTGTGCAGCGCCATCCTCGACCAAAACCAACCAGCGCAAAGACCAGAGCAGACTAGTGAATGAGCAACATCGAGAACTTCAACACTGTCGGCATGTCGTTCGTCGTTTGCGGTGTATGCTAACCGTCAGATCCCTTTGCAGACACGGGCGACGATGAGACTCAGCCTAAAAACTACATTCGTATGGTCTTTGCCTCTTTTCCTTTCTGACCAGCAGACATTCGTATCCAGCAGCGAAATGGACGCAAGACCTTGACGACTGTGCAGGGTTTGCCCGTCGAATTTGATCAAAAGCGTATCCTCAAGGCGCTCAAGAAGGATTTTGCATGCAACGGCACCATCGTCAAGGACGCAGAAATGGGAGAAGTCATCCAGCTGCAGGGCGACCAGCGTCTCAAGGTGTCCGAATTTCTCACTTCTGAGCTTCCCATTCCAAAGAAGAACATCAAGATTCACGGGTATGCTGCTGTACAAGAAGACTATGGCTAACGACAGTTTCTGAGTAGGGATATAGAAATCACAAGCTACGCTTCAATCTGACTCGCAATTTGCGTCAATGATACCAACATTTGACCAATCTCGTGCTGTACACCAGAGGCAGGACCGCGCGCTGCTTGCTGCGTCAAGTGCGCATGCGTTTCTGCAATACGCACAGCTTGTGCCTGCAAAGTCTGCTTTTGAAGCACCAACGCTTCCACGCGGGTCTTCCGCGTGGTTGTGTCTGTTTGTGCTTGCAACAGCGACACACCCAATGTTGCCTGCTTTGATTGCAATGCCTTGAGTGACATGATGGGCTTGGATGAGTATAATGTTAAGAAGAGGAGCAACATACCTGCGGACGCTGCTGGCGAAGCTGTTCTAGCTCGTGCAAGGATGCACGCAAGCTGGCTGATTCTGTCTCAAGCGTACGCATACTCTCCAAGGCCCCGTCGACGCGTCGTTTTTCTGCTGTGAGCATGCGTGATCGAAAGGATACATACGTGCAGGAACACTCTGAGACAGTGCTGTGATTTGCGCCTGGCATGCCTGCACCGCAGCCTTTTGCTGTTGCAACGTCGCCTTGGCTTCAGCATTGTGTTGTTCTGATGGTGAGTTTTGATCAAAAAGCTGCTAAACCGGCCTACCGAGCTGTGTGCGCGCAGCCGTATCGGCAGACACATCGTCTTCTGCGAGCATGCGCAGATAGCGTTCGCGTGTCTCTTCCTCGATGTAGCTGACTTTTAGCTTTTGAAATAGTTCTTTGTAGTGCTGCTGCTCATTGACGAGCTGGTCTGGCGTGGACTGCATCATGTGCGGGTGGTCGGCAGGATGGTGGAAGTGCTTTGTTGTGAACAGATGCTTTGTGTTGTGCATAACTTAAGCTCGCGCCCTTTCAGAACTACTACTTAACAGCTGAACGCACCCGCGGCGCCAACAGACCTTTACGAGCAACGTCTTCTCCAGCTGGTGCCCTCAATCGATCGTCCCGATAGCTGCCTGGCATATCATATTACGAGACAGATCTGGCAGGTCTTTACTGTCCAGAACGCTATGGATATCATAACAATGATTGACGAGGTCGAGACCGATCTCAGAATGCGCTCTGTAGAAATTAGCACAGCGATTGGTCGGTTTCGGTACATCAAGAAAGAGCTGGAGCGGCTGCCATTAGACGCCGCTGTACTCGACACCATTAAAGCGAAAGCACTTACTATTGTTAACTTGTGCGCTCAATACCGGAATGGGAGCACAGCTAGTGTGCAACAAAACAGACCGCATCGACGCGCTGTGCAGAAGATATTGAAGTCCTGGTATCTCGAGAACCTGCAGCATCCATATCCAACCGAAGCTGATAAAAAGCGACTGGCTACATTGACTGGTTTGACTGCCAAACAGATCAGCATGTGGTTCACCAATGCCCGCCGTCGCTCAGGCACGAATGGCGATCGCTTCATGAGAGAAGGTGTCTCTGCATCCCTGGTCTCTCTGTTGCCATACTGAAACCTCAGAAACACCCTATCATCGAGCCAATCAAGGTACATACCGGGCCAATTATTACATTGACCAGTAGCCTTGTCGCAAGGCCAGGGCGCAGTTTTTTACAGCCTCAGTCACAGTGAGTTGTTGGACACCCTTGTCTTGGTCGTTGCTGCCATGTTGATTTTCAAATACAGCGACGTACACCTCAATCAACGTGTTGCAGATTACGCACCCTGTAAGCTCACTTTACTTCATTTGCTTTAGACCTATGCTTTTTGTTGAACGCTTCTCCTTGCATGGCAGAGATTGTTGATGAGCCACTCGAGCTCCAAATGCATTCATTTGTATTTAAGTCAAGGTAGTGATGCAAATTAGCAAGGCAGCTTCGATGCATCCAGGTCTTCAGCCTTCGTCTCAGTTTCCTAGACGTAGATTGTGATTGTTATCTCTACAATGGTGTAAGAATATCTTCCTTGTACATCAGTACGTATGATTGGAGTTGGATCGATCTTAGTCGGTCGGAGCTACAGACATTCACCTGACGCCTTTCAATGTTATCTTGTTAGCCAAAAAATAATCATTATTCAATCTTGATGAGTTCCGGGAATGAAAAGCTACGACTGAGCGTTTGGCGCCATGCTCAAATAGCCTGCGAGTTGCCACTTCATCCCTTCTCGAAGATAATCTCAACACGTGGCCGAGTTCTTAGATCGGAAGTTATTAGTTCAAGTTGAAAGTTTCAAGCTTTATGACAGCGTGCGACATCTTACCTACTGCCGCGCCCGTTCATATATGGACATATCTACGACTCTTCTTGTGTGTACCAGATTGAGGGTGCTAGACCTTACGCATTTGAAGCACAAATAGCGCTGATGAGGCTACTGACTCGAGTAGCTAGGTGTCGCTGACTCGCTGCGCTGCTTGGGCCGTTATTAATAGAGCTCTGTGGGGCAAGAGTTGCAAGAAGCTTTACCATATCGGGCGATGTTCAATACCTCAATTGAGCTATTCACACAAACACAATTCCTTGAAGGGCCAGTCCAGCTACAGTCACTACTGCATAATGTACCACAGAATGGATCAGAAGCTTGGCAGGACTTCCGTCAGAATCCCCTGTATGTGCTCTCATCAGCTGCAATCGAGATTAATTTCATTGAGGCTGATCCGTGAGTCCGCTTTGAGATACAGGCTCTCATGCAATCTGCTTCCTGCGAGGATAAAACAATGATGCCGTCCATCGGAGCAATAGTCTTGGGTTTACAGTGTATCGTCAACGCTACGTTTGTGCCGTCGCGACGTGCGAGCTGAAAGATGATAGAGGTCAAGGGCCAAGTTACTTTTCGTCTTCCGCTGCGTTTTTCGTTACAGTGGTCGATGTTGCTCTACCTCTCTATCCTCTGCAACTGTGTAATAACTTTGGCAGCGCGCCCGACTTTTGCAATCCCGAGAACAATTAGCACCGAGATCGCCCGGCCCGACTTTGCTTCGAGAACGATTGTTCTGATTTCGACACGTTTCATCTCTTCTGGCCCGACAATCACAACTGAAGCAATCTTCAATTCACGCTTGAGCGCCTTTGATGAGTCCTCCTTTCAAAGAAGTAAGTCGCAAAAGTTTTCTTCTTTTTCGACTGGCACGGATCGAGGTGCAAGTGAACGGCCAGCATTTGTTGACAAAAGCAGCGCAACTAGGATTGCCGATGATTTCTCTATCATGTCAAATGTTTCGGCAAGGTATGGAAGACGGAATGGTCAGTCACATGGCTAATATTCAGGTACAGCTCCAAAACCACAAGCTCAACGCAACTCGTGCGATCGCGATTGTTAACATCCATATCCACCTCATCGACATCATCGACAAAATCCAGCAACACTGCATCTCAACAGGCGACTCTACCTGAGATATCATATACGCCGAGCCAGACCAATGCAGCCGCGAGAAGCCGTTCACAATCTCAGATGGTTCCTTTAAGTAGCCCATCCTACCTACCCGGCTCAGAGCAATGTTTGAGTGACGCTATAGTCGACCGGACGCTGATTGGGGTTTACTACAACTCCCGTACCAATTCGGTTGCTGGTTGTGTCAAATTTTGCCAGTTACAAGGTTATCAGTGGGCAGGAACAGAATACGGTTCCGAGTGTTTTTGCGGAGACACGGTTTCTGATCGGGCAATGAAATCGCAGGATTGTAATTACAGATGCTCCGGGAGCAACGAGATTTGCGGTGGCAATGGGGCGATCTCTATCGTTAGACTGGATCCGAACTATGAAACGATTCCAACCTACTCTCCCATCGGCCCAATTGGGTGCTTCCAGAATGTAAGCGCACTCGAAGATGGTCTTTTCGGGTCCAGGTATATGACCAATGGTGTGTGTGCTTCCTATTGCGGTGGCCTGGGCTATCCGTACGCCGCAACGGCCTACGGAGTCAATTGCTACTGTGGAGCTTCTGTATCGCCTCAGCTAAAGCTTGCAACCAACTGCAATCAGGCATGCCGAGGAAATTCTTCAGAGATCTGTGGCGGCAATGGCGTGATGACTTTGCAGAAATTGAGCCAGGACTTTACAATGCCGTTATTTCCCTTACCGATTCTGCAAGCGGGCCAAGGGTTAGTTGCCGATCACATTGATCCGTTTCAACCACTGTCTTTATTAGCACCGCCCCCCATATTCCCTCGACGACCGCATCCGATCATCCCGAAAGGAATTGAAGCTGGGGATGACAGGCCTCCAGTTCATACAAACAAACAATATGCCCAACTGTTCATCAACAGTCAGACCAGTGCTGCCTTCATGGAGCCGTATGCTTTCAATTTTCTTGGAAACTCATTTGCTTTCCAGAATGCTGACTTCCCGGGCGAATATATGTGGGACAATTCCAAACCCATTCCAGACTATATTGGCGGCGAGCTCAACAAGGGGCAAATACTATTTTCCTCCACAGAATGTCAAACTCTTTCCTGCTCCTTCAATTTGACCGATTCGAAGCATGCTTCCGTTAAGGTAGCCTTGACTAGTCCTCAGGGTTCCTTAAAGATGGATCTCGTCAGTGGTATGGGTCTCCTGACAGCTGTGTATGACAATCTAAAAGTCAACATTTCTTCCAAGGCATGTATCGATTCTGCGGTTCGCGCCCAAAACGCTTCGGACCCATCCAGTGAAAAGTGGAATCTATCCCTAAAAGACGGTTCCAGATGGGTAGTGTATGTCCTAGCAAACGGGGTTCTGCCTGGCCTCTCATTTGCCAATGGGTGCCTCGTTTCTCAATCTCAGTGGTCTGGCGTAATACAAGCTGCTAAAATGCCTACGGGCTCGCACAATGATGGCTTATACGATAGATTCATCGGAAGTTGGGTCACGAGCATCACTCTCGTGGCACAGGTAAACTCCCAAGTCGGCACATACTCTCTGAAATATGAAACTAGTGGCAATCAGGCCCTCGTCCCATTGATCTTCGCCCTGCCGCATCACGTTGCATCACTTGCGCCAAGCATAAAACCTGCAGGCATCCAATTACAATCTGGAATGCATGGTGTGGCGAGCGGGTATCAGTCTTATTTCTTGACGATGACAGAGCCTTCATTACCCGCAGATATTGGCTTTCTTGTCGACGACGATCGAGCCATTTGGAACAATGTTACTCTGTTCGCCATCAAGAAAGCTATCACACCAGACATCTTAGGATCGGACTTCCTTGGTTGCAATACGTACTCCACATACTTCTCCGGTAAGTGCCTCGCGAAGTCAGCACAATTGTGCTTGGTCGCGAGAGACGTCGTACAAGATAACGATCTTTTCAAGAATTGCTTAGCCCAATTGGAGGCAGTTATGGACGTCTTTGCAAATAACGCCCACCATACGACATTTGATTATGATCCGACTTGGAAAGGAATCGTAGCAGACGCTGGTTATGCGACATCAGGCGCTGATTTCGGCGCCACTGATTATAACGATCATCGTACGAGCCCTCCTTGAGCGCTATATCCTTATTAACTGCTAGATTTTCACTATGGCTATATCATATACGCTGCAGCAATCTTGATATATCTTGATCCGGACTGGATCGGCTCGACAAGGCTTATGGCCCTCATTGAAAGTTTGATCAGAGACTGTGCAAACCCTTCTGAACAAGATCCATTTTTCCCCCAATTTCGCAGCATGGATTGGTACGTTGGCCACTCGATTGCACATGGTGTTGCTACAGATTTCGCCGACGGTAAAGACGAGGTAGAATGTATCCCATATGAGAGTACGAACTAACAACCAAGGAATCCTCTTCCGAAGATTACAACTTAGCATACGCCATTCAGCTTTATGGCAAAGCAACACAAAATGCTCAACTGCAGGCGCTCGGAGCTCTGATGGGCGCTGTAAAAGCCCGGAGTGTACAATCATACATGCTCTTGGGGCCGGATAATATCATCCAGCCGAGTGTGTATAATCCAAATTACGTCTCGGGCATTCTGTTCGCCAACAAGATGGTACACAGCACATTTTTTGGTGGCCAAACACAGTATGTTCACGGCATACATATGCTACCTCTTACGCCGATGTCAGCCTACGTGAGGAAGGCATCTTTTGTCAAAAACGAATGGAATAACGTGCTCGCTCCTATTGCTGTTGGTCTTAAAGATAATTGGGCAGGTATTCTGTACTCAAATCTGGCTATCAGTGATGCACAAGCCTCCTGGGGCTTCTTTAGCAAGGGCAATGTGAACAAGTTCGACTATGGCTTGCTTGATGATGGTCAGACGTTGACATGGGCCCTTTACTTCGCTGCGGCTCAAGGAGGCGGAGAGGCCTGATGTTCAGTGTTGTTTCTCTAGCCAACTAGACACAACTTATAGCTATAGACAGACAAACTCCAAACGGCCATTTGAATTGAAACTTATTGAATTGACATTCGTAAGGCGAGCGGCTTCTTCTGCACGTTCCGTCTGTCCTTCTGTTGTAGGTACTTCAAATCTTGCTTCGAAAGTTCTTCCTCCGGTCAGCGCATTTGGTGCGGAGGGGATACCAATAAATATGCCTATTCGAAGCGCCGTTGTGTGTTGCCTCCAGCTCGGAGCATTCGGTCCAATTTAGAATTGCGTCCTTCGCGGCAGTGCCAATCAGTGCTTCAGCGGCGTCCCGAAGAAATGCTTCGTCGTAATAGCAGTTGCGTAGCATTCCGACAGAGCTAATTTCAAAGTCATTCAACGAACTAGAATGTAGAGAAGCTGTCGGCGATTCCAATTGACACAAGCCCAGCAAGGATTTTCGGTATCTCGCAATTTGCTCTAATAACTGTTTGCGAGGCCCACACGCAGAATTGCGCATCGGTTGGCGCGTGGAGTAAGAGCTTGAAAGACCAGTTTGTAGAATAAGTCGAAGGAGCGGAAGACCTTGTTCTGCTTTCATTAAGCCAGATGGTCCACTGTCCTCATCAATAGTGCTCTCAGCCTCGAAAAATTAGTAAGAGTTCCATTTTTCCAAGCCAATGAGTCATACCTGAACGACCGCTGCAAGCACTATTATCAATAGGTCTTTTGGCATAGTGTTGCTGAACTGTTTGTTAGATAAAAATCAAGAATGAGGACTCGTCGATTGTTACCTTGAGCAACAAGTTAAATTGCTTGCATTGGAGTAGAAGTATCAACAGCCGCAAAGCTCTGTCCGTCGGCATGTTGATAGCACTGGTCGACTGTGATAGCTGTAAGGCAGCAGATGAGATCAGCCTTGCCAACTCTTCCTTTGTACAAGACGTCACGAAGTCGCTCATATTGACCCATAGCTGACGTGTGACCATGTCGCATGGCGAGTGTGTTGCATCAGCCAAGCGCTCGGTAAAAGCATCTTGCAAAAGTGTAGCACTCGCTGCATTGATGACCTCACGGTAGCGTTGAAGATGATGAGCATATTCCGGGGATCCATCATTGAGGGCAGTAAGGACTGCCAAACAGCCCTGCGAATGCTTCAGTCAGTCTCGCATCTAATCTCATGGAAGTAAAATTACCGGAAATTTGAAAGTCCAAGCTTCAGCCAGAGTCAGCGGCAGCAATAATCCATCATGAACGATTGCAGCAGCTGCGTCGAGGAAGGATACAAAGGTTTCTCTGTTCTGAGCAGCAACATGCTGGCCTAGGTGTAGCCACAGACTCAAATCTATCGCAGATTCGAATTGTACCAGAATAGGTAGTACCCGGTCGACGTCACGACCAGTGGAGCAGATCGCCTCAATGAAGACTTTCTGTAAGCATCCGAGAGAGCACAATCTGCTGAATGATCTAATAGGAAGACCCTCCACGATACCTGCATCCCATGAGGACGAGCGTTGATCATCTACAGCACAGCTTCCGGAATCATCGACTAGAGTTCGGAACATGAGCCAGTGTATGCGTATACTGATGTTAGTTATGACTAAGTTGCGATCAACTGACCTCGTGCACATGTTGGCATCCAGCAAGTATTGCTGCCCAAGGATTTCTACTGATTGTCGTAGGGAAGCTTTGATTTGTTCCAAATTTGGGAAAAGCATTAGAGTAAGGGGGTTAAACTTCATTTGAGATGATGCCCTGCGAAGTTTATTGAGGAACAGACATCGCAGTAGCCACTCTACCCGGTTCATTGGAACATCATGTAAGATGCAGCACCGCAAGGCACCCTCGAAAGATCTCCCCCCAAAGGCAGGCAATGCCCTGGCCAAATGTCTCAGTTGTATTGCTGGATTTCCCAAGTCTTTGAAGTATTCCATCTTCTTCAACTCTGTGAATTGGATGCACGGGGGTATTTTGGTTTGGCACAGAAGTGCTATCTTATTACCGCAATCTTGCGTATTGACAAGAGTGTGATACATCGATGTGAACTTCATCTCGCTCCATTCACTTTGTCCGACAAGTCGAATATCATCCTAGATATTAGAGCGGCACATTTGATTGTCAAGTGTAAAAGCACATACTGGTGCTCTTGTTTGAGGTTGCATTGCGCTAACAATATTGATAAGGACACCGCTCTGCATAGAAGAGCGAAGTGGATTGCCCTGCATAGAAGGCAGACTTGGATCATATTCGCCGAAAAGTGCACTCATAGGTGCTGTAGAGCTGCTTTTTTCTAAGGAGATCAAGATCTCACCTTGGTCCCCGCGAAGTTGAAATACGGGGGCAACTTTCAACTACACGCTCGTCTGACAAAGGTTTGAACGCCCGATCTATCCAGACTAGAGAGATGTTTTCAGTCTTCCAGAGAGAGATCTGACCTGTGTTACTTTGGAAGTCGCAACGTGCTCAGGAAGCTAGCCTATATTTAGTCAGCAGCAAGCCGTTGACATACTTACATGAAGAGAGCTGTGTACAATGACCAAAACGCTTGCAAGCTCCGCGTAAAGAATTGTCTAGGCAGCTTCAGGTAAGATGGCTGTCGTACCCAGGGCACACATATGTGTCGTTGTAGCTCACGAGTATTCAGATGGCTCCAAACGATGCTCAAGCTTTACATAGAAGATGTCCCACTGTGAAAAGCATTTAGTCTTTCTTCAGAATATGCAGCTGTCAGAAAACATGTATCGTTGGGCCGCTCGACTTTGCATCACATTGTAGAAGAAGATCAGATCACTGATATCATGCCGTGGTACGAAATTCTCCGAGGTTCTTGGAATGAACCAATAATTACTCAAGTCAATCATCCTGCATCTGACCCGTATTGGGAGGAGGCTAACATCGCTTCAACTACATTTGATTCTAAGTGAATATAGTGCGGATCAGACCGAAACGAACATAGATTGCTCACAATCAGACAGAGGATAGGAAGGCGTAATTCTTGTCTATAATATACTACTTGGGGATTCATAGTATCTTTTCCTTAAGTACTGCGCATAACGACATAGCTGACATGAGATCTGTAGACTGTACCATGAAAGCAGAATCAGTCGGTAGCCGCTCCTGGGTCTCTTGAAACTTAGAGACTTATAATTAGTACTCCTGTACCTTAGGAATATGAAGTAGCCTATTAGGAACTCAAGTGCATCAGGCCCTGATCACTTGCTTCTGCTGATATCTCTCTGCCACGTCAGCGCTCATGCACGTGACCTTAGTTTAGTCTTAGCTGGCAAGAGTGCTATACTCTTGTCCCCATTCGAATCAAGTCTTATCTGCGGCTACCCTCTGCGCCCGTGTATCATCTACGGTTATAACCACCCCGCACTAGCCACTTCCCATTATAGCCCTTGTAAAGACCACTCCGTCGAAAAGTATGTTTATAATGACCACTATCCAGCGGGAGATAGGCTCTGTCGTAGTCTTTAGTGTTCGAGAGCCTGATGCGGTGGAGAGCCGGAGCCGGCAGTAGTGGGTGTCTGACTGATTGTGGGGTCTTGGTGTGATCGTTTTTGTCAATCGCAGGCAGGCTGTCGGGTACGGCCTGTACCCACAGCGCATCACCAACATATTCTGTGAATGCAATGTGCGCTGAATCTGCAGCCGTGAGTACAAATTATCATTAGAGTCACAAATGTAAATCAATAGCCTACAAGAGTTGCAATTTGCAAGAGTCTTTATGCATGTGTGCGGCCAGCATGGTATTAGTTGATTGGTTGTAATAGCTTCTGCACGTCGCTGTGAATAGCACCGGAGGGCAACGAGCGTGAGATAACCAGCGCCACGTCACCCTGAGTAGCCCGCACCTTCGAAAGTTCTTTGTTCCCTGCATTAGCCATGGAGAATGGCCCTTTGTTCGACAATCCTCCCAATTGGTCAGAGATTTGAACGACCACAAATCCAGCGCACCGATACTCAATGAGCCCGTTACTCCATAACCCTGTCGAGCTGTGCATCGTCCCTTACAAATGGCCCCGAGGGCGCCGGGCAGTCTCGAGCCAGCTTGCAAGAAGCTTTGTATCTTTCCGTTCAACAAATAGCAACCAGATCTGACTGGAAGCAATCAATTCATCGGCGGCTGTTGTCAATAGTCGATAGATGTCTAATCGGACATTTCAACAAGAGATTGATACTAACCTCGATCGCTGCCAGCCTACACCCGGCAAGGTGCGCCGCCCAAGAATGTCGAAGAAGAGTGCATTTGCTTCGTTATGCTCCACTTTAAAGCTGGGTCGGCCTGCAGGAGGCTCTAGAAAGAAATCCAACAATACTTCTGTACCTATAGGGCAATCTATGGCCGGCAGAACAAGAGCAAAACCTTGTTCTCTCCGTTTCATTGTCTCAACGAATGGTAAAGACTATACGTATCTCGGCAACGGGCCTCAGCTTGGTGTCAACAGAATGACCAAAGAACAGTGGGACGATATAGCGCTCAAGCCCCTCAACCCATTCTTTCAATTTCGCACCTGCGCCAAGAACAAGGATAGGTTTGCTGGGATGCAACGCCAGGAGTGCCGTATAGTCGAACTTTTCGCCGAGGAGTGGAATCGAATGGCGCCAAAAGAGCAGCTTCCTTACGAGCAAATGGCCGCAGCTGCACGTTTTGAATTCAAGCTGCTGGAACAGAGTGTAGTCATTGTCGACCAAGAAGAGGCTACTCTGCTTGAAGACTCCTCATCGAATCCGCCCGCCAACGCTTCCAAGCGGTGCTGCACAGATGAATCCGTCGTTGACTTTGACAGTCCTATGGTACACACCAATGCAAACTCTGGTCCACTATGGATGTCAACATCGTATGCTTTCGACGCCATGGGGCCAGGAGTACTCAGCGAAAGAGCTGCTGTCCCACCATACTATGGACTCTCCTTCCCTTCGTTTTCATCAACCACTGATTCTATTGATCCATACGCTGATCCTTCATTGATTTTTCCTGACAATCTGGTTTGACGCAGGAGAGACTGTTGCTGCTGCTACGCGTATGGACGAGTCGTTTATAAATAGTTCTTCCCTTGTATACCAAAATATGACCGAAGCCAACTTGACATCAGTTCATTTTTTTGCCCAGATAGTCCAGCCCCTGAGTAATGGCGAGTGAACGGCTCCGCATATATACTCATAACATATACTAGGGTACGACCTGCGTGGCCCCCAAAGCGGGCTTTATATAGCTACCAGACCGTGTCGGCTGCCTGCAGTGCCAATAATTCATTTCAACTTGAGCAATTGCTTGCGCGCGAGGAGATTCAAACCCAAGCTTAGACGATACACGTCTCCTGTCATTGACTGACGCGGCCGCGACCAGAGTCTCCAGACAATTGTATGTGATCAACTGACTACACCGGTTCGATTGATCGCGACTCTCCAAGCAGGTCTTAAAGAAGGAGATATCTCGATTTGGGCGATTCCATCGGCTAGGCGCTAGGATGCATTCGCATTTGAGGACTACGAAAAGGCGTCGTCTCTGGCATACGTCTCTGGATGCACATGACTTCGTGCCCCAACATCTACGCGCAACCCATGCCGATTCGTGTTCTTCACGTCTGCTGATCAAGAATGACAAATCAAGATCCGCGCATGTCGTTCAGCACACTATTTCGTCGTCGCCTGAACAGGCTTTCAACTGCAGAATTGACAAAGTCAGTCTGCTCCGTGCGAAGATCATTGGACAAGTCGACAATAAGTTCATTCTCGTCAGTTGCCTATCGCATGATTGCCGTTTTCAATTGGTTCTGATAGATCAACACGCGGCTTCCGAGGTATAACATACTCTTAGATTTGAAGTCTGGCTCATCTAGACGCGTATCAAATTCGAAGCTAGTCTCTCAGAATTGAGAATTGGTTGTTTTCAGGTTCAGCCCTTCATTCTGGCGGGTGCTAGACAACTGCATGAATCTGAAATACGCGCTCTCTCTGTTTGGGGAATTCATTTGATTGCTGGTCTTGTTTGTGCTTTGCCATGTATCCTACAAGCTTATTATGAAGAACGAAGAGAACCTGGTATCATTGAAGCGCTCAACGAGTACCTTTCAGAGCTCTCATATGGTCTCAAACGAGAACCGCGCAAGAGCAGCAGCGGACAGCTTGAGCACTGGTCTTCTCTTTTGAGGCACATGCCAAATTTCCTGTTTGAAGCCATTCAAAGCAGATCGTGCCGCTCTGCTATCATGTTCAACGACGAACTTGAACTTTCACAGATGGAAGAAATTGTCCGCGCGCTCAGCGATTGCCATTTGCCATTTGTACTACATCTCCATTTTTGGTTTACAGCTCACAAGTTAGCAATGTGCTCATGGTAGACCAAGTCTCCATTCATTACTGGTTTTTCTAAAGGGGCGCAGATTCGATCCTTGAGGACACCGACGGAGGAGAGCGAGGTAGAAAGCTAGGTTTTTCGTAGTATCGTGCCTAACTATCTATCTTCTGTTGCCTTCCTATACTTCCTTGTGCTGATTCACAGCATCATTCCAAAACAAGGTTTTGTCGCCGTTTCCCTTAGACCGTTAGCAGACATCAAGGTTGTAGAATAAGGCTTGCCCAGGGAAACTATTGTTAGCGTTGCTTCCCATAAAAGAGCGCCATTACATTCTTCGTCCTGATGTTTTGGTAAGGGTACTCGGGATGATCCTCCTCGGGGTGCTCAGCTAGATGACTGGATGTGAGCATCAATGACCAGACGGAAGCAGACTCACGCTACGTGCTCTTGATGAGCCGAGTACAAGTTGTAGGCATTGACACCAGCGATAAGCAGGGCTGGGATACAGACATAAATGGAGATCTTGCGCCAAAGGTCACTATCGTTAACAACAAATTACAAGCCGTCCTGAGTCATACGATGTCTCTGTAGCGTGATGTTTCACTGCGTCTCGCTCGCGAGCAAAAGTAGATTGAGACCTCTGTTTTAGGGCTTGAAGTGGCATAACCGGGAATCGAAGCAATGAAGAGCGAAACATGGCGTTCTCCTTGAAATCTTGGTGTATGATAGCAGTAAAGTATCAGTCTAAACAGTTGCAAACGGGCTGGTGTCGTTGAAATTCTGTCGTCGGTGTGTATCACGTGCACCAAATCTACCCTGGCCTATCACTTGGCTTATATCAATGTTCTGAAAGATCCAAACGCTGATGCCTATAGCTGAGCGGTAGGCAGCCTATGACGAGTCAATCTTCAATCAAGGTCGGAAAGCTGAGGAGACCTATATTGGCGGCTACAATGTTTCGATCCGGTTGAAACCACGAATGCACTCTGATTGCCCGACGAATGCAGCGCGCGACACCAACCCATACATTGCTGAAGCGCATGCACAAAGCATCATTATGGAGTTACTAACAAAAATCCAATTTTAGGCAGCAGTTTTTCGCGATCAGACATAGTCTTTCTCACATGTACGTTTGCCTGGTGGCAATCCATTATTATAAATAGTCACCTTGTTGCCCCGCAGGCTCTGTGTCCTCTTCGAAGATCAGCAGGCAATTAAGAATGATGGTCTCCACCACAATGGATTGCAGAGCTTGTGATTAGCTTGCTTCAACGCAAAGACTAAGCCCTTACGCATATCTTCCACTGAATGATCACCAAGCAATGTTGGTCCCCAAACAATAGCTAGATTAGCGGCACTCATAAGGTTTGCGGAACGATTTTGATGTAACCTGAAGTCAGTAAGCAAATGCAATGTAGGTTCGACCGTACCGATGAAGGTGAAGAAATAGGTATCGCAAAAGTGCGTAGCTTTCATCCTTGATATTAGAAAGCGCATTAGCTGAATAGCTTCCGTACCGGTAGTTCATTCACCGCCTGATGAAGCCGTATTCGACGTCTCGGTTCGTCTGGTATTCCTACTGGTCAGACAGATATGGCAAGCCGTGACTTACTCGAAGCCTCGATGAACTCGTTATAGCGCTGACTTGGAATTAATGGCTCCGAGAGTTCTCGGAAGAAGAGCTTCAAAACTGAGCACATAGAATGAGAATCTTGGGTGACCTGCGAATCTAGCGAAGTCAAAGGCACACCTTGTAGTCAGTACTCGTCTCAGGCAATCATGGACTGACCACTGCTGATTGCGCCTTTAAGTGCACTGATGTTCGATGGGGAACCAGAAAGCCTATACAGGCCTTCAGTATTTAACCCTTGTCCTTCAATGAGCTCGATGCATTGTTCCTGAGGTAAGCTAAAGTCCGTGGGCTAAAGATCGCGTACGACACAAGCTGGAATGACGCGCTCCTCTCTTGCCAGGATCTTTTCGAGTGAAGAGCCAAAGATGCTGCCTGCAGGCTTAGCCATTTGATAATAGTTCGCTAATGATTGAGATGACGAGGCGGAAACCCCTACAGTTCCCGAATCGTCAATCAAATTTAGAGTCGAGCGTAAAGATTGAGCTTGGTCCGTCGGCGCGATAGCCAAGCACTGTAACAACAAGAAGCTTTCGTAAAGACGGGCTAGAATGAGCTGGATTTCGCGAGGGTGTGAAGGCATACCGTATCTAAGCATTTGCAACTTCAATGTACTGTCACCTTCTTGGGCAAGCTTTTGAGCTTCAGCAATGGCATGTGGTCTCAAGTTCACCATCAATTCTGAGCGCTGCGCTTGGGCGGCCTCTTGCTTACTCTGCATATCGCTTTTGAAGGTAGCTACGCGACCCATTAGATCGTCCATATGCTAGACCTGTCAGCAAGTCATCAAAAGAAGGCGGTGCTTACATGGCCGGCTTTGGATTTGAAGGAGAACCCCATGCGGCGATTCTGGCCTTCCTCAGACTTGAGTTTCTCCAATTCCTCAGTAGCCGATGTGTATTTCTGTATTGCCTTCTCACGTTGAGCCTCCAGATCCAAGACATGCTTGTCTTGTCTCTGTGCTTTCTCCTTCCATGCTTTTCGAGTTCTCTCGATATCCTTAGCAGTCTCCGCTAAATCAGTGGCAACCTCGAGCAAAGATTTGGCAAATGTTTGATGTGCCTGAGTAGCAGCATCATCGAGGTCGAGTGACTGCAATACGATGGCACCATAGTCTCCTTGCCTAGACTGATCAGACTTGAGATTCTCCGCGTACTGTCGCGTTAGGCGTTGCATAGCTACACATTTGACGTCAGCAAGCCGACCGGCGAACGGGTATAGTCAGCAAACCTTTATAAGACTCTTCTTCCACTGTAGATTTTCGTCTGAGAAAAGATGCAAAATCCTTGCCAAGTCAGCTGGGCAGAAACATTTTGCAATTAAAGACCTTGATTGCAATAATTGTCTGCTTTAGTCTCTCAGATAGAAGTTTCGTTCCAGACTGTCCAGTCAGCTGAGCGCTTATCAACAGCAGAAACGTACATCCGAACGTAAATGCTTGTCATGTTCGTTTTGTGCAATCGCCAGTTCGTCTGTCATGATCAATGGCGGCTATACCGGAACGGCCGTTTCCTTGATTTAGTTCACCTCAAGAATGGGCAGAATTGACAGAGAGTATTATTGTTGAGCTTTCTCCTCGATGCTTCCAAAGTCGGTCGTTGGCAAAGGCCTTTTGACTGTGCTTCTATCCATTGGATCCAGGCAGCCGTTGCAAGGCGCGACACGCGCGAGCGCCGAGCCAAGATGCGAAACAATCTCACGCTCGTAACTACTCACTCGGGCAGATGCTTTGACTCTTCTCGCACTGTCCATGAGCTCACCAGCAGCGTTGCGCAGCGACTTAGCCAGACAACCGCTCAAAGACTTGTGCACGGTTCCACGTTACGATTGACCATCAGATTTGAAACAGTGAACGATACAGGCACAAGGTGCGAGCTATCAAGGCCCGCCCTTACAGGAGACCGACAGAATCGGTTGAGCAGCATTCTTCTTACCGCGTGGCCCCTGTTAGCTGTATCTCAGCACTTTTCTGTATACTCAGTTTGTGAGTTCTAAGCATCGGTTGCATCTTCAGTGCGTAGAATGGCCTCACCTCGAACGATGAAATGCGTCGTTGTTGGCGACGGGTCAGTGTATCCGCTATTGATGAAGCACTAACATCTAGCGCTGTCGGGAAAACTTGCCTCCTCATCAGTTACACTACCAATGCCTTCCCTGGCGAATACATTCCAACGGTATTTGACAACTATTCCGCTACAGTCACAGTAGATGGCGCACCAGTAAATCTTGGACTATGGGATACTGCTGGCCAAGAAGATTATGACCGTCTCCGCCCATTATCTTATCCACAAACAGAGGTCTTTCTGATATGCTTTTCTATGGTAAACCCTGCATCATGCGAGAATGTGAAGAGCAAATGGATTTCTGAAGTGCGCCACCATGCCCCAGATGTGCCTATAATTCTTGTTGGCACGAAAATGGATCTGAGAGATGATCGCGAGACAGTTGACCGATTGTTACAAAGAGGGCAGAAGCCGGTTACTTTTTCAGAAGGCCTCTTGCTCGCCAAAGAAATCCGTGCTGTCAAGTACGCCGCCCTTATTGCTTTCGGCCGTGCTGACTTGACAGATATCTTGAGTGTTCTGCGCTCAATCAGAAGGGCCTTAAAGGTGTCTTTGACGAAGCCATACGGTGAGATTCAGCATTACAAGCTCAAAGACTAACATTTAGGGCTGTGCTTACTCCACCGACTACACGACGGAAAGAGAAAAAATGTGCGATCCTATAGTTATCTCAAGAATGTCATTGCACCAGCTCAGATTGTGGATGGCAACTGATGTCCATTTGCGTTTCTACATACCATTTTTTTATTAAAGCCAATGAACCCTCGGACTACGACTCTTTATCTCGCAATTGTCGCCATGTTCCTCCGTGGCAGTCTCGATGTCTTAATTGTGGTCAGCTCGAAATCCGGATTGCCTGCCAAAACAGACGGCGGTTCAGGTCGACGCCGGCGTGCGTCGGCAGGTCTGCTGCCGCGTGCTTCTACGCCCATGCCCGAACGATTTGCCTGCCACCTTGGGTTGACTGCGCGTTGCGAGACCGATGTGAAATGACTCGAGTTGCTCAGCGTCGATGGGCTCTGTGGCGGTCGCACATGCCGCACGTCTTGCTCTCCCTCCTGCGCTAGCCATGGCTCATTGGCAATATGAACAGGTCCGGCAGGCATGGGCCGCGGACCTGAAACGACTCGTCCAGGTGGTCCATGTCTGTGTCCCGGCCCTCGTGTTGGCATAGGATGCTGCCTCACCTGCTCATCGACCTGCATGTAGTCATACTCAAGGGCTAGTGGCTTCGAATTCGTCATGGCTTGTTCGCCGATGTTGTGCTGCGCAAATCGAGGCACAGACTCTTGGGCTGGCAGCAGCCGCTGCGTAGGCTCTGACACGGCCAAGCCTGGCATGTCGTATTCACTCTCTGTCGAGTGCTTGTAGGGTGGCGACTCTTCAAATTGAGCAAACTTTGGCAAGGTGGCCGTCGCCTTTTCAGGCTCGTCTTGCTGTGTTTGCGCTGATTGATAGTCGTCGTTTTCTGCAATCCTTGAACGCATGGCGTTGCGCGTCTTGAGTCGCCGTTGACTGACGCAAAGAGCAAGTGTCGCACCGGCATTCAGAATAGTGGCAGCAAGCGTAACATAGGTGCCCCAGTCCAAATTAGGGACAAAAATGAGAATGTCAACGAGAAACGCGAGGAGCGTCACGAGTGAAGTCAAGAGACTGAAGACCAGTAGCAACGTATGATAGCCGGATGAACCAGATGCCTTGCTAGAGTGCCCGATGATGGACAATAGGAGCATCACGAGCGTGAGTCCACCAGCAACAGGATGAGCGAGCAGGACATTGCTCAAGTTGTTTCGCGTGCTGCTAGGCAGATTGAACGGCGAGGTGAAGCGCTGCCGTTTGAGAACACCTGGCAGCGAAGAGAGGATATCATCCGTTGCATACCCAATCTGTACACTGCTGCATCCTGCCTCGGCGCAATAGCCAAAAACGCCAAATTTGACACCGTTTGCGCTACCCAAGCTACTGTTTTGGTTAGCCGTGTTTATGTTGACGCGATGCTGTACCTGAAGCGGGTGATGGGCGCGCTGATGATGGAGAGAACAAGGGCCGCGAGGGCAAGGAGCTGTAGAGCTGCTACAGAGGAAAACAAACGTATCATACAAAGACTTCGTATAGGTAAAGCAGGCCAAAGAGGAGAAACAAGATGCCCCCGCCCAATGTCACACTGCGCACTGAAATCTGGCTCGCGAGCATACGACCACCCACCACCGCAAGCAAGGTACACAACGAGTGCCCCAGAATTGTCCCCAAGATGACCCACCAGTAGTCGCTGCCTGCAGCCATGGCAATCGTAGCAATCTGACTCCGGTCGCCCCACTCGCCCAGAAATGTGAGTGTAAATGTCTGTATAAAGACTGGTGAAAAGACGAGCCCTACCAGGTTGGCGACTCCCTCATAGCGAGCAATTTGCGGCTGTCCATCCTCCAGCGTAACATCTTGAATCTCGTGCTCTACCTCTGCCATTTCCTCCTTAACAGATGCATCCTTGTCCATGTAATAGCCTTCATAGCACAACTTGATGCCAAAAACAAGAAAGAGGCCACATGCCGCGAGCTTGGTGACATAGGCTGGCAAAAAGGCCGGCATTGAGTGGCCGACAAGTCCGCTGAGTACAGACATAACGAGAAGAGCCAGGAATGCTCCGCCAAAGACGACGAGTCGGTCGTGTTTCATGGCCATGAGTGCCGCAACGAGAAAGGTCTTATCGCCAAGCTCAGAAACGATGATCATGGCGAGTGAGCTAAAAAAGCCATGCGAGTCAAAGGGCCCTAGATCCATCTACGACAACTCTTGTGAATTACGCTGTAGTCCTGATGCCGTCCGCCGCCCAAGATTTTTTAGCACGGAATTTGCGCGTCGCGCTCTACTCAATACGGACCGCGCTGCATCCTTGCTTTTTTCAAACCGCTGCGGCGGCGGCGGGGTCGCTGGCTTTGCGGGTAGTGGCAAATCTCGAGCCTGTGTTGCCAGCTCTCTAGATCTGACTTGGAGGTAGGCTTGCAGCTCACTCGGCGCGGTGCTAAGAATGTGTATGCGCCGTTGAATCTCGACGATCCTATTCTGCGGCTCGAGCAAGTCGAGTGTTTTGCTGTCCATAGCTCGCTGGACGTCGAGTCTAGCAGGGGCTTCCAAGGCCTCCAAGAAGCGTGAGCCTGAGCTGCTCCGTGCTCGACCCATAGACAGAGGCCGGCCAGACAGATCGTCTGTTGTCTGTATAGGCGATTGGTCTAGAGTGCGTGATTTGCTTACCGAAGACTCTTCCTGCATTGAAGATGCTTCTTGCAAGGACGCATCGTTTGTCTCAGCCAATGATGTTCCCGATTGCAATTCGTCGAGAAGCTCTTGAGCAAGGCGATCGCTCTCCCGCACCTCCGTAGAAGAGACATCGCTTTGCGGAGAAACAAGGGCTGGATTAAAGTCGCCCATGCTGAAACGATAGTCGTTGTCAATGGGCGAATCCACTGAAAAGCGAGACAAAGGTTGCACAGGCGACAATGGTCGAAATGGCGTCTCTTGTACGAATGACCTTGGCCGTGATGCTTTGCGTTTGCCAGTGTGCCTAAATTCGGATGGACTTAAGGCAGGCAATGTTGGGCTTGAATCAGGCTGTATGTGGGGAAGTGCAGGCAAGAGCAGGCCACGAGGCCCGTTAACAGAGATCACTGGACTAGTATCCACAGTCACCTCGGTCTGAGGGGTATTTTTAGAGAACGCAAGCTCAGACACCGAGACGGGGCTAAGTTGAGTGGGTTCTAGCTCCTGATGCGCTTCAGGCAAGTTGGGCAAGGCTTCTTTGTACATGCCAGGTAGGGCTGGCAGTTCGTGCTCATCCATGTTGCGTACATCGGGCAGAGTCGGCATCTCTGTCATCACTGATAGAGGCAGTTTTGGTAAATTCTTGGACTCAAGAGATTCTTGCGAGGCCCCATCTGCCTTGACAAGCGGGGGAGCAACCTCAGCCGCAACAGGTTCTGTCTGTAAGTCAACGGGCTCCTTCGCGATAGAGCGTTTGGACGGAGACACAAGCACGCCACTTGGGGCTCGCTCGTCCTCTTCCTCCTCCACCAAAGTATTAAGTACTGGCGTCTCATCATGCACCTTCCAATCGCCGGGCGTTTCAAAATTTGCTGGAGCATCCTCATTTGATTCTTGCTTCAGTTTGAGATCTTTAAGCATCTGTTTCCGCTGAGCCCAAGTATTGGTAGCGAGCAGTATCGAAGGTGTGCGCATCGCACCTTCTTGTATTTCCTTGACTCCGTCACCTTCATCCAAAGGCACGACGAAGTCTCCAACACGGGAGTCCTTGACATTCCCTTCTACATCATGCAGAGACAGATCTGGGGTATCCGCGAAATCCATGACATGAGCAAAGCTACTCAAGTCATTGAGCTCTTCAGCGGAAGGTGGCGGCTCATGCGCATGGGTCGTTATCGGCGCAGAGTCAGAGCAAGATGACTCGACCTTGAGCGGCATTGACTGTATCAATGCAGTATTAGGCAGGAGGCTTGGACCCATTATCGGGCTCGACGTCCCGAAGGTTCGTGAGATGGCCCGAGACTGGATGGGCAAAGCAGTGATAGCAGGCAAGGACTCAGCGGGCGATGGCTTGACCACAGAATCTTGCAGCACAGGCAAAATCTCCGCCTCTGCATAGTCGTCGTAATCGTCATCATCATACTGCGGCAAGTTTGTAGCCCAGCGTTTGCTCGGCGCCCGGTCCAAGCTCATGGTTGTTGCCAATGTTTGTAGTCATTTTGGCGCGTCGAGGTCAACTCATCTGCCTCCCATGACACTCGTCAAAAGTCACCAGCAAGGGCCCATAAAGGCACATTGGAACGACGGCCTCAAACTTGTCAAGCGCGATGGGTCTTCCGGAGACACATGCTGCTCTATACTCGAAGCGCAATTGCAAGCGCTCTATGATACACCTACAACTCTGGCCGCCAACCAGCACGAAGCGCATCTCAAGCGCGTACGGCAGTATCTAAATGTCGAATCACTCACATCAAACGAGCGCCAAGACTTGGCGGCGGCGCTTGCTGCAGGGGATCCAGAGGCAAGGCGCAAGGCACTCGTCAACTACATCAGGAATTATGACGTGGCACGGTGGGCTGGGAGTCTACGGGCCTTAGCAGCGGCTACTCAGCATTAAGATTAGCATACAATCATTCAAGCATCGAGGCATGTTATGTGATCACAAATTTCGGTAGATTAAGAAATGGTATTATAGAAGCACACGGCTCTTTATAGAATGTACAGTTAGATGTTGTCTGCTGGGACGGCGGGGAAAGGCGAGCCGTTGTTTGGCAAGACATTGGCAGTAAACTCGGCAGGTGAGTTGACGTTTCCTGCTGGTGCATACTCGCAAGCGAGGTAGTACGCAGTCTGGGAAGCGTCGTTGGTGGCAACGTACGCGCAACCGAGCCTGGTCGAGCTGAGCCACACGAGCTGTGTAAAGTGTCCGGCATCAGGCTGGAAGCCAGGGTTTGCGCGGACGTACGAGGACTCCTCATTGTAGAAGAGCCAGACGATCTTAAGTGGGTTGTTGGCGCCAGACTGGTAACCAATGTTCTCGCCGTACGTCTGTGAACCAGCATAAGGAGTCGTTCCAGGGGCCTGTTGGAACGTGTGCAACAAATTGCGGGTAGCAGCATTTTGCACAGCGTTAGCGAGCGCATAATTGGCGAGAGTGGCATCCCATGTCATTGCTGGCGCGCCGTTACGTGCACGGTAGGCGTTGTGCTGGGCAAGGATATCAGCAATAAAGTTGGGCTGGTTGACAAGAGGGCTTTGACCGTATGGGCCGATGGAGGCACCAACTGGAGTAGGCGTAGGTTGAGCACCAGGTACACCAGTCGCAGCAGGGGTAGATGTAAAGACGATGGGTGATGCCAAGGCAGCAGATGAAGCGGTAGGTGCAGCTGTCGAGGAGCCAGCGATCGGAGCAACAGTCGATGTGAAGGCAGTACCGTTAGGAAGCAGGCCCGTCACCACAGGGGAGATGCCGTTGTTGCCATTGTTACTGCCGACAGCGACTGGGCCAATCGTCACAATGATAGTGATGGTGATGGATCCAGGAAGAACCACTTGCTGGTACTGCTGACCAGCTGGCAGCGGCAAGTTGGTGTTGGTGACCGGGAAGTATGTTTGCGTGACGACGGGCGTGGCAGGAAGGACTTGGCCATTGACAACAGTGACTGCGCCGCTGGTCGTAACCGGACTGGCTGTAACAAAGGTCGAGGTGCCGATGATGATTTGTGTCTGGACGGTGCCGACATAGAGACCTTGGGCAACAATGGTTGCACCGTTGCATACGCACACGCCGTTTTGGATGACACCAGTGACGAGACCGGTGTTGCTACCAACGGGGGAGACACCGCCAGCTGCGGGTGCAGGGGCAGCACCGGAACCAGGTGCAGCACCAGAGCCGGGAGCGACACCGGCACCAGAGCCGGGCACACTACCAGGCGCAATACCGCCGTTGATGCTAATGTTGATAGGCACAACAAGAGTCTGTGTCGCACCGTTCGGCGCAGTGACTGTTGTTGTAACAAACTGGATGGGAGCGATACCGTTGGTACCGTTCTGCCGCCTTGCGTGAGGAAGGGCAGAGCCCGAGACGGCTGCAGCCAAGGTAGCGAATGTGGTGAAGAGTTCCTGAACCTTCATGTCGTCTAAGCTGGGTGAGAACTGGGTGGATGGAGGACGATATTGGCGAGGATGGAGCCTTTATATCCAAAACGCTCTGAAGCGATGGAAGAATGCTTCGTATCTCTGTGCAGATGCACATACCTGCGGCGTCATGACTTGTCTTGCGTGTTTTGATGCATTTCAATAAGCGCCTGAGGGCAGCGAGCCCACCAAGTCAGCGGGCGTCTATTGTCGTCGCTAGCTGATGGTCGAGGAATTTCTTGGGCGCGCCACTTGCCGTCCTGGGCGAGATCTCCTGGCAACGCGCCCATTCCGGCCGCGACGAGATTGAGATTTAGCACACTGGAAAATTGAGCCGAATATGCTCAGTGCCAAAGATTGCAAGCGGTCTCAGACCCCGAGCGCCAAATGAGGGCTCATTGCGGCCTTGTTTTTAGTGATTATGGTAGGCATGACAACATCACTTTGCATATTGTGACGATGTGTCTACGGGCAAGTGCTCCAGTGAGACTTGTGACGAGAAGCATGTTGGGCTTCACTAAGATCAAGAAGCTATCCGGTCCATTGCTTGGCTGCTTAGTGCTGTCCCCGCCAGCGATACCACTTTTCTAACCGCCCCACACCCCAGTCGAAGTCAGCCTCTTGACTCAATGAAACTCTTTGTCATGGAGTCATTCTATGCCGCTCCGATCTCACTCACAGCTATGAGTCACGAATTGCCACAACTAATAGCCAGAGGATGATGCTACAAATCCGAGTGCAAACATTAGCTCATTGTCGCATTCGTACAGCTAAAAGTTCGAAGCCAACAGGCTAGCCCGGCCAGATCCAAAGCCGCTAAACTTTGGAATTGCAGGCTACAGCGGCCTTACAGATTACAAGGCTCGAAATTCAATTGAGTTTACAGGCTCATGAAGAGCTGACTCCGCTGAGCCCGCATGGCCGTGTCAGGCCGTACAGATGGGACGTAGCCTCTCCCGTGCCCCGCGTTGTGCCGATTCGAAGATGATCATTTTCAGGTTCCAAGGATAAGAGCTCGGTCACTCCGGCTTGGTTGCCGAATCTACAAGTAAATCATGGAACGCGTACTCCGGTAGTACTACTAGGTTGTCGGCGTCTAGCAGTCTAGCATGCGAATGCATAACGTCACAGTGAGTCTACACGCTCATAGCAGCATTGTGAGGCAATCACCTGGAGCCTGTTTGCCGATGCAGAAACCGACTTTCACAGTCCAAACTCAGGATACCAAGATGAAGAGCTTGGCAGCTGCATCACATCTAGCATTTGCAGTTACTTAGCGCTAGTGTATGTGTTCTATACGCTGCTCTATACGCACGAGCTCCACAATTGACGCTCGTATTATAATGCTAGACAGGCTCGTTCAGTATAAGCGACTCTATGAAGCTGATGAGCAGCATAGCCAACGAGAGGCAATAATAGCTGCGCGTCGGCGATGTACTATTTACAATTCGACAATCCTGGTTGCATTGTCGTCTCGCTTGCGTCGCTGAATTTCTCTATTTGGCGCAAGATGAATTTGGCTGCGCTGGAAACAGTCAAGTCGCTGAATGCGGAAGTTGCCGTGCTATATTTAAGATGCTTCGCTTGAAGCAGTGTGCCCATGCCCATGCCCAGGTATTAACCCGATAGCGAGCATCATCACACTTGAACTTACTAACTTCGTTGCGCGTACGTATGCTAGTGTAACGTCAAGGACTAAAGACTCACGTCTTACTGTCATAGGAAAAGGGGTTGGATGAAACATTGATAAGGCCACAATACGTCACTGGTCGACCCTAGTTACGCGTGCTAGCCCTTAGTTACAATTTTGGTTGCCGGACATGCATACCGTCTGACTGTCGTTCTGACAACAGGAGCATCTGCGGCGCGCTGACTCACGAGGCCTGCAGAGCCTTTATCGCCTCATACTTGACGCTGGCGGCCGATTTTGGCAACTTCACAACCGCGTCCGCACTTGGCAATGGTCGCGACAAACCTAGCGCCTTGAACAGTGCTAGAGATTATAACGCTTGCGAAGTCGCTATGCCCACTATGTTGTGTACACCCATCGTTTACCGAGAAGACTGCATTAGTGCAGCTATATACCACGGATGCAGCACCCTTGTCAGATTCAGCCGATGCATAAACCCGTGGACCTGAACCAACGATCATGGTGCTAGAGTATCTGTGACTCTGCACCTTAATGCATGGCATCGAGTACAAGCGATCATGGCTTCCCGGTTATTCCCTGGTTGAGATCGTCCCATCAAGAGATCAGGTGCCTCAAACGTACATTACATCAAAGATTGTTGGTTGTATTTACACTACAAAGGAAAGCCAACGCGACTTACACTAGTGCCCATTCAACTTTCGAGCCTTCAAAATAGCGGGCATGGACAAAGCAAGGGAAAGAAATAGAGGCCCGTTCATCAGCCATTCATGCGTCGGCGCTCTCGTAAACGCTAGATGACCAGGCATCAACGAGGTGGACCTGACGACGAGGAAGGACCCGCCGGCGATTCAAGGCTTGCCTGCTCGGCTGTTCGCCTCGGTGGACCGATTACGGGGGTATCTGGCTCCTGTGCATCAATCAATGTAGTGATTGCCTGCTCAGCGCGCTTCAAAAACCCATCGAAGAACCCAGGCTGTTTCTCTTCTGGCGTAACAGGCCGAGCAAGCCTTATATTGGCTCGACCTTTGCCCTTGTCTAAATTTGCCGCGCGGCGCAAGTCTTCCTGCATTTTTCCATAATTGTCCAACTGTTGGCCGGATTTATTCATAGTAGATAGTACACCAGAAAACCAATTTGACCAAGTACTGCTCTCTTCTTCTTCTTCTACTGGAGCTGGTGCTGGAAATGTGAAAGGATCGCGCTTCATGGGTGAGAAAGGCGGTGTCGCTAGCGGGTCTCGATCGTGCTCATATTCCGGCAAAACAGACATTCTTTTCGGCTTGCTCGTATCGATGAAGACATCGGCCCAAGAGGACCTGCGGCTCAAGTCATACTCGTCCTGTTCGCTAGAGGAGCCCCTATGTGGAAGTTGCAAAGACATGGTGATTGGTCGTAGTGGCAAGTCTCGCGTGTCGTCATTTGTCGCATGCGCGTGATAGGAGGTTGACAATCAGGATTTGACGACTGAACACAAGTCGTGATCGTTTACATGAGCAAAGACATATCGAAACGGATCCTGCGCCTTTTGTCGGAGTGTGACATTGATTCCTAAGCACGACATGAGCAGGTTGACAATCAACGTCTACTGACACTTAATGCTACGATCGAGTCAACCGATAACACAAGCTCCATGGCGAAATGAAGGCATCAACTGTAAGAGTTGTGAAGGCATACTGATCTTGTCTTGGAAAGAAGTGCTGACCACAACTAGGACGGGCTTCAAGCAGGATACCCCACGTAATTACGGTTTCCTCGCCATCCGGTTCTGCGGCTTGCGCCTTCAGTGAGTCTCAAAAGTCAGCATCAGCACAATTCGACGTCGTCTGTGTTTCTCAGAGTCAGCACCAGCTCACTTCGTCGACGGCTGCAGCTCTCTCGAATTTGTTGCGCTGTGACGGACGGTGATCCAAATTTCGTCACTAGGCCTTGGTATTGTTGCTATAAGCTTGCTCAACATTTGATTTTGTTGTGCACCTCTATGCCCAACTCGTTGCTGCTCTGCTCTGACATTGCCTTGTCACAGTCGGTCGGATGATCGCCGTAACCCTCCTGCTCCTGGTAGCTGCACACAGAGGTTTGAACGGAAAGGCATACAGCCTCTGTCTAGCTTAGTCTCGTTCTCGCCTGGGCAGCTGCATGGCGGTGTTTGCCTAGCTACGTTAAAGAGGTTCGTCCTCTCTACTGGTGACCCAGGATTGATTTTTGGACAGGTGCTTTCCGCGAAAGTTTCGCACTAACTGCTGTAGCCCACGATGTTTTGGCCATCATTGCTCTTTCAGCAGTCATTCAGATTGAGTTTACTAGAACAATGGCGGCGCTGCCGCCCTACTTATCTTCTTAACCTGCCAGCGTGTCAAGGTCCCCTAATCGTCGCATTAGCCGAGTGCTCCTGGAACGTCGCATCTGCCATAAGCTCCTCAAGCACTGAACTCCTGGTATACTTCACAACGCAACACAACGATTCCTTCAACCCGTCCGACTTTCCTTGCTCTCTCAAGTTCATTGTACATCAATCCCTACTACTCTTTCCACAGGCAGTTGTTCAGATTTATTTGTCATTCGTTTCCGTTCCGGTCTCTCCCACCCCCAGGTATCTCTTGTTCTGCGTATCCAGCGCTTGGTTGTATGGATTATCTAGCTGTCATGTCTACCTCCTCCATACTATCGTGTACAACGCCCTGGGCACAGGTTATGGTGGACGGACCGGGGATGAGCATAGAGTGTGACTCTACTTCGCGCAGGCACATCATCGCCATCTCGCCAACTCTCGTCGCTGCTAAGCATGGAAGCAAGCTTGGTAAGGTATCGTACACCTGTCATGCTGTATTCAAGGACAACGAGGCTCTCGCGGATCACTGGCAGACTATCTCACCGCAACGCTACACCGCGGAGTTCTCGAGCCGCAAGACTGTCCAAGCAGGTGCTGATGTGTCCTATCCTCCTGAGGTCACGTTCAACGCCGAAGCCAGCTCGACGCAGACAGGCACGTATGAAAGCGGCTGCGAAAGATCAATTCGACGTGGCGTTCACTTCATCACCCTGAGCTGGCCAAGGACAGACAGCACACTGGCGGACGAACGTAGGCTTGAGACACAAGTCTTCCTACACACAAGTACAGGTCTAGCTAGGGTGGTTGAGTACAAGATCGATTTGGGCCTCGAAGTCATGCCTGGCAAACCTCTCGGATATCTCGCTACAAAGTGGATCCAGTTGTCAACCAATTTTTGTGTTTTACAGATGGAATAATGACGCAGATAGCTCACCCACAAGCAGTGACTCTGCTCTCGGAGCCACAAACAGAGCCCATACTGTTCGCAAGAGTTGTCGATCTCCACGACAGGGTAGCGGGCAACGCCGACTACAAGATTCTTGTACAACTGAATGTTGGATCGTTCTCAATGTCGATTGGGTTGGAGAGGAAAGCCGTCGGGCAAGGCTTCCTGTGCAAAAGCATCTACCACAGCTGGCCTCATATGGGTGCACAAGAGATTGCCGATGTTCTTGGGCGACTCCTTGCTGTGCCCATGCTGCTCAATGCTGCCGCCCGCATGTGTTGATTCCCACAGCGCAACTACTGTCAGGCAATCTGTAGCTGCAGAATTGCCAAAAGACTATCGGGCGCAAAAGGCAATGCTGCAGAAGCAGCCCAGAGAAGATGAGATGTACCCTTTGAGCGGGGCAAAAGTCATCCAGTCAGGGGTAGATGAAGACATCAGTCGGGCAAGTCGGACTTCAAGATCAAGATCAGCCTCACTTGCGAGCCGCAGACGCTGTTCGGTATTAAAGCACCGGATGATCGATTTTCACAGCATCAGAAATGGCCTGGATCTCCTCCAGGGGCATGGCTATATGATTATAACTATGTAGTCGTGTGTGTGGAGTGTGTGGTGTTGTGAGCATGTCGGAGCGGGCGTCGAGGCGTTCTTGTGCACATCTTCGGAGCGCGTGAGATGAGATCACCCAAGACGAGACAGTGTTGGGATCCATGCACAATCTTGCTCCAGACCAGCGAGGCGTATGTGTAGCGCACAGAGGCCAGCGAGGCCATCGCTGATGTGCTTGCAATCGCATGAGGACATCACGGTACGCCTCGAACTCCTTAGCTTGAAACAAACCAGTCAGCTACAGAGTGAGTAAGACCACGCCATAGGCCGCCCTAGCCATTGCCTGTTACCGTCTATTTGCGAGTCTCTTAGGTATAGAGCATGCAATGTATGGACTCGACAATTGATAGTACATCCGCTCCAGGAATCCAGCCTCTTGCCAGCAGATGTGAACAAATGGGACGCGTCAGCAGAGCCAGCTCTGAAGCTAGACAGAATCATGTTGCGAATCTAGGTGGAGCTCCAATTAAGGAAGCACACACGGGGGGCTCGTCCAGTCAAGAAGGACAAATGGTCACCAACCCGTAGACTAGTAGCGTCATCCAGCTAAGCTGTTTAAATCCAGCGCTAGCCACGACACACAGCATTGCAGGGTTGACAACTACGAGTAAATCAACTCAACTGACGCCGACATATATCCCCGAATCTCAAGCGGCACGTATCGAATCTGGCACAGTCGCTTCGGCGCGAACAAATTGTCGTATGGCGCTCCGTGTCTTGCCGACGTCATTGCCAAGCTTTGCGCCTTGTACGCAGGGCCTCGCTGTCGCCAGGCTTAATGCGGCTACTTATACCAGAGATGCCTCGACAAAGTGACGGCCGCGCTGCTCGAAAGCTGACGACTCCGGCCGTCGACATAGTCGACATTGAGGATAAGGGACGCAGTGCCTGTTAGACTATAGGCTGAGTTATGTACTTGTAACTTGATAGCTAGATATGAATCTGATGTGCTGGCCTTATATATTGCCATCTGGCAGGTCTTGATGTTCAGATGGCACTCCCGTCACTTCACCGCACAACACTTGACCTGGTTCCATGTCCCCTCTTGCCTCTCTACCAATTCCAAGCATCGCTTTGAACTGGCCAAACTTCCTACTGCCTAGCGCCTTTGTCAGTAAGTCTGCAAGCATCTGGCCAGTAGCGACGTAATCCAAATGCATGAAGCCAAGGCGAAGACATTCGCGTACATAGTGGAAACGAGGTAAAATGTGCTTGGTCCGCGAGTGAAACTTGTTGTCTTTTGCCAGTGCAATAGCGCCTTGGTTGTCGCCATGAAGTTCCACAATGAGTGCCGCGTCTGTGCCTTTGACTACCGGCGTCATGTGGGCGACGATACACTTGAGCCATTGAAGCTCCTTGGTGGCGTTGCTGAGGCCGACATACTCAGCTTCTGTGGTGGAAAGGGCAACCACCTCCTGCTTCCTGCTTGACCAAGAGACACAGTTGCCGCTGAGAATGCAAACGTAGCCGCTGGTGGACTTGCCAGTATCTTGGCAGCCGGCATAATTAGCGTCGGAATAGACGTCAAGCTTCATGGGTCCAGGTGCAATGATGAGCCCCTCATCTTTCGTGCCTTGCATGTAGCGGAGGAGGCGCTTGACAGTTTTCCAGTGGTCGTAACTCGGATGTGCATGTACTTGCACAGGATGCTCAGCGGGAATGCGAGGTCCGGGCGGGTGGTCGTCATCACATACATGAGGCATCCCACTGCTTCTTGGTAGGGAATCATTGCCATTTCGTGTGCTTCCTCTCTGGTTGGCGTGGTGTATTTGTCCTGGGTAGAGAACTTTGCATTTGGATCCATTGGGAGTGCGGTGCTTCGACATTCTGCCATGCCAAAGCGTCGTAATGTGTCGGAAATGTATCGGGAGCTAGACAGCTTGATTGCTCCGATTCCTGTACGCTGCGTCTCGACACCACAAAATTGAGTAGCAATGCCCAGGTCTGACATCGACCACTTCTGCTTGATCGCAGTCTTGAATTTTGCAAGGGCATCTTGATCTCGCGCAACAATGAGCAAGTCGTCGACGTAAACGACCAATCGGATAATGTTGTGCGGAGAAGAATTGGTATATGGAGCACTGACACTACACATGATTGCTTGAAAGCTTTTGTGGCGTAGGTGGTTAAGTTGTCCCCAGTCTAATAGGTTATGAGCCAACCCGAGTTCGAGTCTCGATGGGGACTCAGTGAAAATATGAATTGTCGCCGCCGCGAAGGCTCTGGGTCACAGGCATGGGTCGGCGATAGATCTCCATGTAGACCTTCAGGAAGCTAGGCCGGGCATTAATAGACGCATAGCTTATATCCGAGAGGGGATATAGAACCAGGTGAAGTGTTGTGCGGAGAAGAATTGGTATATGGAGCACTGACACTACACATGATTGCTTGAAAGCTTTTGTGGCGTAGGTGGTTAAGTTATCCCCAGTCTAATAGATAAGGCCACCTGCTAGCACGAAGAGACCCTGTTCCTGTTCGCATTGGTCGAATCCATATGCTGTCAGAAAGTTGCATAGCTCGAGGTACCATTCTCGACCTGATTGCTTAAGACCGTACAATGTC